>BMAU01002225.1:142500-665882 GCA_019973935.1 Trichonephila clavipes | reverse complement strand
TATTCTCTGTTGCGCCATGTTTAGAGCGAATGTATTTGATTAATAAGATTAGATTATATTACTTTACCTTATTAGTATGAGTTTCCTCGGAATATTTCATAATTCCGAGAAAAGACGACAACATCTTCGTGATAACTCCCACGCAAGTAATTAATTCACACCTCCACATTTATCGAACTGCGATGAGATGGACTTCCCCAAAAATACGGAAATTCCATTTGTGATCTCTGAGGTTCTTAGATAAATGTTGTTGTAGAGAACCAAAGCTCGTTTAAGTGCTTTAAGGATCGATCGCTGACAACTGTTTTCCCAAGAATACATCTTTCTGTTGGTTATTGTATAAAACTCAACTAATTATTATAAAAGGAAAATTGAGCTATGTATTAGATTACTTCATGTGTTATTTTTTATTTAATTTTATTGCGTAATTATATAAATGGTAGAATTATCAAATGTTTGAAAAGTGTTCATGTGTTGCATATCAGATTTGATTTGGTTATAAATAATGTCACATAAACAAATCCTCAGTCAAATGAAGTGGATATCGCTTTTTTTTACACTCGAATACATATACACATATACTGGCATACTCGCAATTTAAAATTATAATCAAACTGATGTATCTCAAAATCTCTGAACTTTCACATCATTAAAAAATTTCTAGTTCCATTTTCCTTAAAAGTACAGAACTTGAAAAGAACCTTATTTGCGAACTTTAGAACAATATGTAAACATTCTTCTAACTATAAAGTAGGGGAATTAAAGTGTTTCAATCAATTATCTTATTTATACTTAAATTTTAAATCAGAGAATATTTCTGTTAAGATTTACTAAAAAAAAAGTAAAAAGGTACTTTTTCTTTTAATCTAAATTTTAGTTAAGCATTAAGATTTCTATTTAAAAATATATATAAACTAAAAAGACATCTCTTAAAAAATAAATAATTTTATCGACCAGCCAATTGACGTATCATTTCAGCTCGCACATAACTTACACATACAAAAGAAGTCCAGACTCAAAATTGTAATAAATTACAGTAGTTTTTAAAATGGATGTAATTTTATCCACGCTTTCTTAAATGATTTTTTTAAGAGCGACAATGTGCAAAAGCATGCTGGACAGCTTAGAGATATTTCTGTATACTCACCAGTCTCTCCTTAATTCTTGTCTTCATATCATTCCAAAACCTTTGTATAATGGTGCGAGGCCAATAAATTAAATTCTAAAACTAAATAAACCCAAGTTTAATTTTACTCTGTTCGCATCATGGCCAATGTTAACTACACTAAAACCAATTAGACTTAACTACATATTTCCTACACTCCTCACACTTAACTGTGACTGAGCGTGCTATACTTTCCCGCCTTCCTACCCCAACTGAAACTTTTGAACCCCGTACCGGGACTATTCTGTAAACAGGAAGCACAACGGACAGACGCAAGTTCTCTGACCGCATCAATCCGCAGCACCTTCTAAGGTGTAATTTTCATTTAAGGTATTCGACTACGTTCGGAACCGTGATTTTCAAAAGCGCATAAATGGATAATTTTCATGATATTTAGTGTCACTTAGATTAGAATATATGCATAAAATTGTTTTAAGGACATTTTGACAAAAAAAAATTTATTTAAATATAATATTTTGGCAAAAAATTAATTTAGAATAATCTTTTTCCAAATGATCTCCTTTTGTGAAAAATGGTTCTATTATAATAATATTTTGCCTGCATATAGCTCAGACCTCTGTTCAGAGGTTTAAATAGAATTTTTGAAGTATATAACTTAGAAGTGGGTTTATTCATATTTTACGACAACAGAGGGGAGCAATTTTAAGAAAAAAACGCCAATAATTATTTCAATTGGTGGTAACTGAAAATAATGTGAATTTTTAAAAAAAATCTATTTGAGCCTCTGTTGAGAGGTCTGAGCTATATACGGGCGAAATATTATTATAATAGAACCATTTTTCACAAAAGGAGAATATTTGGAAAAAAAGATTATTCTAAGTTAATTTTTTGCCAAAATATTATATTTAAATAATTTTTTTTGTCAAAATGTCCTTAAAACAATTTTATGCATGTATTCTAATCTGAGTGACAGTAAATATCATGAAAATTATCCATTTATGCGCTTTTTTAAAATCATGGTTCCGAACGTAGTCGGATACCTTAACCGCATTTCTACTTCTAAGTGTAAACTTTAACACTGTAAATATTTATTTTCTTGTAATATAAACATATGTACTATCTCCATCTCTGACTGTTATTCGAACTCAACCAACGGCACCACTACACAAAGATTAAATTATCTCTATTATGTGTTATAATTAAATTTATTATTGCACAGTTAAAATTTACATTTACAATAAAAGAAAACAACAATGAACTTAGCTTTTAGTAAGCTCCAAGAGAGGAGGAAAACTCATGGTGGCTGGTGTCTCCGCGATTGTTTGTCTCTCACTCTTATATGATTAATTCAAAAAAATTAAGGAAAAAAATCTTCGTCGAAATTGGTGGGCGTTTCTTTAAATAGTGAACCTCATCACCTGCAAATCCTAGAGGCGGACTCACTACTGTCTTCCAAGCTAAGTCACTTATTGGATATTTCCCAATCACGCAGAGTTAAATTTTATAAAATTTATGGGTCCACCGACCGGAAAAGGGGTGTGACAATCCTTTGAAAGTTCCTTTCCGAAAGAATGTTGTGGCTAATGCCGCATGTCTGACGTAGTCAGAACGAGGCCCACGAAATTCATCGTGGCAAGGGGCTAGAAGTACGCCTGTTGTTGGGAGCACCATACAGGTGACAGTACGAATTATCTCGGCAGAATTCCCCGAAGGGACGATAGATGGCGACACCACCTATCTCCACCTTTACAATTTTGCCTAGGAACTGGAGAGGAGGGAAATATTCTCCAGTCCCCTGCACTCGTGATTCAGCCCACAAGACTTTCGGACCCACTGATTTAACGAGCACGTACTCCGTGTGTACTCGAAGGGTATTTGGTGGCATCGAGCATCGAACCCAGGCCTTCCGGTCTGGAGTCTGATGCTCTAACCACTAGGCTACCCACGAAAAAATGTAACAACATCAGGTCAAGGGGTAAAATGTATAAATTACCAATAGAACGGGAGCCGTCCAGTCTCTTATCAATAACAATAAATTTGCAGAAGGTATGAATGTTCTGCGTTTTCAGCCTCTACATTAAAGCCATTTTATGCTTCATTTCCAGGAACTTTACTTGTCCAAACTTTTTCATTGTTCGTACATTCAATTAACGATAATTTTATGTTCATGTTATTAAATTATTGTCTGAAAGCTTCATTCTCAAACCATATAAGAAAATTTAGTACGTGTTTTTGACTTTTGTGTAAATTCAGTAATTTAGGAGGAATTTGATGTAGATGTGTGGGCTGAATCTTTAACTCCTAAAGTGATTACTTTTTCTACCAAAATACTCCAAAAAAAGGCACTTTTGATTGCATATAACTAAGCATAATACTTAACAGAAAGCGAAAATAGAAAACTTTTATTTTAATTTTCCCTTTTAAAAATTTCGCACAATTTTGAACTTTATAATTGTGGAACACAAAAAGCCCTAAATGTTTACTTTTTATAAATACGCTCTGCATGCTAAGAAAAATGTTTCATATATCTTAAAAGAATTTTTCTCATTCAAAAAAAAATTTCATGTTCGCACCTTTTTTTCAAACGGTTGATGATTTTGTGTAAGTATGCATATATGCACACACATTTTGTAGCATGTTGTAATACTAAGTCTTACATTGCAATGGGGACACAGATAATATCGGCATTTTTAGGTTATCTTTCTATTTTCACCCTGTTCTTTATCGAATATTTTTAAGAATCTAAACTGCATCTTCTAAAAATACTCTAGCATTAATAATTTCACTATAAGAATTAAAAACGTGCGCAAATCAAAGATAGAAAAAAATAACATTGCCCGTATAGTGTACGGGCAAACCGGTTGCGGTCACCTTTCGGTAACTCGTACGGTGTACCTGTAAACCAGTTAAAGGGTTAAAATATTATGTTCTCCTTTTGCCAAATTTTTCTTTGACTGTACATTTAATACACATACAATAGTCCTCAGCTAAAGTCGTACATTGCTTAAAATTCGGGATTCGAGTTCACAAAGGCTCTGTGTTTTAATCTTTTATTTGAAACATCGGATTTCTTACAAATGCTTTACTAACATTATAAATTCCGGTCCAGCACGTAATACTGGCTAATCCTCTCACAAACAAAAAGTTTTTTTCCACAGTTTGATGGACGTTTCATTCTTAAACTTGTCCAACAAGGACCCAGGAGGGAATATCAAGAAAATATGTTTCATTTACAAAAAGGGTACCCAAGATCTTTGGCCCAGCCAAAAGGGAAGGATAAGTTCTCTTTATATTCTTTTCGATCCTTTGTAGAATGTGGATTTTGAGGTAAGTTTATCTTTGGAACGATTCCAAAGAAATGTTATTTGTGCACAAAGAAAAAAAAATGATGCGTTTTTATTTTTTCATTTTTACTTCGATTTCTTGATACTGCGCGGGGGATAGTATGTAGCGTAGAAGAAAATGGCAGCGTGCCAAAATGGCGAAAATGAACATGGTTTCATAATTTACTTCACTTAGACGTAACTGAAGAATTTCACACACACACACATACTACATTTTTCTTCATCTCGCTGGGTGCAACATCATATCGCTTTATAGACACTGAATGTTTCATTCCTCTTCGCAATTAAATTGTTCAGTCTTAGGCCCATTTTTCCGGGAAGGCAGTTCCAACACTGCCAAATTATACTTCATTTCGCTCTTAAGCAGGTTATAATTTTGTAAGACATACGAGTTTTAGACCTAAAGAGTACACCCCAGCCAAGTGTGATTATTTCGGATATACCATTTTATTAAAAAAAAAAGACTTATATTTATGGTAAACTTTACTTGTTTGGGAATTATAAGCGAGAATTGGAGGTTATTCATTCAAAAATTTGGAACGTTATTCGTGTGGCGTTTTAAAAAAAAACAGCTGTGAATTTTTTCATCAAATGAAAGATGTTTATTTGCTGAACGAAACCTTCTTTCGAAGCGGGACAAATTAGACAAATGAGTTTTTGAGAAAATTTACAAAAATAATTAATGCAGGGTGATTTATAAAAATTATTGAACACATAGCCGTTACTTTTAAAAAGAACCTAAGCCAGCAGATAAATTTCTTTACCTTAAAAGTTGTTATACGTTTTGATGCTGAGTGACATTGAGTAAAATTACAACCAAGACCTTTTTTGGAACTTAAAAAAATGGTTAAAAGCTTTTAAAAAAGGCTTCAGATAACACAATTTTTCTTCTTATTATTATTTATCCAAAGCCCGTGCTTGGCTTCTTGACCATTTGACGCCGAGCCTCCCAGTACTTACTGACGATATGGTCAGGTGCGTATTCATGGAGTCCAGAGCATTGGAGCAGGTGGTCGTCATTCATTCTGGCATGGCCGCCTAGTGGGCAGGCTTTGTTAGAAGCCAGGACAAGCCAGTGGAGGTATGCTCCCAAAAGTTCATGTCCGGTAGTTAGGCGAAAGCAAGCAACAGCCTCGCCTCTCTCCAGGTGCCTCGGGATTGGGCCAACAGTGGCCAGAGTTTCCGATGGCTTTCCAAAACACTTTGTCATTTGGGTCACGGCAGTACATTTGTCACTGTATGAGATAATGCTCTTTGCTCTTCTGAGGGTCAAGGGGACTTCCGGTTGAATCTTCAGAAGCCTGAAGCCTCATTCTAAATTTGTAGCGAATTCTTGAAGGCTTTGATAACGGCGATCGCTGTTACACATTTAGCACCACCCAGGGGGCACGTGTAGCATGAGGAATGCCACGGCCGCGTGTAAATTTACTCCCCTAATTTTTCTTGAGCAAACTACTCAATAAAAAATCATTTGATGCTTACTTTTTAAAATCAATATAACAAGGTTGTAAAACGGTTTGTTCATGGTTTTAGAAATTTATTTTGTAAACGATTTAAGGTCAAGCAGAGGAGATACCAGATTTTATCATAACCAGTTGTTTAATGATGTTTAAAAACTTATTTGTGTTCCTCACAAAAATGTGTTCCATCATTACAAATATATCTAAATCGATATATATTGAAAGAGATAGGGTAAGAAAACTTCGCCCAAAATGAATCTTTTATGTCATTAAATAGCTTAAAAGTATCCTTACAGCGATATATCACACCAGTTTATCTAAAACATAGAAGTGTGGAAAGTTTTCATTCTTTCTTAAAGCACTTCACAACATATTAGCTATCGAAAAAGCAGGCACATGTAAATAAACCTCTCTTCCAACGTCCCATGCTAGTTAATGCTCTTCATATGTCCTTTTACATGCATATCTCTGTTGAATTTTTCATATTTTCTTATGACTGAAAAAATAGAAACAGTAAGGTGTGCATCTGTACAAGTATGCCTAAAATTGCCTTTTTCTCCATTGAAATTTTGAAATTAGGTGTTTTTGATGAGTTTCTTGCTTTATAATGTGGGAAGTATAACTAAGTACCATACTTCACATAAGATTAGAATGATCACCCTGGTCATCACTGTGTGAAAAGTGTGGAGGATTGTGAGAGTGTATTTTTTGACGGAGAGCAAAAGCAGTCCGAAAATCAAAAAATGCTTAAAAGTAAACAAAAATTCATAAAGGACACATTTGGAGAAACTTGAAACCAAACAGTAAATTATTTGCTGAAATACGTAAACAGATTACATATTTATGCAGATAAAATATTTACATTTTTTTTCTGTCTAAATTATAAATACCAATTGCGTATTTTGTTTTCCTTAAAAACTATAATATATACTATATAAATGTATGACATTTATAATAAAAAATAAGATATTTTTTAGCAAGTAACTTAGAATAAGCAACATTTAAGTGAACTAATTTTGTTTAATAAGATTAGCATAAGAATAATAAAATATTTAATTCTGTTGGGGGGAAAGACTCCTTAATATTAAATCATATATGGACTACACAAATACGACAGCTTAACTTCAAAATCATTCCCTAGATTTTTACATTACGTTACTTGGGGATAAATTTTTTATTGCTCTGAAAGTTAATGAGCAATACTCCGTTATTACTACATCACACACTAATTTGAGGAACCATCAGATCATCTTATAGCATTCTAATTATACTTATGTAGTATCTGTGTGTGTATCATTCTCAAATATCAGAGAACTTTGTACCAATTTGCCAATGTAATTCTTTTCCTTGTTAATACAATTCAAAGATTTGTCATTGAATCTTCTATCTGGTATTTTACGGTCTCTCAGTGTAATATTTCCTATTACTTTTAGTTAAGTAAATAACACCACTGAAACTTTCAATTATGCATATAATGTAATATACATATATTAGTGTGTATGTGGGCGAGTGCGTGTGTTCTAATATATTACTACGACTGCGGCTATATTACTTTTCCCTGTGTACTATCTCTTTCTTTCTATTTTTTTCCTTTATGTTCTACTGTAAGTTAGAATTTTAGAAGAAGAGCACAATATATAAATATTCGTGGCAAAAAAATTTTCTTAAAAATGTAGCTTACAGTAGAACATAAGGAAAAAATCCACATTCATAGTAATACATTAGAAAACATACGCTATACAGTATATATATATATATATATATATATATATATATATATATATATATATATATATATATATATATATATATATATATATATATATATATATATATATATATATATATATATATATTATAGGTTTTGCTTTCTATATCGCATAGAAAAATTGATGGATAGAATAGTCATCGTATTGTATTTGTTATAACTCTCTTTTGTTGTATTGCAAATATCTTCACATGTACGGGTTTTTTTTTTGCTGCAAATATATTGAGTTTGTTTTTATATAAAAGCAATTTTATATTTTTAAGAATAAAATAGAAGTGGATATATTGCGTATTCTTCCTGAATTTATTAAAATATATTTATATAAAAGTAGCACTACATAGATATGAAAAACCAAACCTTTTTTCATATTTGTAATTATTAATAATAACAGTATAAATTAATTATTCTTTTTCAATCCGTGGTGGTTAATACTTTTATTCATTCATATTTTGTATAAGATGCGTACTATTTAAATTGTGAATGAAAAAGGAGTAGACATTAAAAATCAAATTTAAATTTAAATTTACATAATAGATTCTAATGAAATACTTGATAACATTTGATAATCATTAGAAATAAGAACTGCAAACTCTACTGACGTTAAGTGTTTTTTTTACTTCCGAATCCGATAAATTTTATGATCTCCGTTCTGTTGCCTCTTCTGTATCTTAAAAGAATTTGAATTTTAATCAGTCAGCTCTTTGTATCCAATTATCAACAAATCTGAACACTTGATTTGTTTTAAATTAGATTAAATAAATAGAAAGAAATCTTTTATGGCATTGGATGACCGTAATTGCTAAAAATATCTCTAAATATTCATCTATTTTTGTATTGATAACTATCTCTCTCTCGGTACTATTATGTATTCTATAATTATAATTATACTATAGTTATAACAGTATTCAACTCCATCTCTCTTCAGGTCTTAAAAGATAGACATTACCCACAAAGTTTTTTCGGGAAAATCAGTTATCACTGTATTATTGAGTCAAAATTAGTGTTGGCGCATGCGCACCAACGTCATGCGCACAAATGCAAATATGCTTCCTTGCCGCGCTGTGCCGGCAGATGAGAACTTTCTGTGGAACAAGATAGAGACGAGAAAATTTCTCTTTAATATACTCAGACGTGAGTATTAATATAGGACTCTAATACTCGAAGCTCACAATAAAAGAATTAAAATTTGCTGCGCTTGTAAATAGTGTATATATGTTGTGTGGTTGAATAAAAAAGTAAAAAAAAGAAAGAAGCGTGGCTGGTCCGTCGATGAAACAAAAACAAACTAAAAATAAACAATTAGTATTGCAATCGTTTTTTTCTTTGAAAAATCTTTTCTTAAAAATTGTTGTTCTCATAATATGTATACATATAAAACACACAAATGTGTGTTGACATATAATACTCACCACACATTTATATACATAATTCAGACTTAAATTCTTGAGGTTTTTTTAATGGAATTAAATTATATATTTTTAGGGTTGACGACTAACTCACAGGTATACAAAATAGTCCTAGCAATATAATTCGTAGATTTTTATCAAAATATAAGTAATTTATTTAATAATACAAATAAAAGCTTTATAAGAAATTTTCACAGCAAGTACTGTAAAATACGGCGTATAGCTCGCATCTGTACTGTCAAACTGCCGTTTTTAATTTTTAGATATATTCGCTGTATAACTCGCACCACCATTTTTAGAAAGAAACTTGAAATGTGTGTACGTGTACAATACTCTTATGTATTCAAGTCATTTATTCGAGGTATTATCAAAGGCATTTGATAAAAACAGTATACTTCAAGAATTACAACTCTTTAAGTTCATAATGCATGTCGTTTCTTTTAAATAAATAGCACTTTGACATGAAGAAGTCTAATTTTCTTATGCTCATCTCATTTTTTTATATTTAAAGTTATCATTTTTATACCCAGCACATAACGCTCTCCCGTAAATTTCGATCCTATTTTTTGTGTTAAAAGCGTGTTTTATGCGAAAGGATTTTACGGTATTTTGTTTAAGAGTTTTACTGTGTGATAATAACTTTTGATACAAACAAAAGTTATGGTGCATCAACACATTTTTTTATGCGTTGGAATGTATTGGCATAGGTGGCAAGTTGAATTCCAAACAGGGAGACAAACATGACAGGAAATATCTATTTCTTATCCACAGCATCATTCAGAACTACATCTGCACAGTATTGCTACAATAATTGAGAGAATTTGTGTCCTTACATCCCATATTAATGCATGCACGACACCATCGATGATGTGATTGACGTAAAGTTTTAAGCACAACTGGCATTTGTCCCACGAGTGCGACCGAAACGGATATTCCAGCGACGAAATCCTCAGCACCTCGCAAACCAGAATCTTTAGTTATCATCTAGAGAAGTAATAGGGGATTGTTATTTGTCCAGATGCTTAGGATCACTTGCAAATGGTACTTAGAAGAAAAACACAATTAATACATATTTTCTGTCATATTTATTTCTTACATTTTTGCTTCAAAATCCCCAAACTTGTATTATGTATTCCAATTTTTAAAAAAATATATGGGGCACGTTTTTATAAGGCACATTTTTTAAATTCCAAATGACTAAGTATAATACTTAACAGATTGTGAATGGGGAAGAATTTTATTTTAATTTTTTCAATTTTTTAAAGTTTTCACACTATTTTTTTATTTTATAATTGTGGAACACAAAAACCCCTAAATGTTCGTTTTTTATAAGTACACTCTGCGTGCTATGGAGAATGTTTCAAACATCTTAAAAGAATTTCTCTAACACTTACAAAATAAAAATGTATGTTTGAACCGAACCTCTTTTTCAAACGGCTGAGGATTTTGTTTGTGCGTGCATATGTATATAAATAAATAATTTAAAGCGTGGTGTAAAACTCAGTCTGACATTGCAATAGAGAGATACATAATATCCGGTTTTTTAGATTATCTTTCAATTTTCATTCATTCTCACGAAATAAATTGCACATTGCCTTACCAATCCCTGTTACTTATCGAATATTTTCAAAAATCTAAATACTTGCCTTCGAAGAAAAATCACCGCCTTCACCACAAAGAAAATCTGGAATCAGAAATATTTCAGTAAAATGGACAATCTGCATCTGTTAAAAACACTAGCAATAATAATCTCACTAAATTAATTAAAAATGTGTGCAAATCAAAGATAGAATGATGAAAATATCAGTGACCGCGCAGCGTCCGGGCAAACTGGTTGTGGCCAGCCTCCAGTTACCGTAAGGTGTACTGGCAAACCGGTTAAGGGGTTAAACTTTGCCACCCTAGTTCAAACTCGCGGGTAATTTTACAGTTAAGAAATTTAGACATGTTCGTTTAAATATTAAGTTGCTATTAACAATTATAAATGTTACAGAATTATATAATTAATCGTATTAGGAAAATAAGTTACAGAAATACGTGTGTATGAATTAATTTATAACAAATGTACTAGTTTTTACAAGGACATGTGTATATTGAGCAGATTTCCATACATTTTTAAACTGCGTTATTCTGTTCAAATTTACTTTGATTTAAAAAAATTAATATTTAGAATTTAAAGTTGATTTTTGAGCACCAGGGTGCCATGCATAACTATAGAACTTATTTTGAATTAGAGACAAAATTGTCTTTGTTTAAAAGCATTCTAGAAAATCTGTGGGAATAAATTATCATCCAAGTTTACATTACTTATATAATGGTTTATTGCCTTTGATTTTGGAATAGGTTTTGATGGAAGTATTTTGAAAAATGAGTAAATGAAAGATTTTTAAGAAAAATCTGTCTTTTATTACTTGTTTGGCAAGAGTTGCATTAAAATTCATATGTAGTCAATCTCCATTGGCTAAAAAATATTAGATCACTCAAAAATTTTCTATTCAAATCATTTAAAAACTGAAAAGATCTCTGTAGCACTAATCGGCAATTGCCCTTTTTTACAGAGAACCCTTAAATCCTGATTTGAAATCTAATTAAGTCTAAAATAATGAAAGAGATTAATAAAAAAATGATACGTGCTGTTTTGAATAACATTTTTGTGTGGTTAGTTCACTTTCCAAGGCAAGCTATATATTTCATATTAAAACTATGTGCCAAGAATTTGAAGCGATCAACAAAGAACAGACTAAAAAAAACAATACAATTTAAATATAATAAATAAAATATTGATACCGCGGCCACGGTTTCCTTTCTTTTTCTTCAAACATAACTTCAAAAACGGTTTAAACACAGCAAAGCTCATTCAAATATTTTTTACTGCATACACAAAAATTATCTTGATGGGAGTGGGAGAAAGATCTGTTTTTTCGAAACCGCTTCTAAAAATTGCACATTTAAAATTTTTTTATTTAGATTGTTATATAAAGTTTACATACAATAATAAGATTTCTATACATGTAAGAAATATTTTTTAAATAAATGATAAAAATTACCGTAACTTTCATGTAGTTTCTTAGTCAGAATCAATCTTCAATATAAATAAAATAACCTTATTTTAGAAAGTTATGCATTTTTTTCTAGACAAATAAACGCTCAAAGAAATGACCCAAAACATTTAAATGTAAATACACCTGTATTTTTATAAAATCGTACAGTATCGGTAAAAACTCTTAAAACGATAAATTATACAGGGTGACCCAAAACTCAACTTCAAGTGGGCAGGAGGCGAATCGGGTTCCTATCATTTCTGAGGAAAATAAAAATATTCGGTATTAGTGTAGAAGTGTTAAAGTGGGCTCCTTAGCGAAGTCAATTTTTCAGCGACCAGAATCAGTCACCAAACTACCTATATGTAGTGATAGGTGTTCCAAGAGTAATGAAGCGAAGTCGAAGTAATGAAGAGCCGAATTCATTCTGACTTCTATATAAAAGTCGCCAAATCCTTGAGGCCCTCTATTCTACACTTTAGCCAAAGTTCCATATCACTTGGTTAAGTGACGACTAGCATATTTTTGAAAGAATAGAAAATTGACACCTTTTATCAAATCATTAGGTACTGTTACCACAAATTTCACAACTTTGCAGTGATTTTTTTTCAATAACGTGATCTTACATAACCGTGCTATTAATCACAGTTGCAAATTGAGCAAAATTTTGAGCTGGTTTCGCTAAAATTAGAGAAAATGGTAATTTTTAAGAAGTATCAAATGATTTTTTTAAAAAATTAATCTTAGATATGTAACTCAAATTAAGCAATGAATTTAAAACATTTTAGTAATACTATAATGAATAAAACGTTCGAAGGGTTTCCTTTCTAATTTCGTTTGTTTTAACAGCTTCAAATCTGTATTGATCTATTTCATAATAAGGTTCATTAAAACTGGTACTTGACATGAATTTAGTCTTTTTTTCTGGTTTCTGGTTAGTTGTATTTTATGTGCTTCCAGTTCCATATAAATAAAGGCCAGTTTATGTGCATCGAGTGACCGAGCGGCTATGGCAATGTTATCGGCAAAAGCAAAAATCAGTGCCGATTCCTTGAAAATTGTTCCTCTATAATATTACATTGATATAATTTCAATTACTGCATAAAAAATGTGTATTCCGTTTCGTTTTATTTAAATAATTTTCTCTAACTTTTAAAAGAAGAAAGATCGTAGAATTATTTGCATAGAATATATAATTTTCTTACACGCATATTAACATAATGATACTTCTTCATCTGTAAAAATAGATTCTACCGTCATTTGCAAAGGAGCAAGCTGTTTCTTCTAAAATTTCACGTCATTTAACTTGTCCTTTAAAGCTCTTTGAGAATGTAATATTAAGTCTTGAGGAAAATTTGCCACTTTTCAGATATTATTTTTCTCAAATTGCAGTGATTAATGATTTAAAATTTTAAAAAAATTAGTTCCTTACGAATCTCGTTAAGTAACACTACTATAATCCTTATTTAAAAAAAGAAGTTGTTGACGCATGAGCTGCTGATAACAAAGCAATAAATTTCTCCATAACATAAAAAAATTACAGTTTAAAAAACCAAAAAACACCCTTTTATAGTTACAATCGAACTAATTTGTAACTTAATCTTTTAGTCGCCAAATCTGGAATTAGTCGCAAGTCTGAAAATGGAATCTGGAATTAGTCGCCAGATGCGGAATGGGATCTGAAATTGGGAAATCGTTAGTCCTGATGATCCTGATCAGGACAATGAAACAAAATTATTAAGTTATTGTGTTGTCATCGGTCCTGGACAAGTGAACAAAATTTCGAATTAATCTGACCTTTTAAAGTGGGTAAAAATTCAGTTCAAAGATTCCGTTACAAAGAAGTGAAACTTATAAAAGGGTGTTAAAATAGGTTGCTAGCTGGGTGGTTTAATTGGTGGCGTTGGCCTTGTACGCCCAAGTTTGCGGGTTCAACACCAGCCCAAGTCGGTACATTTTCATGATCCAAAAAATCGACAGCGTGCATGTCATATGATTATGCGGCAAGTCACAGATCCCCAGATTGAATGTTTGTCTCGGGTTTTCTCGGCAAAATTAAATTCCTGGTACAATTTTTGCCTCGTCATAGCTCAGGTGCCTCTCTCTCGGGAGGGAACTTGACGTCAAAACTAAATCGTGGCAATTGATAGCCACCTATACGGTGCTACACTGAAAAGTGATACCAGCTCCCAGGGAATGTACTAGGTATGAAATGGTAATTACCAATCCGCAGCCCCATCTGAAAGAGAAAAAAAATCCATTGAGAATAATTCGTCATACAGGAAGACTCTGCTCTTTACAAATGATGCTCAATTGATTTGAAAAAAAAATTTTTTATTTATACTTCTCACCTTCATTTTTTTTCAGTATTCTGTGGTTGGCTCTGCATTTCTTCCTCTCTCTCTTTCTCTTGCTATTTCTCTTTTTCAGCCGTTTGTTTAATGACTTTACTTTTAAGCAGGTCCATTTACGTTCTGTGCATTTTTTTTTCGTTCACTCTTACGAGATCTTTTAATTGAATTTGGTGAATCTTACTCCAGCTTTCTCTTCTTATAAATTCCCCGACTTCCTCCTCTTGTGTATTAAATTTTAATTTATGTTTACGTCGAACGTCATTTTGTATTATATAAACTCTTGTTGTTTTTAATTTAACAAGATAAAAAAGTTTCTGTGAAAGGCTGTCGTTCATGTTTGTTTATATCAATAAGCTTATCGTTTAAAAGTATATTAATAAGATTTAATACTTTTGTTAAACCTTTTGACTAAAAAAAATGTATGCATTTTTCGTCTATCTTAATTAGTGTATTATTTTTATGTAATCAGAAATTCAAATCATTCAGAATATTAAGAATTAAAATGTGCCACTCTTTTCTCGAGATCTTTAAACCTATATACTCGAAAGAGTTTTATATTGCAGTAAATTATTCTTTACCCCACACATATGTTGATTTGTGTTGTCCAGACTCTCGGATGTGTTATCCTCTTAACTTCTGAGGCCACTCTATAATATTGTTTGATATGAGAACCCTAAAATAACAGCGATTTATACAAATTCTATTACTATTTAAAATAGATCTGGGGTGAATAGAAAAGACATATTTAGAGAAGACATGAGGAGGAGTTTAAATGTTCCACAAGTGTCTGTGAATGTTAGGAAAAACCACTAGTGAGTGTAAAACCAAAGTGTTACAGTCCCATGTCGTTCTAATTAACGACTTCTGTTTACCATAATAGCCGTTTATCTATTTTGTTAACTCACAGCACTATTTACATATCCACCTTAAGAACATAACATAACATTTACATATCCACCTTAACCTTAATAACCTTCTTCAAACATCTCGTTTCCTCCTGTATCCCCATTGCTCTGAAACTCCACCTTTTCCCGCTCAAAAGAAAAATCAGTTCCATCATGCAACAGCACCCTCTCTTGATCAATCATATCATGTATGCATGCCAATTCATTACAATAATCTAATAACCAGACTGACTAAGGGAAAGATCCTAGGTGAACCTGGTTAATAGTAATGCATCCTTCAAGTTTGGCTGCATAGAAGCTTCATTTATAGATACATACTATTATAATATATATATATTTCGTTAAGATTCGGTTAAGGAAACCATTCTACATCTATAAGCACTTTTAATATTCTGATCAAGAAGAATAAATTATTGATTAAGTATCTATTATATCTGTGTTTAATTCGCATCCAATGTTTCCAAAAAGTCGTAATCCGCCACAGTACGTGTTCCATTAAACTAAACTGAGTTGCGCAACAACTTATGAGGGCCACGGCTTACTGTGCCCATCTCAATTTTCATGACCCTGGGCACTGAGATGCATGAGCAGATACTCCGGTCAGATGGTCAGTTTGACGGGTACCCCCAGTGTTTAATTCCCAAGAAAACTTGCTACTCATTTATCGAACCAATGTAAGTAGGAAAGACTGAGTCGACCCTTCCCAAGGTTCGAAACCCGGACCTGTGGCGTGGAAGCGCGATAGGCCATCACTCAGCCACTGGGCTTCATGTGTTCAATTATTTAATCATTCTTTCCCCATTCCATACATATTATATGTTTACAATGCAGTTTGGGGAAGAACTGAATATGTTTCACGTTTGAACTCTTCTTCAAAGTCTGAATAGTGTTTTAATTGATGAATAAATCTAATTTTAAGTAAAATTAAAATACTGACAATTATGTTTCTTCAAACATACATAATCTCTCAGTAATCTGCTCAATGACACGACCTTCGTAGAAGCTAGACTTAAACCTGCTACATGATGCTTTTACGCGCTATGAGAACACTCAAAACCTTTGCTAAGATTAAAATCTTATCATCAGAGTATCATTAATTTTTATTTAAATGGGTTACCATGTCGTATAAATAAATTTTTATTTAAAAATTTTACTATAGATATTAAAAAAGTAGCAGTTTTGTTTAAGTTTCCTGCAGTTTATTCTATAATTGAGATTAAACCTTTTACACACAAGAAATTTCATCAAATAACAAGTGACGTAGCATACTTAGATTTGCTTAGTTATGTTATGGATACTTTCATAATTACTTTTACCCAATGAAACACATCCAGGTTTAAATATATGAGCTTTTTCCAAGTCTAATAGATCAAAACTGAACATTTATCAAAAGAAAGCAATTACTCACTCGAACTGCATGTTATATTTAATAACGCTTATCTAAATTACTTTTCATACATTGAAACGAACAATTCTGTGAATTTACCTTCGATAAATCATACATGAGCAACATTACGTGCAATTGATCTTATTGGATGATCACGATTTCAATTTTCGTTGAGTGTGTATACCTCATGTGTGAAGGCAAAAGAAAGACAGAAAATGAATTTCCTTTTCTACGTGGGTCGCAAAAATCGATACTAATATCGATGTTCACACGCGCAGTTAGACATGCTTCATTTAAGGATATTCCAAGGGTTTATTTGCTTTGGCTTGCATTTTCCTTATTTCTTATGATAGTTGAAAAATCAGAAAAAAAGAGGATATTGAAGCGAGCATAACAGTGTGTATCGCCGAGTATTTTTTTTTAAAAATTATAGACGACAAAACATTCGAGAGAGCTTCATATATAATCTCACTCTAGATTTTATGTGTTCCATAAGAAATAAGGCTGTTTCATTGAAACTGCACGGAATAAAATATTAAGGCATAGTTAGAATACAATCATTCTTTATTTTCTCTAGAAATATCATTATTCAAAATTAATTATCGTCGTTACAAACACAGATTTTTTTCAAATTAAATCAGAATTACTGATTATTATTATTATTGTTCATTTATTTAAATACCAAAACAGTATATCTCTTGTATTATATAGCCACAAGCTTTTATATTTTGGGGCTGTTTGGATGTTTTCACATACAGCCTGCCCACCATATTGAAACAGGTCGTGTGAGTGTGTACGGTGTTTTCCCTGTATCAACACTCTTCTTGGGAGAAAATTGAGTTTTACAACACTTGCTTCCCAGCAGGAACTTAATAAATAAGATTATGGCAACCATGGAAGATATAACCAGATTTTGTTTGCTAGATTTGTGACTTTATCGTCCTTGACGACAAATTTGGCGAAAAGTATGATATCGCCAAGGAACCATAGAGATGTCCCTAGGATCAACCCTTCTAGAAATTTCCATGAGGCTATATGAAGGACCTTTTGAAATAAAGTTCGAGATGGTTCAGTCGTGTGCTTTGACAGCGATAAGAGAGATACTTTATCTAAGTTCCTGTTAGCGGAACTGTTAAGATAGCCGCTTCTGGATAGTTGTAAAGCTTACTTATAATAAGTGAGATATGCCCTTTAGTAAATAATTTGTGAGAATATTTATTTCGACGATTTGCCATTGTGTAATAATTTGTTTGTCCTTGTCCATTAAAAAATCTGTTATTATTCAAATAATTGGAATCTTCGGCTGTACTTCCTCCATACAAATTTGTAGCAATATCAATAAGGCAGTATTTTGTACATCCTCTTCAAAGCGATTATTGTTCATATTCTAGAATTCATGATTTTGTATATAATAAATATAACAATGATAAAGACTTAATGCTTAACAAGAAAGCTTAAAATTTTTGTATTTTATAATAGGAGATAGCTCTATTTATCTTATAGCTATCTTATCTTTTGAAATAGCTATTATATAACAGGAAATGATGCAATAAAAATTATTCTCAACAAATATGTTGAAAGAAAAAATATTTACTGAACCATTTTTATCGATAACTCTTACAATATTGATTTCCGGAACTAATTTCAACACAACTTATTTCATCCAATATTTTTTCCAATTTAAGATTACAATTTCAACAAAGCCAACTGCTCTCGTGACACGAATGTGGAAAAATTGCATGGCTATTCTAATGTCCCTTTTCAGAGCTTTGCTGTTCCTAAAATACATTGTATGTTTATTAATTTTACAAAATGTATTCAATTAAGTTCCTTATAACTAAGGTGTCTAACCGTCCTCCTTTTATAGGTTCTGTCCTTCCTCGAAAAGTGTCCTCCTTTTCAATATTTTAAAACTGATCTGTTAATCTCTGTATTCGGAGACGAACCAAACATGGTTCCAATATGTCGAAGAAAGGCCTGAAACAAATATCATAGGAAATAACAGTTTTTAATGGTATTTTTTGATTTCATCGCAAGTAAATTGACCAGATATAGAAAATTGTGTTGAGTTTTTACCGAAAGAAATTCCTGACATTAAAGTCGATGACAATTGTCTGTTTGAATAAATTAGAAGACTGAATGAATATTTAAATTCTAATAAATTGGAACAATTGGTAAATTAGCATGCAGATATTGAGAAAAGATGGGTGGAGAAATAATTAACCATTTAAAAAATGAACACTTTCCATATGATAATTTAGTTATTCTTGTTGTATTTACGTTGTGCTAACCTGGAACTAATGCAGAAATTGAAAGAGTTTTTTCAGTTGGTAATGATTTTTGGACAAGTTAGAAATCAAGATTGAATGTAGATACTTTAGCTGTTGCACTTACTGTAAAAATATAAGGGATATTTTTTGCTCCAAAATTTCCAATGTATTAGAAAATGATATATTGACAAAAAAATTTATTCAATGGGACAATAGTCGTTTAAATAAACTTTTCACGCGTTCCTTTTCATTGTAAAAAACTGGTCACCTTATTATAACCCCTTTTATAAATTTCGTATTAAGAACTGGATATCGATTAAGTCTCATTTGTTACTATTTTGTAATAAGTTTTACATATTAATCACTTAAGGTTATTCTTCTGTGTATTTGGCATCGTAAGTTTCACATTTTTCTTAAGCACTGCCATGACATTCTTGTACCTTTATTTATTTCTAATCCCTCTAATTTAGATTAAAATTGCGTATAAGATGTGAAAGAGAAATCAATTTTAAGTTTTCAGATAACTTTACTGTATGTATTATAAGAAAAAAACTTTATTTATGATTCTTAAAATCATTTTAATTGCTATAAAAAAATTTCTTTTAGCTCTCATGTAACAAATGTGTCTGTTATTTAAATAAATACTATAAACTTTCTTTTTACTTTTACATCAAAGTGTATAAAATTTATTTTATTTGTAAAAAAAAAGTGACCTTTCCTTAGATCTAGGAAAATATCACTTAAATTTTTGTTACTCCAAACAAATATTGGAAATATTCATAGCTATAATTCATTATCACTTATTATTTATTCTACAATGTTTCATGTAACAACAAAAGGAAATTATTAAAGTACATTGCAGTGTATAGAACAGAAATTTTAATAATAATGCTTCTCATTTACCCTACACGACATGTGTATGTGAGTTGTACTTAGCTTTTGTAACAAATGATGATACACATCAGATCGGAACGTGACATTGCTATTTGGCGTAATTTATGAAGTTCTGCATCAATTGATTTCTTGTTTCACATTTATGCTCTTTATGCATTATTTAACTCTACATTATTAGACATTGGATTATTTCAGGGAATAGATTTCCAGTTGATGATTCAGTCATGAAATCATTAATTGGGTATTTAATAAAATATTGTAATAAACTTTTGAATATGAAATGTGTTTAATGGAAGATATGATGCTTAAAGATTTACTGTAATGATAGTTTTATGTTTAAATTTTATCTTAAATTTATTTTGTTTTGGCTTTTAAATTAAAATATATCTTATGCGGAAGAATATAATGGGATTTGAAATAAATGTTTCACAAAAAAAATTGTATACTTTTTTACGCCTATAAACTAATTAAACAGACTTATTGGCTGAACTTGATTTAAAAATAGTATAACATTGTTATTTTACTTAATATTAAACTCAAACTCAGTGGTGCAACAGTCCATGAAGGCCAAGGCCTACTGTGCCCTTCCCAGTTCACGTAACCAAAGGGCACTGAGGTGCATTAGCAGATGTTCGGATCAGGTAGTCAGTCTGAAACGAGCCCCCCAGTGCTTAAGTCCCCAAGCAAGCTTGGTACGCATTTATCGACCCACTGCGGTTGGGAACTTAGTAGTAAACGAAAATAAAAAAATAGGTTTAAAGATAGCTACAGGCTGAAATTTGTGCAATGTTGATCCTGAAAAATAATTTCAAATATTTTTTCACACTTTTCTTTTCTACATATATTGAATAGAAAATATTCCAAGCAGTATTTATACTGCTAAATTTACAATTTTTGATGCTTTTATAAGAAAGAAATTTTGTAAATAGGTAATTATGAATTATAGTGTGTGTGTGTGTCTTTGTCTTTAAACTCTCTATATACACTTTTAAATTATTAATATTTTCCGTTTTAGTTTTTAATTGCTTATTTTTAATCAGAATCATTATTTAATAACAATCAACTTTAGTATTCATCGTTTAAAAATCATTACTTCGAGGTAAACACAACCTTAAATTACTTCTACGCCGTTAAAACCTATTTCTAGTCCATTTACTCTTAAAACCATTTTTCCAAAAAAAAATAATAATTAATATAATTCGCCATCCATCCTCTCAATCTTTTAAATGCCTCTCAATTATCCCTTTAAAGTATCACTTTTATCTTTTCCAAAATCCGCGAACAACAATAAAAAGGCATATAAGCTTTAATCATTTAAACCATAAAGGCAAAAGCCCAGAGCCTCAAATTGAAAAGCTTAATATTAATAAGGACCATACAAGGCCGAGGAACAACATTACCTTTTTTATGCACTTTTGGTGAACAAGATTGGATTGCAACAACTAGTCCAGAACGTAATTTACTTCGCTTACGCTCTTGTCATTCCTTTAGCGGTTGGGGCGTCTACATTTATCTTCATGCATTCCAATAAAGATGCTTTTTGGGGGTGAGGAGAAGCAAAAAGGCAATGTGAAAGTTATGATTTTTATTGTCCCCGCTTGGTTTCTTCCCTGTGGAAGAATAATCAGAGGGAAAATAGTTAAAGTAAAATTGAAAAGCCTGACCAAAGAATCAGTTATGGAATGTGGAATTTTAGAATATATTGTTCTCTCAGTCGGGTAGGGCAAGGGGAAAATGTCGATGATGAAATAAAAGTGTCTGGAATATGGAATGATTTGATGCATTGTGTAAAAATGTTCTTTTTTTTCTGTGTTGGGGGTTGTCTTGTTAAACATTTTTGTTCTGACAAATTTATTCCTTGAATTGTTTTTGGCCGTGAATGGTCGATGAAATTTTTAATGGAAATACAAAGTTTTAATTCGTTTAGAAATACAAAAACGATGAAAAAATCTTACATTTTCAAAGCCTATCAAGTAAAATTAAGGAAAGATTTTAAATTTCGGGAGGATGCAGTTGAAAAGAAAACAAAGATATAAAAGAAATTCCTTACAAAATATTCGAATTTTCAGACATTTTAACAGAACAGTTTTTTCCCTTTCAAATGAGGCTGTTGATAGACGCCGGAAGCTGGTATCACATTTTTTTGTGGCACCAAATAGGTGGATACCAAAAGTCTCAATGAAATTTTGACGCCCTGTTTTCTCCCCAGAGGGAAGCCCCTAAGCTCCAATGATGTAAAATTGTTCGAGGATTTTAATTTTGCCTAGAGCACCCAAGCTAAACAAGCACTCTAGATATCTTTAACATGCCGCATAATCATAAAACATGGTAGTTATCTATTTTATGCATTATGAAAATCCACCAACTTGGGCCGAGGTTAAGCCCGCAAATTTGGGCATACAAGGCAAGCGCCTAACCAACTATGCCACCCAGCCGGCTTAATAGAACAATTAAAAATGTTTATTTACTCAAATCCGAGCAAAAAGATTATATTGTAAATAAAATGCTGGAAGAAAATATCGTCTACAAATATATTCTTAATTGTTCTTTAAGGTATCCGACTACGATCGGAACCGTGATTCTCAAAAGCGCATAAATTGATAATTTTCATATTTAGTGTCACTTAGATTAGAATATATGCATAAAATTGTTTTAAAGACATTTTGACAAAAAGATTTTATTTAAATACAATATTTTGGCAAACAATTAACTTAGAATAATCTTTTTTCCAAATGTTCTCCATTTGTGTGAAAAATGCTTCTATGTGAATAATATTTTGCCTGTATATAGCTCAGACCTCTGTTCAGAGGCTCAACTAGAATTTTTGAAATATAAAACTTGGAAGTGGGTTTATTTATATTTTACGACAACAGAGGGAAGCAATTTTAAGAAAAAAACGCCGATAATTATTTCAATGGGTGGCAACTCTGAAAATAATGTGAATTTTTCAAAAATTCTAATTGAGCTTCTGTAGAGCGGTCTGAGCTATATACAGGCAAAGTATTATTATAATAGAACCTTTTTTCACAAAAGGAGAATATTTGGAAAAAAAGATTATTCTAAGTTAATTTTTTGCCAAAATATTATATTTAAATAAATTTTTTTTGTCAAAATGTCCTTAAAACAATTTTATGCATGTATTCTAATCTGAGTGACAGTAAATATCATGAAAATTATCCATTTATGCGCTATTTTAAAATTACGATTCCGAACGTAGTCGAATACCTTAAAAGTGATAAATCTGTGGTTAACTAGAATCTCTAATTGCATCATTTGGTATTCACGTTTTATACCATCGATCAAACTCTCCCAATCAAAGGACGTTGCCAGTTCAAACAATATTATCGAATGTTGTCATCGTTGTTATTATTTTGTTCGAACATGCGTGGGAATGGTTTCCATTATTAGTTGTAAATTGCAGTAATTAGCGACTTGCGTTTATTTGAGGTAATATTTTAACCCCCTTTTTATATAAAAAAAACATTATCTTTTACATAGTTTTTCAAATCCTTCAAATCTTGGCTAACTTTTTAGCTTAAAATGCTTAAATATTTTTTGAGATTATTTTTTTAAATTTACCCAACAGAAATCTATTTTTAATAATTATCTTGCAGTATTATTAGTTTAATGTCATTTGACTAATGATATAATTATTAATGTTTTTGTCAATTTAATATGAAAACATGATACAAATTTAAAATATAATTTTGACACAAAAAGAAAGTAATGTATTTATTTTTAGAACATGTGATTTAATGCAATCTGTTATGTACGAAAAATACAATTAGAGAATGTTGAATATAAAACAATGCATTTAATAAAAAATATATTTAGGTATAAAATTCTTAGTAAAAATAACTGAGAGATTACACACAAAATGTATAATCTTCTAAATTATAATTAAAAATCATTCCCAGAATTTTTTTTTTAAATTGAATTTTTTCTAGATTTAAGAAACATGGATTTTAAAGTTAGATTAAGTTTCCCTATTTATGAGTTCATATATTTTTAATATTATTAAATAGTCAAAAACAATGATATTATCTTATAACATAAAATAGCTCGAACATCATTTTATGTCAATAAACTAATTAATTTTGAAGCAGTTCATTCAAATATAGTTTCTATCTCTGCTCATTTTCAGATTAAACTAAAGTATTTAATGATACATGTGTTGGCTTTATTGAAAGATCAATTCGAACATATAAAACAGCTCAAGTATAATAGTGATAAATAATAAAAAAAGTCAAACATTTAAATTAAAAACTAGGACAAATTCAACTTTAAGCAAAAGATAAAGTTAAAAATTTAAATAACAATAAAAGGAACATAAGAGATGTAGTCTTTTCAAAGAGTTCATAAAAGATATGGCATTCTAGTATAGTTTTCTTATCTCATCACGTTTTTGAGACTCTTTATCTAGTTCTGAGCATGTAAGAAGAAGCTCAGTATTCATGATGCACGAATTACATATTTGACATATACTAAATGGAAAGATACCTATTTTATTAAAATGATGTGCCATGCAATCATGGCCTGTTTGCAGTCTGAATTTTGCTACAGTCTCTTTACGGTCTTTTGGCAAACCTTTTTCCAAGTGTCTTGAATATTTTCCCAAGATTTGCCTGTTGATTTTGATTCGGTGGTCAAATTTAAGAGGGTATCCACTAATTTCTCAAAAATATGTTTTTAAGTGACAATGGCTTAAGGTTTTCTCTCTTGGCTAGTAAGTCTGTCTTTTCATTACCGTCTATACCCACAGGTGAAGGGATCCATTGAAAAACCATTGTTTTGTTGTACTTATAAAGAAGGTTCGTTGCCTTATTTCTGAGAAAATCTGGTTGTCTGTGTCAAGATTTATAATTACAGCCTGGATTGTTATTTTGGAATGGACTAGAATAAATGCTTTAGAGAAACAATCTATCTTTGTCTTGCGGTTTTCCAGAGTTAGCTTAACGATATATATTCGATTGACCCCTTACGAGGTCAATTTTTTGCCCAAAATGTTCTGAAAAATATATTTTTATTAGATACAGCTAAGCTTAATACTTAACAGAATGCGAAAATAGAAGCATTTTATATTTTATTTTAATTTTCAGTTTTAAAGTTTCCCCTCTACTTTTTATTTTATAACTGTGGAACACCAAAACCCCTAAATGTTTGTTTTTTTATAAGTATACTCTGCATGCCGTGAAGAATGTTTCATATACCTTAAGAGAATTTCTCTCATACTTACAAAAAAGTTCATATTCATACTTCTTTTTCGGTTGAGGATTTTGTGTGTGTGTACATATATATATGCATCCCTAATTTGAAACATGGTGTAATACTAAGTCTTACATTGCGTTAGTAACAAAGATAATATAGGTTTTTTTGTGTGAATTTTCTTTTCAATTTCATTTCTTCTCGAGCAGCAAATTGCACATTGCCTTACCAATCCCTGTTACTTATCGAATATTTTCAAAAATCTAAATACTTGCCTTCGAAGAAAAATTACCGCCTTCACCACAAAGAAAATCTGGAATCAGAAATATTTCAGAAAAATGGACAATCTGCATCTGTTAAAAACACTAGCAATAATAATCTCACTAAATTAATTAAAAATATGTGCAAATCTAAGATAAAACGAAGAAAATATCAGTAGCGGTACCTTAACCGGTTTGCCTGTACACAGTACCGAAATCTGGTCACAACGGGGCAAACCGGTTGTGTACAGATTTCGTTAGCCCGTACGGTGTACGGACAAACCAGTTAAGGGGTTAAAGATATATTATCACTATTAAAGAGTAATTTATTTGTATTAAATACATTAATGGATTGCCTACAACAAATCATTTCTTCGAATTTACGTTAAGCAACTTATTCATCAGTTCAATAAAATCTTCTCATGTGAAATAGCATTTAAATCGACGTAACTTTATAAACCAGAGTTATAACACTTAATAAAGGATTTTAGGGTATTAAGAATTAAAATAAATTCTGTTTTTTCTTTCATCTGATAAATATTTTCGCGTTTAAAGTAAACATAGCTATTTGGGAGAACTGATCCCTAGCAAAACGTGTTCCCTGAAATCACACACATTATTAAGGGTAATGTGAGCATTAAGCCCAACATATTTTAATATTGTTGAAGCAATTTAATATAACATTAATGCAGCAAATTAAGATCCGTAAACTAAAAGTGTATTTCGAAATAAGCAAAATAAGCCCCAAACCGATTTATTAGTTTTTGAAACATATTAGTTATACCGGAAAGTTCGGTCCTTTTTTAGAATGAAACAAAGTAATAAGTTTTTCATGACATGAATAAACTTTATTGAATAAAACAACTGCCATCGTTATTTATGACTTCTTACCTTCGTAAGGGGGCAATTTGTATGTTTTTAAAATTGCCTTATTTCTAGAGGCGAAATAATGAACCAATGCTTTTGCCAGATATCTTCTTTGTTTTTAATGTTTTGCCATGCAAAAAATTTTGTACGGTTAAATACAAGTGATAATCGGAAGGTGCTGGGTCCGGAATGTATGGTGGATACGTCGGAAGTTCCCAGCCTAGCTCTGTGAGTTTCTGACGAGTCCAAAAAGCAGCATGTGGCCTGGCATTACCATGAAGCAGTATTTTTTTTAATTGAAAACTATAAAATCCCCGTGCACCACAAAGTATCACACGGGGCTTACAAAAGTAACTATTAAACACACATTCAAGGGAAATAAAAAAAATTTAAAAAAATTGAGGTTAAGAAGAATTACAAACATTTACAACAAATTCACAGAAATTTTTGAAAGCACTTCTGGTGGAAAGAAGTTGGTGAAAATTCAGTGGCCAATTAATGTTAAGTCTCTTGATCTTTCTCTGACATACTTGGAACACAGAAGGATTACATGTTCTACATTTTCCTCGCTATCAATATTACAGTCACAGGAAGATGAAGGAACTAAATTAAATTTGTTCAAGTAGCTTTTGAAATTACTATGACCAGTGAGAAATTGGGTTATTTTGTAGTTAGTGCAAAAATGATGGCATGATAGTCTCTTATTAATGGTGGGGAAAAATTTCTTTGTTATGCTCCTTTTATTGGAAATGAGATATTCTTGGTTCCAAGACTTCGCCATTCTTTCTTTCGTGATCTTCTTGTAAAACGATTTAGGAATATTAACGTCAATGTCAATTTTGCGCTTGGTTGCAGCTTTTGCAAGCCAATCGGCTCGCTCATTCCCAAGAACACTAGTGTGTCTGCGAACAAATGCGAAATCTATTGAGATATTTTTTATCTCTTAGGCTTTTAAGTTGCTTTTGGATCTCGACGGTTATGTTGTTAGATGAAGAAATACATTTAAGAGAATCCAAGAAGAAAAGAGAGTCAGTACAGATGAGATATTCTGAGATGACACTATTTTGCTCAGCGATCCATTTAACGGCGAAGTATAAACATAAAAGTTCAGTTACAAAAAACAGTATGATGTCCTTCTTATTAAGCATCCCCAGCTTCTTTTTTTTTGGACTGTTGTTTTCAAATTATCCAATTGCTGACAGAAATTAGCTTTTCGTTCAATTTCGATGGCAGAAGATCTTGAGGCCGCTTTCACCAAAGGACCCATTTCCTGTTGGGGAACTAGTAACGCGCCTCGTCGGTCACAGAGTTAAGCGTGGGTCCCTGCGAAGCTTATGTTCTAAGGAAAATCAACCTTTTACCACTCTTGATCCACCCGACAGTGAGGTGATCGGCGAAGTTTCCATGCCAATGTCCGGCTTCAAAATTCACCATACGAGGTAGTAATAATGGAATAGTAATCCCGGCTGCGTCCAAACAAAAGTGATTCCTTATCACGTGTCGCTTTTGTGAGCGTGACGTATTCCACCTCTAAAGATACATCAAAACGGGAAACCCATAGACTCTCGATACGCCTGCTTTCATTAAGGAATCCCACACATGCTAGCTTTTTAGACTCTCCCAATTGCTAAGTTCCAAAGTATCAGGACAGCCATTAGAGCGTTATCTCACTGAGTGCGTGAAATAAATATGCGCATACTGGTTGAAACTTATTGTAATCGAAACGCAGAGAACTTTCCGTTACTTCTAATATATTTGCAATCAATGCTATACCAAAAATTAATGCTAAGCCAAATTTTATATGTTTGATTGACACCTAGAGCCAATATTTAAAAAAATGAAAATACGAAATGAAAAATATATAGAGATACTCGAGTGAGTGTTTATGAACATCGCATTATAAAGTTGTCGCAACCCGAAGGTAACGGGTGTAAGAGGGTTGGAGAAAGAAGCAGACGTGATATTACAAATAGCTACTGTTATTCTATCTTTAACATTTTATGAATTATATTCAAATTTATAGCTTAACTCTGGGAACAATCTGATATATAAGATGATTGAAAATCCCTTAGCTTCAGTTGGAGCTCCTTAGGATGATCCTTCTCAAACTCCAATAGTTCGGTCAGTTCCAATGTTATTTACTTCTACAACTCCGGATGGATTTTACGACGAATACTAATTTCAGGACACGTGATCTATCAGTCACCGTTTACCTTCTCTTATTCTTAGATTTCACGATTAACGATCAGCGATTAACCATTAACCTCACGTACCCAACGTCAGGATTTAAATAGTAGTTACATTTGTATGAAATCGTCATCTCTACGAAAAGCTATTTCCAAACTAAAATCACTGTTAAAGAATAGTTTCCCCAAGAAGATTAGTAGAAGAATGAGAACAGTCCCCGTTACAAAGTAACACCAGGTCTATAAGCGACGGACCTCGAAATTTTGAACCATGGTCAAATGACGAGGACAGTACTTTATCTACACTCTACTGTCCAAAGTTCTACACATACCAACGTTTAAGCACATTAAGTATGTCAAAGTTCACATATTAAACATGCATCGTCCCAATACACGGCGTTTTTTAAATGGCATCAGGAAACGAACCCGCAACTTGACACAACGCTGTGAAAAAAAACGTAATAAACACATTTATAAAATGAGGGGAAAATGAACAAATTCTACTATAAAAAATGAGTAGATGATTGAGTATTTATTAACGTTGCACTCTAAGGCAATACGGTAGCTATTGGCAAAGAACCTAGTAATTTTGAACCGTGTTCAAACCTCGACACCTGAACTCCGCTATCCTAACTCTAACACCACCCCAACGTGAGGAGGGTGATCCCAGACAGATTTAAAATTCACTACACAGTTGGACTTCTATGATCTCAGGACTTGAAACTGTGACTCAATTATGCGGGCCCGAGTTCGTGACCATGACTACTTGGCTACCGTGGTCACTAGTGTAGATGAGGGGAAGAACTTTTTCCTTTTTTTTCTACTCTCTCTGTATACTGGTCTGTCAGGAATGAATAACAGAATTGTATTGTGTGTGCGTTTCAACAGAAAAACAATCAATGATTTATTGGGAATTACTGTAGGTGATAGCTTTTTTTACGGTAAATCACTCTTAATGTTCCTGATAAACTCAATGGGGGGCAAGGCCTGACGACCGCCAAATGCGTACCTTTGTAACATCCAGCTTTGAGCCCGAAATATGGTTTTGCAGGGGGTGGGGGTAATATTCTCTGTTATGCCGCTGTCTAAACCAATGATACTCAACCTACGGCCCGAGGGCCACATGTGGCTCACTGGCCTTTTTTGAATGGGCCAGTCCTGGCCCATTGCACTAAGAAGTTCAATTATTGGTGAACAATCTACAAAAAAAAAGTTTAACATCAATCTAGCAACCAAATGTATCAATTTTGCTATCAAATTTTTTAATAGTTCAATGTAAACAAGAAGCTTCGTCATAGATGAAAGAAAATATAGAAATTATGCCATAACTCAGTAAAAATTCATAAAAATAAATATTTTTGTGTGATGTTTTATAGAAAATTTAATATAATATATTAAAATAAAAACCTGAAATGTGTTATAATATTTTGATCTATTTTGTTTGTCAATGTTGCTTTGGTCATATAGTGTGCTTTTTCCATTGATCCTCATGCTGCGGCCCGCGTGAAATACTTGTCATATGTATGCAGCCCGGCGGAAAAAAAAGGTTGAGTACCCCTGGTCTCAACTGTAATATCTGCAATGACATTTAAAAAATCCAAGTTGAAACACACAATACAATTCTTCTCTGCTTTAAAAATAAAAGGAAGCACAACGATGATGCAAATGACAAAAAACGGTATTGAGAATCAACACTAAATCAACGAAAAACATAATATATGTTGAAGTTATTAAAACACATCGCTTATAAATTTAATAACATTGCCAACTTTCCAATTTAGTACTTGTTAAGCGAAGAAAGCCATTCGGTGAACAAGGTGACAAGAATTTATAGTACATACATTCTTTAAAAAAAAACACCTTGTGGAATTGAAACCACTACACTACAGATGTTTATCTGTTTTAAAATTTCAATTTAGCACAAATATAGATAATATTAAGTCGTAAATGATATTGAGTTCCCCAATAAAGTAATAGATTCTACAACTTTTAAAGGTTTCTGGATAATTCGAGTATTTTTAATTTAGCTCTGTGTTTCACGGAAATTGGAAAAGTTTTCAGAATATTTCAGCAATAATTTAATAAGTTTACGAAACCCATAACGATAAATTGATTTGAACCAAAGTTTCAAAAGTTAATACTGAACCGACAATTTGCATAAATTGTTTTTCCTCCAAAAAATATATAATTGAAATCAGTATTAAAGCTTATTTATTTATAAGAAAAAAATATTTTGCACTTAAAATACAACTAAATTGTGCGTGTGTGTGTGCGTGTGCGTGTGTGTGTGTGTGTGTGATGAATTTTTCTCAATTCTTCTTTACTTTCAATCTGATTAACTCAGTGCTTCTCAAACTTTCAATACACGCGACCCCCTATTCAATCATCATTTTCATCACGCCCCTCCCTCCCTACAACAACATTGTATTGAATTCAATAATACTATACTTTGACACTAAAACAACAACCCGACTTTAACCTCTTATGTGCCACCGACGTATAAATACGACTCGCTCAGCCAAAGTTTTAATTTTCTGGACGTATATGTACGTCTTACCAAAGTATGATCTTTTCTGTATTGTACTATCCATAAAATTATTCCAAGGACTTTGGAATGCTATAAAAGGACATTGACAGTATTTGCGAAGGATTTATTTCAGATGATTTGCTTATTTATTCCTTTTCTCCACTCTTTCAAAAAAACATAAAAATACGCTCATCTACGTGGTAAACGGTGGCATCGGGGAGCGAATCACGTAATTTTTAATCGGAAGTTAAGGAATTAATTATAAACGGTACAAATTACCAAGATAAGTGTTAATACAAGACCATAGGATCACTGATAATTATCAAACTTGTTCTTAATTTAGAATTGTTAAATTAATGATAAAATATACATTGTACAGTACTGTACATTTATAAGTGTATTATATCAGTGTAAATGTGTATTCTATATTTTATTATATCATGAAGTATTTTGTTTGTTTACTTTCAGAAAATTAAAAAAATTTTAAATAATCTTTTGTTTTCGACTTTTCAATAGGCTCGCAACCTTCTTGTAGACTTATCACGCCCCCCCCCCCAAGGGGGACGCGTCCCACAGTTTGAGAAACGCTGGATTAATTACAAGTTACATTGTGTCATCCACTTAATACAAAAATCTGTGGTATTAAAACTAAATAATGGCGTGTCCAATGGGTTAGATTCATGGGACGTCATATCCATATGATAACTACAAAAACGTGTTTCCAGCTAATCAGCTCATAAATTTATGAGAGGTCATAGTCCCATGAGAAACACAAACACTTTGTTAGCCAATCAGATCATGTTCTTTGCTGTTGCGAACTTTTGATTTTTTTTGCAAATTTTTTTTTCAAATATAATTTTGTCAACGATAATAATGCAAATAGGTATATAAAAAGCACTTGATTTATAAATGCGCATATAATAAGTGATTTTTTAAAGTTTTAAAAAAAATTGAATAATTTTAATCAAAATAAAATGTTTCCTTAAATTCTAACGTTTAACTGTTAATAAAACATAAGAAACTGCGTGAAATTCAAAAGAAAAATAAATTACCCACAAAAAGGGGCCGTTTCTTGTGGGGATTTTTCAACTTCGCATTCTGCAATTCTCACGATCTTGCAGAATTTAACAACAGCATATTAATACCAGAAATGAATGCATAATTTCTCTTTACAAATCGTTCTCCACATTCTTTCTTGGCTGTAAGGAATTTCTACTATAAAATATCAATTAAGGCTTACATGAAAATTAATAAAAATCACACAAGGATTCTTTTTCAATGATCTTGTTTAATTTTTTACCTTCAGACCGTATTCTAACATTTTTGGTACAAGTATAGTAAAAAAGGCTAAAAGTAAAATTATATGTGCTGAAAAAAAGTGCGAAAACACGCGTATGTAAACTAAACCCCAAAAAATCTATTGTAGTTTATGGAATTTTTTTTTCTCGAATGGGCTGCATATTAGCAATTAAGCCTTTGTAGATACGGCAAGTCCCCAAATGTGAGATCCATTTCAGTGGTGGCACCATATAGTGGTGGATCTCGCTAGCAAATTTGAACACTTGGATTAATTTATGGAAGCTGCTCCTAATAAATTCATGGTGTTATGTTAATAATCAAGTATACATGCTTTAACAAAATATCAGACAATTTTCTGAAGAAAATGCTATATAAAGAATAAATAAGTATTTAAAAATTATTTTTATTCATTTTTAATACATATAACTATTTTTAAAATAAATATTTTAAGAAATAGTACACAGAAAAATTTCATATTTTGACTACTTTTAACTAAAAACTAAAAGCTTGCTTTTTTCTTGTGATTAGTGCTGTTATTTCATCCCAATGATTTCTAAAATCCCCTTAGGTCGCGGTTGTCTAGTGGTCAAAGTAACGGACTCGTGGCCGGCGGGTCATGAGCCCAGTTTGCCCCTCTTGGTAATGTGTTATTTTTATTGAAAGTTGAATTTATCAAGCAATAGTAAGCTGTACTTTAAGTTCTTTCAGCCACTGTATATTGTAGTTATTGAGAAAAATATCCAGCAAGGAACATATAACATCTTTCTCCAAGCTCATAGAATAGACTGGGTAGTCAAATAGGTCACGGCGGCGTTGTTGAAATCAAATTGTGGTACCATCGATAGCAGTGGTGTAGCATATTTGATGCACTTTAAGTTTCACGAAGCTCAAAGTCGTTACGGTCACGAAATCGTGACCACTGTTATTTCTATCGAAATGTTTGTTCGAGTCCAACTTTATAGAGGAGTTCAGGCATGGAAAATCTATCGAGAATTGAAATTCTCATGTTAGCATAGGGCAGAAATTTGGAGCGTCGAGCGCAAGCTCATGTGTCAAGTGATAATGGTTCAGAATTACATCATCCACCGTCAATCGTTGCTTTTAGTGAGACGTTAATAGAAACAATCAAGTAAATGAATGGAAGCTTTTCTATTTTCTATTTATAACGATTTTAAACAATTGGCAAGAATTTGTACTATGGTTAGGAAAAATTACTTTAAGCAGAGATTTCTTTTTGAGATTGGTCTTCAAATAAAAATAAAGTTGAACGTGAGCGCAAAAGAAAACTGTAATATATCTCTATATATGTTACCGTTAAAGTGTATAGTTCAGTTATTTCATAGAATAACTAGGTATTTCATGAAATAACTAGACAAGTCAATTAAAGTATATAATAAATGAAAATTTTCATACTTTACCTAGTTATTCTATGAAATAACTAGGGATCCTATGAAATAACTAGGGATCCTATGAAATAACTAGGGATCCTATGAAATAACTAAGGATAAACCCTTAAAGTGAAAAATAAACAACTTCAAAGATATTTAATAAATTAATTGATCATAAATAGCTAAAATCTCTCAAAATATATACATTATATCTCTTTTGCGGATGGATAATTGCTAAATAATAAGGGAAAGCTAATGATATAATTTATTATTGCTCATATTGCTAACATTAGTTAAACAGAAAGGGAAAAAATTGTTACCAAAATAAATTATATTTAAATAGTATCAACAAAAATCCATGCTGTGAAGAAAAACCGTTGCTTCGTAAAAAACATCGTGTTAGCTTTTTAAAATAAAAATGTAAGAGAATATTAATTTAAATTTTATGAGATACCTTTGTTTTACTTTTCATTATTTATTAAATCAAGGATTGCTGTGATGACACTTTGGATTGCATCGTTTATTATTTTTGAAACAAGCCCACTTTTTACCATTACACATTTTTTTACACGAGCACTTTTTAAATCCTTGTCCAGTCACGCAACTTAGAGCTGTTGTGACAGATCGAAGCGCTGTGTCAATATTTGGATTTTTTCAATGGAAATTAATTCTCGCTGACATATACTGAACTGATATCTAGAGTACAATTGTTTTATTCTGCCTAATCGGAAAGGTTCTTCCCAAAGCAGCTAGATCTGATTCAAAGAACTTTCGAGTGTCATACTTTAACGATCAAGTAACCGTTGTTCCATAGAATACCATGTTTAATCATAAAATTCAATAACTTTATATGATTTATTTGATTTGTCTAGTTATTTCATGAAATACGTAGTTATTCTATGGAATAACGAATTTCACACTTAAACGGTAACATATGTAAAAAAAGTTTTTTTATATAAATAAGATGATTTTCTCCAGTAATTTCTAGAAGCATCCATATGGTCGCCAAGTTGCCAAAATTGATCGCTAGCATGGTTGCCAAGTCGCCAGATTTGGACACAAAAAATGATGCTAGTTTGTCTTTATCGCCAATATTTCCCTAAGTTTCCATTAAAATGTCATTGCGAATGTTTCAATTATTTAATGCGTATTGTGTAGGGGAGACATAAATAAAAGCAACTACAGCTTGAAAAAAAATAGAACTACATAATACACGTAAATTACAATTTTACAATTTGAGCAATGAGTATGAACAGTTGTATAATTTCTACAATGGGAATTAGGCTGCCATTAGGTGGACAGAGAGTACCCCCCACCAGTACTAACAAAAAAATTTTGTAAGGTTATGCATGCAATACAATGGTAATTTTTTGTGAATAAAGAACACCTTTGATAACTTAAACCAGGGATGGCGAACCAATGGCACGAGTGCCATTGATGGCACGCGACACAATGTTTTGGGCACGTCACTGATTAAAACGGTTTGCATTTTAGTTTTAAAAAAACAAAGTTCACTGTGAAGATTACGAATAAACGCGAGTGATCAGTTACGTTTTTACAGACATGTACCAATATTTCAATTCACACACACAAAATTATCTTCAAGAGGGATCTCAAGAGGATCGCTTTTGACGCTAAACTACACGTTTTCAGAAACAATGTTAGTACAAGAAACTACAAGCATATACTTCCCAAACTTGAAAAAACAAACTTGAAAAAAGCCAGACGAAGAAAACGTTATTGAAGAACTTATTTCCATAATTATTATGTACCCTGATGTGACTTCTTTTGATAAACTGAACTAGTACTAATTCGATTGGTTGGAAATTTAAGAATATGAAATGCAACTGATAGATTTCTAGCCAAGTTCAATATGTATTCAAACATTTATTGAAACAAGGAAAATGTTGAAATTGATTGAAACAGAAAAATTAATGAGCAATATAAGCAAAAATGCCAATAATGAAATTTTGGAAACAGAATTCAATTCCAGACACATTTAACAGTTTGAAGAAGCTGGCTCACACGCTATTGAAACCATATTTTCATCTACCTATACATATATATGCCTAAGAATCATTATTTTTAGAGGTGAATAACATTTAAGACTCGCTTTGAAACCGTTTAGCACACGACTCTAATTCAGCATGCATTTTGCTAAAATTAACATTTTACAATTCTAATGTAAGTTATTTGTCATCTAATCCGCAAAACCAGAAGTCATACTAATGTTACTTTAATTTTGATTACACGTATATCTAAAACATTTACTGCTATACAGTGCAAAATGCAGTTTTTAATAGTAAATAAAGAGTTTTGAGTTGTTAGTATTTTATCTTATTATTTTCTTAAAAATCGCAAGTCAAAATTATTTGATGGCATGTCTATACCCCATTAAACATTTTTTTTAGAAAAAATGGCACGTTGATTAAAAAGATTCGCCACCTCTGACTTAAACTAATAAAAACAAGAAATAAAAGTTCACAATATTAAAAAAACTACCCAGGATCTTCCCACCAAAATTCACCTTATTCACTATGCCCCCGGAAGTGAAAATCATTTTTGCTAAAAGGGATTTTATAGATATAAAAATAACATTTTCTTTAATATTCACTTTCAGTTAAATGTTCCATATTTAATGTATCAGTAATTGATTATTCTTGCCCCATGAATATTTCAGCCATTATTTACACCACAATATTTTACAAGATATTGGAAAACACACACACATTTGCATGATCAAACTGTTTTATCCGTCGAAAAAAAACTGACTGAAAAAAAAATGTACAGAGAAATATGGATGGAAAAAGGTCTTTTCCCGGGGGTTTAACGGCGCAAGTCGAATCTCTGGTGCCGTTAAAATACTGAGAGACCTATCCTTATCATATCAGCATTTAATTCTCATTTTGGCACAGATCCAATCCAAGGCGAATATCAGTATCATCAATAGACTGCGCCACACAAATTCCTTTAAATTTAAAGCTGAGTATCGGATATTGGAGACTAAACGAAAAAGATCCCGCTCAACATCAAGGAAGAGTTCCTCGATCACAAAATTGAATTCCCGGTTTTCGAATTCGAAGAGAGATTTACAAGTTTTGAGTTCCCTGTGTTTCTGTACTTGTCTTTCTTTTCGTGTTTATGTCGATTTGAATGTAGTCGGTGTGTGTCCTCAGTGAAAAAAAAAGTGGAATGGAAGATGTTTGTTTTTGTGTTTTCTTGAATTTCATTACTCCGGTTCTTTTATTGGTCGATTTGGTTCAGCGACTGGGATACAAACCTTCTGAGTGAAATTGTGTGGCGTCGATACGAAATCAGACACACAAATAGATCTTAAGATGATTTAAAAATAAAATTTTCTTGTTTTATTATGTCCTTTACGAATAAGCTGATGGATATTTAATATAAACTAAGCATAATCCTGCTTGGGGTTTTAATAAAGAAGATTTGTAATACATATGTATTGTGTCTATAGCCGGCTGGGTAGTGTGGTTTGTTTGTTACTAGCCTTCTGCACCCAAGGTTTCGGATTCGATCCCGGACCAAGTCGGTGGATTTTCATGACACAAAAAATCGACATGTCGCATCTATGTCGTATGATTATACCGTCCGTAAAAAATCTCTGGAAAGTCTATTTGGACTCCCTCTGTGGAGGAAACCGGGCTTCAAAATAACCTGCAATTATTGGTATCTGCATATAGAGTGCCACACTAAAAAGAGATACAAGCTCCCGGGGAATGTACTAGGTCTAAAATAGTAAAAGACCAATCCGCAGCCCATAAAAAAATTGTATTGTGTTTATTACTACATTTTTTTATTGTATTGTATCTTTGTAATTCGATTTCTACCAAATTGTATGCGTTTTCATTAGTTTACAGTTTTAAATAGTTATTAATATCACCGATGTTGTGTGTGAAACAACTGTTTACAAATCAATCGATAACTGCAGAGTACGTTAATTATATTTGAACTAAAATAATGCAACTACTTAAAATAGAGAAATAAAACTTAAGTGTTTCGAAAATGTCATTTTAATTTGAAAGTTTTTTCACGTTTGAATTAATTATTCAAACGTTTGAACATTACACCTTTCTATTCATCAAAAACGAATATGAAATATATTTTAATTAAATTGCAAGACTGACAAACATATTAAAAAAAATTTCTTCAAGTGATCAGAAGGAAATATACAATATTTTTACTACATTTGTAGTACACATCTTGCGGCTAAATTTAGTTGCAAACAGCATTTCATCCATAGCATTCATCCCATTCTTAAAGTATTCGAACACGGGAAAATGACTAAATTCGGTCAAAACAGATATTTTAATTTTTTTTATCTTATTGACAGTTATCTTTTGACCTTACAAAATATACTTTGTTTTGTTCCTAAGCTACCTAGAGACTAAGTTACAACCAATTTTATAAAATTAGAAAAACTATAAGGGGATCTTAGATCTATCAGAAGTGGGCATTTAAATTGTCCGAAATCTATCATGGCGAGTCTGATAACTCAAAGTGTTATAAATATGTTTCTATAAAACTTTTTGAGGTTGATATTTAAATTATTTTCTAGAGAATGTACTAAAATGTTTCTTATTGTACGAATATTTTTTGATTTATGGTCTGTTATTGAAATAATGGTCTCATAAAGAATGTCACATATTTTATAACGTTTACTCAATGAGCTCTAAAATTTTCAAATTTTCATAAAACATTAAAATTTTAGCACATTTCTAGATAAATGCATCTAATTTGCTTTAGTAATACTTTTGAAAATATATTACTTTTTTTCTAATTTTGCTTTGAAGTTTTTTCAAAAATATTGCTAAAATTTAAATTATAATTTTGATTTTTGTAACATTTAGATAATTTTTTTAAAAATATTGTTAGTTAAAAAGATTAGTATTTTTTTATATTGATTCGTATAAAAGTATTTAAAATGCTTAAAAATATGCTATTTTCGAAAAAAAGGATTCCAATTGTGTTCGGATGCATTAAGCTTTCAAAAACATAAAATTCCCTCTAGTGTTTCACAAGAAAATACTCCAAAAATTTTAGGACAAAAAATTAAAGGAGCTAATAGACTTCAACCTTCTTTGTTTCATAGGTGATATGATACTGTTTAAATATTGAAATGTAAACCTATACTATAAAAAATCCTCACATTTCTAAAATATTACTCACGTAATAAAAATTAATGCCTTGAAAACGATCACAACTTCTCAACATTAAGACGAATTCGATTTCCGATAAATGTGGGCTCTGTGACGGATTAGAATCTTCTACATTCCAATAAGTAATTGTGAATCATGTTGCAATGAACAATTAGCACTTGACTGAATAATATTCAAGAAAACAATATACGTTAACCCTCAGATTAAATGAACGCAAAAAGAAAAGAATTACGTAAAACCTGTTTTTGTGCAGTGGATAGGGACCCCATAAAAGAAAGCGCACAAAAAAATATTCAAAAATATTTCATAAGTACTTACGTATTATAAATAACTTCGTCGACATACTACAGAAAAAAAAATTGTGCAATGGAAAGGGACCGCTTAACAAAGTCGCACTTAGAAAATGCGTCAATTATTTATGAAATTTATTAAAAAGTACTTCACTAACAAAATAAATAATTAAATTACACACGGAAACGTTTTTGAAACATTTAATTTCTCATTGTATACATGGAGAAGTTTTCAAAATGTTCATACATAATTCATGGTTACTCGTCATAATCCAAAGCGCGTATCTTCCTGTATGATGAATTAGTTCAAAATTGCTTTCGTCACTTGAAGATACAATTTAAATTGATTTATTTTTTGGCTCTATAAAGTATATAAGTGGTAAGTTTTTGAGACGAAGTCAGTTGGTCAGTTGCTTGTAAACGTCACGATAACCAGATATGCAGGATCGAAGCTGTTTCTAAAATTTCAAACTCCTTTCGGAATTGGTATCTATTTTAAGAAAATGCTTTTCCAATTTGTAGGAAATCTAGATCTCAGCATATATTGTATCCGCTCTCAAAAAATCCGGTTCTTCTTGTTCGTCTTCATAATCTACCAAATTATTCATAATGTCTCTGTCATTGAAAATTTCGTCTTCAATCAAGTGTGTACTGCTAGTGCTTTGAGAGAAAACAACTGAACGAACATTGTCGAGAGAGTGTTTATAACCTATGAACAGAGCGTCTGGAAGTGTATATATGTTCTATGATAGAAAACATTACAGAGGCCAATGCCGCTGAAATTCCTACACCGCATATAAAAAGGTCACACGGTCGAAGAAAAAAAAATCGTACCAAAACAAAATTGCACGAAACAAATCACACAAAAATAAAATCTCATAAAAAAGGACCGCACAAAATGTTCTACTGTATTCGATACGGAAAAAATACTTTTTCAGGAAAAAATTAGGATCAAATAATAATCCTTTACTGTGTTTCCCTAAACTCATCACATATTCCTCGTGTAGCTTCTAAAGGCACAGTTAATAATTATGTAATCAATTAACTTCAGCCTGTCACTTTTTAATTCGTTGTATCGATTAACATGAAATAACATGATAATAACAAAGAAGTAAAAACTGAATGCTAGAAAATTCATTCATTTTAAGCATAAAGAAATACAATGCAATAATATTTAATCATCTTACAAATAAATTAAGGCTGTTTTCGGTTAATGCTAAAGAATAGCACCAGAAGTTGGAACATTTTTTCAGATATAAAAGAAATGAAACATTAATATATGATATTCTGACTTCACTATCCTTTAAAGAGCAGCATTTTTTATCATACTTTACGTTTTGAACCGAGTTGATCCATTTTTTCTGGTATAAAATGTGTTTCGCGTTTTTTCTCCTATATCGTAATGTTAAATGGGCTATGCCTTCGCGTATTATAACAAAACAGAAAATATTCATGGAATATTTTGGCATTTTTAAAAACACTATATTGTTAACGGAGGTATGAGTTCTAATATTGCAAATTTCCATGGAAATTGAGACACTTTTTTCTGTCTGAAAATGTGCTTCGCGTTTAGTTCAAGCTCTCGTAATTTTACCGAAGACAGCCTTAAATAGTTTTCTTATAAAGAATAACTAAATTACTATCCAAGAAAGGGGAAAAAACTTCATTTAAGCAGTTGAATTATTTTCCTTATTAACTCCTTATTATTGATAAGTATCTTCTCCAATCTTGATACTCAATTACTCATTCTGACAAATATATTTACAGCACCCAACACACACAGGCACCAAGACCGACTCTAAAACATACCATCTCATTCGAGACAGCGAGAAATAAATTCTAATTTCTGGGGGACACCAATATCGCACAGATGTCACTTCCAGTGAAATCTTCCGTGTTTTATTACGGTCTGAGCATCCTGACATATAATTTTGACAGAGCGGGACTTGTTTTCCGCAATCGAAACAATCGATTCAGTACTCAGACCTCAAAAGCCACGGTTAAAAAGAGAATTTGCCTCCCCAAGCGGAATGCATTCTTTTTTTCACTTCTTTTCGAAAGCCGCTTTACTTTGTTGAGATAATGAGCAGCATTTTCGAGGTTTGTGCAGTCTGTGGAGACTTTAACAAGCTCTCATGTTAATATGGCATTTTCAGGATCGTCTGCTTATATTATGAAATGTGAAAGAAAAAACGTCGAACGATTTCCATGTGAGGTGAAGGATGCTGTCGTTTCTTATCATAATTTACGGGGCGCTGGCGGGTAATAAATATCGATGAGAATTCGATAATAAATTATGTGTTAAAATTTTACATGCAGTATTTTGTGTCTTGTTTTAGTGTTATGTGGTAAAATGGAAGCACATATTTTGTGTTGAAATTAATTTTTCCGTTATACATAATTAATTCCTCTTTATGAACTTTGATTTATATATGCAGAATTTAATTTGTTAGTTTCTTTTTCGAAAAAGGTCGTGATTTTTTTATTACTGAATAACAGTGCTAAGAAATTAATTTTGTTCACAAGATCCTTTTCGAGGTAATATTCATCTTGCATATTGATCAACAAAGATGATAAAACTTCTAAATTAAAAAATTTTACCGAATACTTTTTTTAAAAAAAAATTAATATATCCATCGCTTAACTTTGGTTCAGAATTAATACCAATTGCGATTTTAACATTCTATATAAAACAAATAAATTTTCAGGTAAGCATGTTTACGTTTCTAGAAGTATAACATGGTTAAATAACTATAAATATAAAAATAAGCTATACTTATGACCCAAATTGTCTTTACATGCATAAAATTGAGGATTTCTCAGTAATTGTGAACTATGTTAGGAATTTGTGTTAAATGACACATAAAAAACACATAAAAAGAAAAAGATTAAAAACACAGCATATGATATATAACAGTACCATGAAACAATAAAAATGCTAATAAGATGTAGATAAGAGAGTTCAGAAAAAAATAACTTGGGAAAAAGTTAAGGTTTGGGAATTTAATATTGAGTGTGTTCGCCTTTGACTTGTACACGCATCACTAAGTTATTCAAAGCTCGTAATAATATTCTCAACTCCACAATTTGAGGAATTAAGTTTTACTTCTCTGTCCATACAGTCTTTAGGGTATTTATGTACCTGAAATAAGGATGCCTCCATGAGACTGCTTTTCCAAGGTATCTCCATAAGTTCTCTATTAGGTTCAGATAGAAGAATTTTACTGACCATGATATTTATTCAATAGTTTTACTTTCAAGGAATTTGTGTACTAGATTTGCTACAGGCAATCGAATCATTTCACCCATCAATAAAAAACCAGAATCATATGTACCCCTGAAAAAACTTGCGTAAGGTTCGAAGACCATCATCTTAAAAACTTGGCATCCCTTGAGAAAATTTTAGTCCTCCAGAGGGTTCCTACCCACTGTGGAGTTCTAGGCAACGAGAAAGCCGACTTTCTGGCTAAAAAGGGTTCTTTTATGATTCAGAAAATTTCTCGTCCAGTGTACTTCCATTCTATTAAAAATCTTATTAAAAGATGTATCAAAGCCCGTACTCAGGAAGTCCTCTATAACTGTGTTTTCCATAAGTCTTGAAAGAATGCTATCCTGAATATTCGTAAAGGCCCAAGGTGTAAAGCGATCACTGAATTCCGCCTAGACACCCGATTTGACTGTCTGCGAAAAAAAACTGTATAGTCTCAAAGTTGTTCCTACTCCGATATGTATTCTGTGCAACTCTGAAGAGGTCATGGACTCCACACATTTTCTACACTGTCCTGCTCTGCACAAGACGTTTCTCGTCAAGCGTTATTGGGAGAGTAGATATATGTTGGATTAATGAACCCTGTTTAAGTTTTTTTTTGTATTTTGTTTTCTTTTTCTTTATGTTATTTGAAGTAACTGTTCCTAATCTGCCATTAGAAATTTTAAAAAAAAGGTTCGAAGCCTTTAACTCAACATATTTTTCTGGTCTCAGATTCTGTGTTGAAAATATGTAAGGGAGAGAGAGAGATCAGGTGCTACACTAAACCTCGACTCACCATTAAAGACAACATAGGAGCAATGTGGGGTTTTCACTCCAGTTTTATATTTTTTGCATCAATTAATGATCTCTCTTTTATTGAAAAAGGAATGAAACGTGCATATTTGGTTTTTCTGGTGAAAAGGAACTTTTCCCCCGTAAGCCTTCTGTGTACAAGTTTACTGTGATGCAACAGTTCAAGTGGCGGATATAAACTCTGAAGTTAATTGCTTAGCAATATATTTCCTGTTACGACGAGTGGTTATTGTCATATATCGAACTTGTGAAGTAGTTGTTATATGTTTACGACCTTTCCCAGACGTCTTTAGAATAATTCTAGATTTCATTCTGAAATAGCTCCAATAGTGTACAGACTATCTGTGTCTCAAAATATTCCCACTTCTCCCTGCTTCTGCGATTATCTGTCCTGCTCCTAGGCGGCTGATGATTGGCCACTTCATAGATTCTTCCAAATGATAATTAAAAATCATAGCCAACTATACACTGAAATCGAATGCTATAATGTGTAAATTCTGCGAAGTCGTTTGACATAACGCCTTGTTTTACAATTTAGAACAATTTGACCACTTTTGATTTGGTAATGTGAATTAAATTAGTCTATCCAACAATCCCTGTCAAAAGGGTTTGCATTGATTGAGTATTTCTAGGAATATCATCATTTTTGGATATGTAATGGTAATTTTAGACATCGACATAATATGTAACAGCCCCTATGTCGAATTCATAACCAAAATAACATAATTAAAAAACGTATGCATATATATATATATACCGTTATGTTTTAAAATTGTGCTTATTATCACACCAAATTAGTTATATATTGAAAACATAGATTTTTAAGCTTATGATTTAAATATATTCGAATTTTTCCAATTTTAATTTTTGCAGATAAGATTTACTTACTTTTAAATGTGTAGAAAAATCTGAATTGCTTTTTGTATTCAAATTTTAGATTAGTTTTCAATCTAATTACTCTTTTAATTTCAAAATTAATATAGTTTTATGTATTGCGGTCTTTTGTCAATGAAGTATCCCATTTTTTCCATTCGTTATTTATTTAGGTCTTTGCAATACATTGTCTCCCCCATGGAATTATTGGATTTATGGAATATATAAAAAGAAAGAGAAATATAACTCAGGAAAATATACGAAAATTGGTACGATATTGAGACTGATGATGTTAATGGTATAAGCAAACTAACTCAAAAAAAGTATATGCAAAATTGACATGAACAAATTAATTCAAAACAAATTCTTATAAACTAATTCTAATCTGAGGTTTCTATATTCTTGGTATTCATCTTTAGTCAAGAAATTATCTATTCACAATGCAGCACAATCCGATTTGATTTTCTGGATAATTTTTTATTTTCTTTTTAATTTTGTGCATGATTTTATCATTTAATTGATTCCCTTTTTGTGTAAACCATGGTAACCTAGTAGGTAGAGTCTCATTGCGGTGGTCAGTGAGTAATGTATTCGAAACGTTACTACACTGAAGCACATTTTGTGAAACAGCTCGTCTCTACTGCACAGAATCTTCACTTGAGGTATTCGTTTTAAAAAAATAACGCTCTCATAATTCAAAAGTTAAACAACAAAGTAACTCGTCCCTTTAGTAATATTACAACGCTGTTAATCCTCTGAAAGTAATTACTACATTAACAGATTTTTCATCATCTTTTTTTCATGAATTTGATACTTTTTGAAAGCTCTAATAGCAAAGCAACATTCTTATCGTTTCTCAAAATAATTTTTTTAACCCCTTAACTCGTTTGCCCGTACAACGCACGGTCTACCGAAAGTTGGCCACAGGCGGTTATCCCATACGCTGTACGGTCATTGACATTTTTTTCTCTCTCTCTCTTTGATTTGCACATATTTTTAATTCTTATTGGAAGGTTATTAATGCTAATGTTTTTAAGAGATGATGTTTGTCCACTGCACAGAAACGCTTCTCATCCGTGATTTTCTTCGTGGTGAAGGTGGGAATTTTTTAAGAAGACAGAGAGAGAGGTATTTAGATTCTTGAAAATATTCAATAAAGAACAGGGATTGGCAAGGACTTCTGCAATTTGTTGCTTAAAAAGAAATGCATATTGAAAGATAAACCAAAAAAGTCAATATTATCTATGTCCCCGTTCTAATGTAAGACTTAATATTACACCATGTTTCAGATTGTGTGTATATTATATGTACGCACACACACACAAAATCCTCAACCGTTTGAAAAAGAGGTACGAATATGAAATTTTTTTGTACGTAGGAGAGAAATTCTTTTATATAAGATATATGAAACACATTCTTCATAGTATGCAGAGTGCACTTATAAAAAGCAAACATTTGGGGTTTTTTTTTGCTTAACAATAATAAATTTAAAAAAACAGTGTGAACACTTTAAAATTTAAAATTAAAATAAAATTCTTCTATTTTTCACATTTTCTTACGTATTATACTTAAATGTATACAATTAAAAAATTTGCCCATTTTTTAAAAACACTTGGAGCAAAAAAAAACTGATTGCTTACATTACGTCAACACATTATTTTAATGCCCATAAATTCACAAGTGTTCCATGTTTTAGGGGTGGATGTTTTTTACCGGCGGAAGAATTTTATATGCTTAAGCAATCTCTCAGAGAGAGGGAAGAATTAACTCTCTCTCACACACACTGAAGTGATCGTGATAGCCTAGTGACTATTATAGTTATAAATCTGTGACTGGCGTGTGTCATGAGCTCCAGCTCTAATACCACTAATGATCCGTCTTGTAGAGGGACTGATACATTCTTACATTGGCGTAATATAAAAGCTCGGAGGGGGAGTACCATTTCAGATGTCCTCATCACATGACCATGGTGAAAAATTAGGAGGTTTTTCTTCAATAAATCTCATGATGCCTGAAATACGACGATAATAAACCGTATCTCTCTCTGAAATGTCTCGTTGGAGAGTTGCAGAGTACCTAGCTCTGTCGAGATTTAACCTCTATTCCTTGCAATTTTGAGTGAATGTTATCGTATTAACACTTGCTCATCGGTAATTAATAATACTTTAGTGCGTAAAAATACGAGGGATGGGGCAAAAGTCATGGCAACCGTTTTTTTCTTGAAGATACCAGTCCGGTTGGAAAATGTGACATATACAGACGAAAGGACAAGGTGTTAACTACATGTGTGAACAATGAATATCACTGAAATATCGTACCACACTAATTTATTACGGTAGTATACAGAGCAATATGGTCCTCACGGTGCAAAAGAATGACAACATAGTACACAGTACACCCACCGGGATACTGTACGGTATGGTAAGGCATTATTTCCAAGGGCTTCCACTAATTCGTTGTGATATTCCATCGCATTTTTCCCTCGGAGAACGGCTATTTTGATGTAAGAACGCTGCTCAACACGGGTTACTTCCATCACACGAGACTTACCAACTGTCTAATTTCACTGCCCTCACTGCGCTACTACCAGCTATCACAGAGCCATCTGTTCTTTTTGTATTCACACTATGCCTGCAAAACTTCCACACGACAAATACACGTTTGTGATCCATTCACATATATACAAGTAAAAAATAGCTACCATGACTTATGCCCCAACCCTCGTTTTAACAAAGTATGTTAATTTAAAATAAGTAATAAACTTTAAGCACCTCTTTCTGAAATAAAGTTGCATCGAATTGAATATTTCAAATGAAAGGTTTTTGAAAATAAGTTTCAGACTGGTATTTGTAAGCAAATTCTATATATAGGAGTTATACAAAAAATGTATACACACTTAAAGAATGGGCAATATGTTCATACCATAAGTTTGAAATCGAATTGGCTATAGGACTAAGTTTTTAAGAATTTAGTATTAACAGTTGGCGTGAGTGTTGTGACGTGTACAACAACAGTTATGCGACATAGGGCGCTTGTGTTTTAATAAGGAAAGTGAGACCAAGGCGCAAATACGTCTGACTTTCGAGCAGCAAAAAAGCATTTTGAAATAGTGTTGGAGAGAGAGAGAGAGAAGTTCGAAAATATCAGTGAAGTATAACATTAGACGAAAGAATATAGAACGGAGCCACCAACACGCTTAAACATGGTTCGCTTTCGCGATAAATTTGAAACTGATGGAACAATAACGGACGTGCATAAAGCAGTGCTTCTCAAACTTTCAATACTCGCGACCCAATATTCAATCATCATTTTCATCGCGCTCCCAATGTACAATAACAATGTATTGGATTCAATCATACTGTACTTTGACGCAAAAACTATGACACGACTTTAACCACTTAAGTGCCACCGGCGTATATAAACGTCTCGCTCAGCCATAACGTTAATTTCCCCGGACGCATGTATACATCTTTCCGAAGTCCGGTCTTTTCTGTTCACTGCTATTCGGAAAAAAATTCCGGAGGCTTTGGAATGCAATAAAAGGACCTGGACAATGTTTGCGAAGGATTTGCTCTTGTTTCAGACATTATTTCTGCTTCTTTATTCTTCTCCCCCCCCCCAATGCATCACATACGCGACCCTACGTGGCATTGGGAAGTGAATAGCGTAACTTTTAATCGAAAGTTAAAAAATTAGTTATAAACTGTACAAATTATGAAGATAAACGTTAATTTTTTTATATATTTTTATGTATGACAATCCCATGGGGTTAGTAGTAATTATTAAATTTGTTTTTAATTTAGTATTGTTAAATAAATTATAAAATACATTCTGTAGCACCTGATGCATTTGTAAGTGTATTATATCAGTGTAAATGTGTATTTTATTTTTTTACTATGTCAGAATGTAATTTGTTTGTTTACTTTCTGTAAATCAATGAATTTTTTAAATAATCTTTTGTTTTCGACTTTTCAATATGCTCGTGCCCCTCTCGTAGAGTTGTCACGCCCCCCCAAGAGGAGCGCACCCCACAGTTTGAGAAACGCTGGCATAAGGGACGATCAGGCCTCCCACGCACATCAACAGGAGAAGCGTTCTGTCTTTCTTTTCCTAGGTACAATTACTGGAAGGAGTTACTTGGAGTTGATTGAGACGTTAATTTCACCGTGCATTAGAACTTTGGTGATGATCCCTTTTTCATTCAACAAGATGGCACTCCACCCTAATACCAAACAGATGTGTGCATGCCTTTCTGGATAATGTTGCACCAGCTTATTTGATTGGACGAAGGGGTTCGACTGAACACCCTGCACGTTCACCTGATTTAACTCCATTTTAAATTCACTTATAGGGTTACCTTAGGAACGTGGTGTACAGCAAGAAACCACAGACACTAAAGCAGGAATGACGAACCACTGGCACAATATTTTGGGCCCACCATTGATCAAAACGGTTTGCATTTTAGTTGAAAATAACAAAGTTCACTATGAAGTATTACGAACAAACGCGAGTGATTAGAGTGGTAGGAAGCACACTCGTTTGTTATTGTATTTGTTGTTAGTATTACAAGAAACTACAAGTACTTACAAAACTTCAGAAAAAATATCAGATTTAGATGTACATGAAAAACCAGACGAAGAAAAATGTTATTAAAGATTTTATTTCCTTGATTCTTCAATCAAAGAATTTTCAGTGAGATGTTCTTAGTTCAAAAAATTATTAGAAACGCTCAAGTTTATTATGTAACCTGATGCGATTTCATTTGATAAACTGAACTTGTCCCAATTCAATTAATTGGTTGGAAATTGAAGAATTTAAAATGCAACTTATTGATTTCCAGTATAGTTCAATATGGTTTCGAAAACTTATTGTTACGAGGAAAAAGTTGAAATTCATTGAAAAAGAAAGATTAACAAGCAATGCAAGTAAAAATGCCAGTAACGAAATTTTGGAAACATCGAATTCGATTCCAGATACTCATTTAACTTTTTGAATAAGCTGAGTACCATGCTATGTTAACCATATTTTCATCTATCTATGCCCGCGAGTCATTATTTTCAGAGATGAAAGACATTTAATACTGGCTTAGAAACCGTTTGGCAGATGAGTCCAATTCAACATGCATTCTGCTAAAAGTAAAACCTTACACAATCCTAATATAAGTTATTTGTCATCTAATCTGCAACAGCAGAACTCACACTGATTTTCAGTGCCGGTTTATCCTTTAGGTGCTTGGGGTGGGAGCTCATGGGCTCGGAAGGCCCCGATAAGCTGGATTTAAGGAGATTTTCTGGTTATATAAATTCGTGCCAAGGGGACGCGAAAATCTTTTGCGCTCAGGGTCCGAAATGAGCTTAAATTGACACTGCTAATGTTACTTTGTAATTTGAAACAAGTTTACTTTAAAGGGTAAAACGTACTTTTTCGTAGTAAAGAAAGAGTTTTTAATTGTTATAATATTAAGTTTTTTATTATTTTCCCAATAAATACAAGTCAAAATTATTTGACGGCACGTCTATGCCCATTATACGTTTCTTTAGGAAAAATGGCGTGTTGAACCAAAAAGGTTTGCCACCAATGCACTAGAGCAGGGATGGCGAACCAGTGGCACGCGTGCCATCAATGGCACGTGGCACAATATTTAGGTCACGCTAGAGATCGAAATTTTTGGGTTTAATTTCAAAATAACATAGTTCACACTATGAAGTATTACGAAAAATCGCGAGTGATCGGTAACGGAACAGCTGGGAACACACTCGTTTCTTATTGCCTTGCGTTAGCTATGTCGTGGACTACAGTTGCTTATGATGCAAAATCTGACTACGCAGAGAATTTCAAACTTGGTGAATCTAGAAATATGGTAAAGGCGAGAAAGCGGTGTGTGTTTTCCTTTCTGGAACAGTGGTATGCAGAATATCGTCTGTAAAATGGCATTTTAAAACAAATCATAAATCCTCTCGTCAAAAAAGAGAACCACAGCAAAATAAATTAATTAGTTAGAAACCATTTATCAGATTACTCCAATTTAGTATGCATTCTACTAAAAGATATATCTTACAATCATAATATAAGTTATTTCTCATCTAATCTGCAACAACAGAAGTCTCACTAATGTTACTTTAAAAAATTTGAATTACACGTATAAGTAAAACATTTACAATATACAGTGCAAAAGGTATTTTTTCGTAGTAAATAAAGATTTTGGGGGTTTTTTTTTATTAGTATTTAGTTTTATTATTTTCCCTATAATCATAAGTGTCAAAATTATTTGACGGCATGTCTATATCGCATTAAACACTTAAGGAAAAATGGCACGTTGATCTATAAAGGTTCTTCACGCCTGCACCAGAGGAACTGCTTCGCTATAAAATTGAAACGGCTAGTCACAATATTCCTGTAGGTACTCAGAGATGTCACCAACAGTGTACACGGCATCATGCTCAAAAATATTTTGAAGCGGGTGGATTACAGTTTGTGAGTGAGTGAGTGCGCGCGCGCGCGCGTGTGTGTGTGTGTGAACAATTATTACAATGTTTTCATTTTTATTCACTGTAATATTTATGATAATATTTTTGTTTTTCTTCAGGAAAGTGGGAATACATTTTTTTAATCACCCCTATATATACAGGCAGTTCTAAGACAATGTGTATTAATTAGTCTTTTAACTGTAGAAATGACCAATAAAAATATGCTATTAAAACAATTTTTTACAGCTAAGTTTTTGTTATTAACAATGAATAAAGGGAAATAATATTTTCCCTTCAGGTTCCTCTTATTTCGTAATAAGATTTCCCTTAAAATCATGTATTGTTTTCGATAAAAAAAATCAGTTTAAATGTAAATCCTAATACTTTAAGCAATCCTTAATTAAGGGGGTCCAGCACTTAATAGGAGCCCATGTTAAATTACGTAGGTTTATGTACCTTTTTCTCAGAAACTGCTTGCTACTAATAGATGAAATTTTCAAAGTAGGTTATATGTACTATCAATAAGACTTTAATGGAGGGTTTTGTCTTTTTGTTAAAAATTAAAATAATTATGAATTTTTTAAAAAATGCCAATTTTTTTCCTTTAAAATTTAGTTTAAAAATACATTATCTAAAACAGTTCGCTAAATATATATTATTCCCTACATTAAAATATGTAAACATGTTGAAAGTATGCTCACTGAAAATTTGAGGACTCTACTACAATAATTAGTTTTTAAGAAAAAGGTACATAAAGGGAAATATATTGTATTTTGAGAAAGCAGGCTTTATAAAGTAAGAATTTTTAATTTGTCAATGAGAGTGGCTTTCTTTTAAAAAATAAATAAAAATACTTCTAATTATTGTATTTCTATACATCATATATCATTTTAAGTAGAAATGTTTGAACTTTTAAAAAATGTAAAAAGGTCAAAATCAATAATTTTTCAAAAATTCATGTGCCGGACCTTTTGAATACAGATATGCGCAAGAAAACAAAATCTATTGTTGCCATTGTATCAATTTTGCTATCCACTTCAATTTCTCATTTTATCCACATTAAAAATTAGAAAACTTTTTCATATCTGAACTCAGTTATCAGTTGTTGTGTAATATTTTATACAAAGGTCAAACTTTCTACATTATGGGGGGAATATCTTAAAGATTGATTGATTGAATATTAACGTCGCACTGTTCAGCTACACGAGGGCTTTTGGCGACGAACCACGAAAATTTTGAACCATGCTCAAGTGACGTAGATGGCACCCCCCTCTTTTAACTACCACACTACACCAACAGGAGGACGTTTCAGCTCTGGAAAGATTTAACGTGCATCGCTGCCCTACACGGCGGATCTTTAGTGGTACAAGGCTCGAACTCATGACATGCCTGCCATGGACCACTGGGCTACCGCAGCCCTCAAACTTGTGACACGCTGGCCACAAGTCCGTTACCTTGACCATTTGGTTACTGTGTCCACAGGAATTAGGATCGTACCTATGCGTCAACTCATACATCTGCATCTTTATACTAGAGACCTTACCCTTTGGTCAACGTGTAAGCACGTATTAAAGTAATCATACGTACATTTCTATGTATAAGTATTAAAGTAATCACAGTAATATTTTCATTTTTAATCCAATTCAGTTTTATTATTTCGCATGAAGTCTTAAGGTTGTCTTCGGCTAATGTTAAAGAATAGGACCCAAATCCGGAATATTTTTTCGGATATAAAAGTACTCAAGCATTAATATTATATTCTGGCCTTACTATCCTGTAGAGAGAATTACTTATTTTAGTATACTATTTACTTATTTTTATACGAGTTAACACATTTTTTCTTTTACAAAATGTGTTTCGCCTTTTTTGTCCTATACCGTAATGCTAAACGAGCTATCCCTTTTTCAAGTGAATAGGAAGAATTAACTGTTTATGAATTTTTCTGTTTCACTATATTATAAATAAAAGTATGAGCTACAATGTCGCGAATTTTAATCAGAATTCAGGCATTTTTTCTGTCCAAAAATATGCTCCACGTTAAGTTCACCTCCCTTACATATGACGAAAACAGCCTTAATGAACCTTTGAACTCGAATCCGCAATTTTTCCTCAATATTGCCTGCCATGAATCTCCTGCATTCCATAATAATTTATTCATACGAGTCTTTCAACAGGTAAAAAGAATGTGTTTCGTACTAATAGCTGCAAACTTGTAATAAATATCGTAATAAATCTCAGGGACCAAGTTTTTAAATTTAATTACGTCACGATCCTTCAAAGATTGAACCTGAAACAATTCAATTATCAAATATTTCTTAAGCGGATTGAACTAAAGTTTGTATAATAGCTTTAACATGCGAGAAAATTGAGTTTTCGATTAATTTATTCAACGTAAACAAGGCTTCCTTTTCAAATCTATTTACTTTAGCTCACAGAGACCGTTCATTTCGAAGCACGGATCGATAAACTTGTCTGCATCTTATTTTCTGACTCATGATTTCTGTAACTATTGTCAGGAGGAGCTTTCGTACGATATTAAATAGTGTGTACTACGATCATTACCACTGATGTATTTTAAGACTGGGATGTTTAAAATCGGAAGATTAAATTTTGGAGACGAAAAAGAATGTTAATTGTAAATGCTACGAAACAGAAATTAGTATGTTTTTAGGGATATGCAATCCTCCAAAGTCATAGGAATACTTTTTCAATGAGGAAAGATGATTCTTAGTTTTTATTCGCTGATATTCACAAATATTCGCATTGCACAATGTACTATTTGTAGGAGGAAATGAGCGAAATCAGTTACCATTTTCCTGTGTAATCCAATAGACAGCCCTCTACATGCGCTATTTTAATTTCCTTAGATTACAAAATGGGATTTTAAAACGACAAATGTTGAAAGAAAAGCTAACCGTAAAAAGATAACGCTTGGGTTACAGTTACAGGTTTTGAGGGATATGGAGCAACAAAGGCTATTGTCCCAACGCTTGGATTAATGGGAGACATGTATAAAAGATTTTTTGTGTGTATTATATGTATCTATATATACACTCTATAACAGAAAAAACCGACACACCAGGAACAAGTTGTCCGATAGAGACAAAAATTGGTGGGCAGAAAAATTATGAACAAAGTAAAAAATGATTAAAATTTCAGAAAAATTTAATGATTTGTTTCAGAATTACATAGTTATAAATTAACGAGCTCAATAAGATATTGACCTACCTTTAGCCTGTATGCAAGCTGCTACACGACATGGCATAGAGTGATAAAGCACCCTAATGGTTTCATGTGGTACTTCATGCCGAATTTACTTCAACTGTCGGGCCAGATCATCAACATTCCCTGGTAGATGCAGTCAAATTCCCATCATATCCCAGTCATGCTCGATTGAAGAGAGTTCTAGGGATCTGGCTGGCCAAGGTAGTGTTTGACAAGCTGTAAGATCATTCACAGCAGCACTTACCTTATGTATTTTGGCACTATCAAGCTGAAAAATAAGGCCAGAGTACTGCAAAAGGAACGGTAGCCAAACAGTTCTCAGAATTTCGTCGATGTACCGCTGTGCTGTAAGTGTGCCTCTAAAGACAACCAAAGGAATACAGATGTCAAAAGAAATAGCACCCCAGACCATAACTCCTAGTTGAGGGCCTGTATGGCCTGCATTAACGAAAACAGGATCGGCACGCTTCCCTGCGTGTCTCCGGATACGTCCTCGATTATAGTCAGGAAACAGAAGATGGATCAGCCACTAAACACTATACGTTCCCAGTCAACATGATTCAAACCTGATCGAATCAAGCACCACTGTAATAATGCTCAACAGTGGCGGCAGGTGGCGTAGTGGTGGGTACGAGCGAAATTTCATTCTATCGGTCGTCTCTGAACTGTCATAGTGGACACTCGTATGTGGGTCGCACGTCTGATGGTTGATAACGATGAATCAGGCACTTTGACAGCTAATCTGACAATAAAACTGTTCTCCGGATCTGCTGTGGTCCTAGGTTGACCGCTACCATCCAGTCGCTGAAATCTTTCACAGTCCACCCATTCTTGACAGCATCTTGTAATAGCCGCATCGCTTCGACATATATGACGAGAGATTCTCAGATTTGTGTGTGTGTGTTGCCTAACCTGTCTCTTTTAATCCAATGATACAACCTCTTTTAAACTCTGACAGTTGCTCGTGATTAGCTCGAATCTTGCGGCAAGGCATTTCTTCAGTCGTTTATAGGTATCCTAAATCGCAATGCAACAGAAATGTTGACCATCAGATTAAGAATCACTTCTTATAGACACCTACTGAGTGCGCAGTTCCAATTCGCTGTAGCTCCTGCTATTCTTTCATTGGACACCAAATTTTAATCATTTGCATGTTTGTTACGAATGTCTATGCATACGAAATTTCATTACAATCGGGCAAATCCTTCTTGCGTCGTTTTTTTTTGTTATAGAGTGTATATATATACAGTGTGTGTGTTTGTAAAGAAAATTATGTTGTTTTTAAAACTAAACCTTTATTTTATGAACTATTCATTGGTGAACACACACATGAAGCAAGAAGGACAACAACATGCGCAATTTACGGGATGTTCACAGAAACATTCTTTGCTCGTTCCTGAGATCTTAACCCTTTTTAGTTTTGATTAACCGGAAACTGTAAGAATCATGTGATTTCCAGTAAAAACTTTTCTTATTGGACGGAATACGCGACTAATAGAAGAATGCACTATTCTGTTTAAAAGCGCTAATGGTTCAGTTTTTTGGGAGATAAAATTGTTATTTTCCGTTAGGTGGGCAAACTCAAAATTTATTATCATGCGAAGTCTTGGCTCAAGACCATTATAAATTAAAATTACTCGACAGAAAATTTTGGAGAATTATATATTATATATGTATGAGAGAAGAGTATTAGTGGCATTTGGGCAACAAAAAACTTTTCAATTCTATCTCTATTTTAATTCGTAATTTAATTTTTTAAATTTATACAAAGGTTGATATAAAGATTCAAAACCTGTCTAATTTATTCATTCCACTTAGTATTTTTAATATAAGAAAAAGCTTGATTTACAAAACTTAGTTGATGCTTAAAAATAATCCTCGCACTAAATTTATACGAGATCAAGTAGAAATAGATCGGGCAATTTAAAGCTCATCTCTTTCTGCAGTCCGCTTCATCTTTGGAACCTAGCTGAAATTACCGTGCAGAAACTCTCACTGTTCCTTATAACAACCTTTTACCGAATCTAGGTTTCAGCCCACATTTCAGTGTGAAAGGTGCCATACATCTTACGGAATTAATCTCTTGGATACGACAGCCTTACATTTTATTTAGCGAGAGAGAAAATTACATGACCGCGCGTATCTTTTTTCATGTTACACTTCCTGCGTTTGTTGTTTTCATTAGGGTAGTTTAAGATTGCTTTGATTAAATACTTCTTTAGCAATGTTAATTCATTTATCAAATTCAATTTCAACATTGATCTTCATGGGAATCAAAAATAAGCTGATGTACGACTTCCTTATCATTTTACCTAAAGAATTCTCTTTTCTATATATATCATAAGTCATAACAAATATAACGATCCAAATACATTGTGTGCCAATAAGTAATTGGACGCCAGTGTGTGATAAAAGAGATAAAAAAAATGTATATATGTTCAATAAATGGCAGAGTCTTCACCTGAGGTAATTACAGCCTTAACACTCCGGGGAAAGCATTCCACAAATTTTTGTGCGATGGAAAGTAATATTTTCTTCCACTAGGAAAGAAAAAGAAATTCAAGTTTTTTTTTATCAATTTTGAAAAGTTGCTGCACCCTTTAATTCAGCGATCCAACTCATCTCAGAGGAATTATTTTATATGATTCTACTATGGATTCTATGATGGCCGAAGTCCAGTCTATTCCCCCAATTGTCCTCTTATCAATCCCTGATGGACATCGCAAATTGACAAGTGGAGTTGTCATTCTGGAAGTAGCAATGACCCAACCCATAAAATTGTCTCAGCGTAGAAAGCACATTGTTGTATAGAAAACTGCAGTAGGAGTCGGCATTGAGAGCTTACCATGAATTAGGAGCAAGGGTCCCAGTTCATACCGCGAGAAGCATACCCAGACTATAATTCCACTTCCACCAAACTGTACTGTAGGCACAATGCATTCTAGAACAAAACATTCTCCAAGTATTCTCCACTTTCAGACCCTGGCGTCCGACTGGTATAGATTGAACCTTGATTTATCACTCTAGAGAAGTTGTTTCCACTCCTCTGCGGTTCAATTGCGTAGAGCCTTGTACCGGCACAATGGAACAGTTCGGTTGGATTTTGTAATCAAAAACTTATGGGCTGCAACACGACCATGGGAATAAAGCAAATGTGATTTCTTGTGGATGTAATTATCGAAACAACAGTTCTGGATACTTTTCTGAACTTCTGGAGTATGAGAGCATCTGTTTGATACAGTTTTTCCGAATTTCTTTGGACTTCATTCGTCGGTCTCTGTCTCTTAGTTTTGTTGGTCTGCCGGGTAGTGCCCATTCCAATAATCCCCACCCACCTTCCACTATTAAATTACGAAAGCCATTGTCGGTTTTGCAACGTTTAACTCACTAGATATGTCTCTAAAGAATCGGCCATTTCTATGATATCCGACAATAACGCCCTTCTCGAAGTCAGGCAGCTCTGAATTTCGTGGCATCTTCCATGCGACTAATACCAACGCTGCTTCCTACACGATATTTAAGTACAGAAGGCGTGACTTAGATAACGACCGGAGTTATTCTCATTTGCATGGGTGTCCAAATACTTATTGGTAGATAATGTAAAAGTTATATTTGCTTGCATAATAAATAAATATTACGCTTGTGTAATGTTTGTACTGTTGAAGCAATTGACATTAGTCTTTTTATGTCATTGAAAAAAGTGGCCGTAGTACCCTACTGGTTATTTTCATGAACTTGGAGTGTCGTGGGTTCGAGTCCTGTTGCCATTGAAGACACGCCGTGTAGAGGAGGTCGATGCATCATAAATCTGTCGATGTTCAATTTTACTGTTTTGAAAATGTTATTTCTTCATATGTGTATTAATATTTTATTATTACAGGGATGTTTTGATGAACCTTAATGAATGTAGGAATTCCAGGTATCCATGATATCAGTCAGAAACTAAAACCGCATTTATATGAATCTTTCATTGCGTTTTATTCCCTTACAGTTTTAAATAAATATATATTTACATAACACAGAATTAAACAAACTTATATAATTTCCAAAAGTTGATTCATGTGCATTTTATGATCTGCTCTTAATAGCAAACATTGGCTTATCTTAATGTTCTTTCGATGTTTTACAGAAACAGTACGGATGACACATTTGGATAAAGTTGAACTCTATTTCTTCTTCTAGCCGATTTACTTTCTAAAGCGCTGGGTTCATATTGTCAAACGAGTCCATATCATTTAAGGAACTGCATGATACACGTGGACAATTAACCGAAGACAGCAACTTCAAGCGCAAACACCGGCAATTATCTTAGAAATCGCAGCAACAAAAGTTTTCTTGCAGTTATTAAGCGCAGCATTATCTTCAAATGGAGCCTTAAACATTTTGGTTCCAGGCTCTGGAGTGCTATCTTTCTCATAATATTTATTCTCAAGATTGTTTTCGTCTTTTTAAGGGAGAGAAAAGTTTTCATCTGTTTAGTTTTCAATCAGGGAAATGAAATTTTAGAATAGAAATGTACAAGAATTAGAAAATGCTTTTGCAGACAAAGAAAAACTTTTTTTCCCTTTCTGGCAAATGAGTTTGAAGATATTCTGTTTGATTTTTTTTATCCTCTGTTTTTTGAATTGTTTATGTTGTAAATTCAAATACAAACGAAAAAAATAATAATTGCATTAAGAAATAGAAAAGTGTGTTATCACAAATGAAATTCAACTTTTTTTTATTTAATACAATTCAAATAAAATAAGCTGTTTTCAAGGAAAAAGCCTTTAAAATAATATAAAGCAATTCCAACAGAAAGAATTGATAACAACTGATGATTATTAAATGGCATTCGTACTTTCTAACACCGTTTCGTGTACAATACTACAATAACATTAAATTCGAATTATAATTAGCAAAATATTTTATTTCTAATGTGATATTACTTTATAGTCAAATTTAATGTTCAAATTTCTTTAATATATATATGAATTTTATATTACTTTTTCTAGCTTTTGAGAATTCAGAGCAAGAAAACTAATTATCAGCCTAAGAGATCTCAATCTCAAACATTCCTGCATTTTCCTATTAAATTTCTGTTCTTGTGGTTATAAAAATTGAAAGCAAGTTTTTGTACCTATGCTGAGTTAATGTAAATCGCTGTTATGGTTTAACCCAGTTTTCCTCAACCTTTTTATCGCTGCGGACCGTTCAACGTTTGATAATTTTACCACGGCCCGCTGAGGGTAGGACACGTTGATTGTTTATATTTTAGATTGTTTTAATTTAACAATTTTATTTTAGTTACATTTAAATATGCCTTCAGAATAAAATATAATTACACCAAAAATGAATAAAAGTGATTTCTGTAGAAAGTTGCGCAAATTCGATAGAAATGCGCCACTTTAAATAAAATGGCAACAGTTTAATGTTCTTTAGGCGGCCCGGCACCATTTGATCCACGGTCCGGGGGTTGCGGATCACTAGTTTAACCGTTTCATATTCATTAAATAATACAATTGTTAGGAGAATTTCGTACAAAAACTTAAGCAATTGTTTATATATTTAAAATTCCACTTTTATTGTGTTGTAAAAAAAAGAATCATTGCTCGTAGAATGATTTTTTATTTTAACTGTTCGAAGAGAATATACTTCAAAGGGGGAAAACAGCGTGACATAAGAAAAAAGTTCAAAAGTGTTTCAATAGATGGCGCTGTAAGCAGCAAATTGAAAGAGGATTCGGCAATAAGTAGAATTTTGAATCGAATTACGATTGCTTTGGCATGAGTTGAACATTAAACATCCATACTGTTCAATGTGCATGATTTGGTTTTCTGACGGAAAAATGAACTGCCAAGTCATTTAACAGTTGTTACACCGATTGAAAAAAAAACCCTACCATAACAAGATCACACTGCATTAGATGGGAAAAATCAGTTTTTAATTGTCATTGAACCATAAACGGCAGAAAACGCCACAATAAAAAGGCAGGCAATATTTTATGCCATACTGTTTCTCTCTTCAAGTACATTCAGTTTAAATTTGAAATTCTGAGCATTTTGAAAGTGGGGCTTTAATTATAATCACCCTGTATATTTAACTAGAAAAAGTGTATTGAATTGGTAAAACGACGTTAAATTATCGCATTTTTAAAATTATTGTCATAGTAAAAAACTACTCGGAAGAGCAAAAACGCACACATTTAGCGTAAAAATTGTTGTTCTTTCTAACGGTTTGAAAGAGATACATCAAATAATGTTCTGACAATACAAGCACATAATGTATCTCGGAACATGCAAATGTTGTGTAATGAAAATTGATCGAAACTTAAAAGATAATGAACAATATTGTACATTGACATTTCTTCAAAGAAAAGTAAACACTGTCTAAAGCACACAAAAATGTCCTTCAAAAGTCAGATAGATGATTACTTTAACCATCGAAAAAGCTTTTTAGAATCAACTATTTTTTTCCTCTAATTTTTCTCGGTTTTATAAGAAAAGATTAACTTATACCAGGGGTGGGAAACTTGCTTTTGCTCACGGGCCACCTTGTAGAAGACCACCGGAGGGTCGCACCTTTTTTAAATTATTGCATTCATTATAAAATATATAACGAGTGGCACACACAACAGGGGGGAGGTCCTTGGGTCCGTACCCCCCAAATCCCCTTATTTTTTCCGATTGATTATAATACTATGAATATAGTACGCAAAATTTAATAAAGTATTTGTTATTAATAATTTTATTAATTAATACTAATTATTCATTCAATAATTAATTTGTTAATTTTTTTTGTTCCCGAAAATCGACAAAACCAAAACAATATGTTCGGAGGTGTATTAGAGCATGATGCGAGAATAGTGGACTCTCAACCCTGGACCCCCCTCCCCATTCCTTGAAAAATTCCTATGTGTGCTACTGTTGTGAACCTATATTATATACTTTCCTACAATATTTTTTTAAATCAGGAGTGAGATTGCTTGTTGAAATTCTTATCACAACCTGCAAATTAATGTCGGTCAACTTGCATCTATATTTACTCTTGTAGATTTTCCTGAAAGAAAAACTTTGCTCACAAATGTATGTCAACTAAAATATAAAGAGCAATTTCCCCGCAAATATCTTCAACTATGGAAATATTTAAACAAACAACTATTTGTAAAAGCCAATGTTATAGCATTACATATTTTCCTCAAACTGTGATCTGATTTCAAATCATTAAGTTTACGCTGTAGCTCCTCAAATGCTTTATCAGTATCAGCATAAATAGAATAACAGAGCAAATTGAATTTAGGCTCAATTTTCTTGAAATCCTAAATTCTTGTGGCTCGTCCTCCAAAAACTCCGCAGATAATCTCTTAGTAGAACCACTTTCAGGTATTTACTTTTTCTAATAGTGAAAAATAAAAGACGAATCTTTGATCGCGGACGGGAAAGAAACCTTGCTTCAAAGCGGATTTTCTGGTTGTCTTAGTGGCCCCCTGACATATAATACTTACTTTGGGGACAATTCTCCTAATCCATTTCTCTGATGTTTTGGTACTTTTTTATGTTACTTACCATTAAGGGGAAATGTTACGATTTACACAAAAAATTTTAATTTAATGATTTTCATAATTTTTTGTGTTGCCTCCTGTGCGTATGTATGATGCAAAACAGATTTTCTGTGTGTGTGTGTTCAAAATTTCATTTTCAAAACTAACCATTTAATTTTTTAAGGAAAAAACTTCAAATATATGAAGTGATTTTAAAATGCACAACTCTCTCTCTCTCTCTCCTACAAAAATTGACGTACATAAATGAAATATGATTAACAAGTATCTCAAACTATGTATAACAAAAGTTGGTATGAGTTTTGCGATAACATGATTGGTATTCGAACATTACTTCTTTTTATAAATGCTTATTGAAAATTCCTTAAAAAGTGTGTGAATTTTAAATTCAGTTATTTTTTAAAAAATAAGTATTGCTTTGATTGAAAAATGCATATCAACTTTTGTTCCATGTGCTATTAGCAATAACTGAAAAATATTTCTAAGTATTAGGTTCAAAAGAAAAAATTCCTTAGAATTTTAAAGGAAGACAACTAGTTATTTTGTCTTTCCGAGATAAGTCAATTTAAAGTTCTGATTTGACATTGGGATGTGAATAAAAGCGAACGCATATGTTATCACATCTCTGGGTCTTTTAAACTTAGATCTTTCAAATTTTGTGAGTTTTTGAAAAAGTATATAAAAAATAATTTAGGTTAAAAAAATTAAATTTGATTTTTAACCGATTTTTGACAATTGAATCGTATTTTATCCTCTTAAAGTTACATATTTGTTATACTAATAATGAATAGTTAGAGCCTTCTTAATTTATGCATTAAAAAATAATAAATTTTCAGTACTCGTTATATAGCTTACGTATTAAAATTGCTATCTATTTTATTAAAATTATTTAAGCTGCTAAAAAGTTGGAAAAATATACTATAGAGAAATTACGGAGAAGTGTAAATAATAGAAGCAAAATTTTTTTGAATTTTTAAATACAATAAAAATGATGGCATGTAGGAAAACACTCTATGTAGAAAAAATATGTTTTGTGGTTTTTAGTTCTCATCCCACTAAAATCTTTATTGAATGCGTTGCCAGTTTAATCTATATATATTCCCTTTGTAAAATTCGGGCTGCTAAATCACATTAAATTCTGTAACTCACGAAGAACGCATCAACTTAACTTTTAAAAGGCCAAAATAGCTGAGAGATAAAGAGTTCTCAGAGGATGTTTATTAGAATCAGTTAAGTCAGTGCTTCTCAAACTTTCAATACTTGCGACCCAATTTTCCACCATAATTTTCATCGCCCCCCATACAATAACAATGTTTTGATTTCAAAATTAATGTACTAAAAGCTACATGTTTAAGCTACAATATGACTTTAATTATAAACCGCACAAATTATCAAGATAAGTATTAAATTTTGTGTATAATTTTGTATACGACACAAGCCCATAGGAGTCACTAGTAATTATTAATCTTAATCTACATAGTATTGATAAATTAATTATCAAATACATTATGCAGTACAGATGCATTTGTAAGTATATTATATCAATGTAAAAGTGTATTTTACTTTTTAATTATGTCAGAATGTATTTTGTTTTGCTTCCATTCAATAAATTTGCATTTTTTCAAATCTTTTGTTTTTGACTTTTTGATATGCTCGCGCGCCCCTTGTAAGGTTATCACGTCCCCCCCCAAAGGGAGCGCTCCCACAGTTTGAGAAACGCTGAGTTAAGAAAATTTGCAAGAGATATGTTTTTTTAAAACTAAATGCATTAAACCATATGTGATTTCCAAAATTTCATTTTGAAAATGAGCAATAAAAACCTGAAAAAAAATTCACTTAACGCTAGAATGCTACCCTTTCGTTTGGCAGACTACGCCTGTATAACAAATAACCTTGTACTCTGTCCCCCAAAACAGGAAATAGAACTTGCAACTCACATGACCTTGACTAATAGAGATAAGTATATTTCTTTTTCTCAAAATGTTTTCACGTGTAATATTTGTAGAGCAATGTTATTCTGAGAGACGATTGATTAGCAGCAACGTCTGGGATTGAAAATTTGTCTTGGTTTTTTTTTCTGAGTTGTCAGGACGATGTGAAAACGTTTTCGAGGAGAAAACTTTTGGGGTAAACCTGACGCTATCCGTGAATTTTTAAGAGTTAAATTATGAAGATTCAAGGGACGAATCGAAACATCACAATGGATAATTGGTTTACTTCGATACCTTTAGCTGACAAACTTTTGAAGATCCCAATGAATTTCAGAGTTGTCAGAACTATTCGGAAAAACAAACGAGAAATTCCTCTTGATCTCTTAAAATTGCGATATCGAAGTGTAGGAACTTCTATGTATTGTTTTGACCAAGCTAAAACACTTTTATCATATAAAACAAAGCAAAACAAATGTGTTGTACTTCTATCTACACTTCATGAAAAACCGAATATAAATGAAGAAAGTTGGAAACAGGAAATAATTAAATTTTTTATGAAACGCAAAATGAGCCGTAGACACATTAGAGCAGATGTGTAGCAACCTGTCATGCAGTACAAAAACACGTCAATGGCTTGCTTCTTTGCAAATTTTATGGCATGTTAAATATCAGTTTAGTGAACGCACATGATATATATGTGCATAATAGGGCTCTCAAATCTGAAAAGGCATTATCCAGAAGAAAGTTTGGACAAAATTAAGTGAAGATCTCCTTGCGATGAACGAAAAAACGTCAAAATGTATCAACTTTGCCCCGATCAACCAGGACAATCATCTGCGAACTTTAGGAATTGAAGCAGAACATTGAACCTCCTGAAAAATCGGAAACTAAAAAAAGTTAAATTTGTGGTCTTTGCCCAAATTAGTTGCGTAGAATGATACGCAAATTTTGTTTATTATGTTCTAGAACAAAGTGCGGAGAGCATCATACTGTTATGTGCAAAGATTGCTTCAAAAATAAATTAATTTAACTTTCTTGCTTACGTGAAGATTGGATGTCATGAAATCATCTGCAGGTATGTCACACACACATTAATTGTTAAATAATATTTTAAGCATTCCAAAACTCACGTCGTCTGGTAGACGAATGGGTATCATTTCTGTAAGTTTTTCAAAGGGTAGTATTCAAGGATTAATTAAACACAATAATTTCAAAGCTATGGTGGCCATGCTAACCTAGTGGTCAAGGTCAAGGACTCGAAGCCGGGATGTCATAAGTTCGAGACCCGCAGAGTAGAGGAAGCCGATGCATATTAAATCTGTTGAGTCTCAAAACATCTGTTAGGGTGCAGAAGTTCGTATAGGAGTGACAACTTAGGTGTCGCCCTTCTCAGTTGATCATGATTTAGGATTATGAGGTCCGTCACCCCAATAGCACTCGTGTTGCTTTATAAGGGACGTTAATAAACATTCCCTCACTCGTTCGATGATATGTCAGAGTAACTGCAAGAATTTTTTTTTCAATACATCCCTAAGAAAAATTAAGTTTTCATATTTGGAATAAGTATTTAAAAATATTTAATAGTGTTGTTGTCAAACGCTGTTTATTTTTTCTTAATGTACAGTTCTCGTCAAAAAATACAATTTAATAATCCTAATTTCACCCACATTACTGTACATCTTCATTCCCCTAATTTTCTTTTCACACATTAGGATTCTTCAACTCTTATGTATAGTATTCGAATTTGTGAATAAAAAATGCAAGATTTTGCCCATTGTAAGCAAAGATTAAAAACTTTTTTTTTAAATTTCTAATGGGCTACGGATTTTACCATTACAGACCTAGTACTCCCCGGAAGCTGGTATCTCTTTTTAGTGCGGCACCATAGAGGTGGAATACCAATCACTGCGCAAATAATTTTGACGCTCAGCTTCCTCCCCAGAGGGAGTCACCTGAGCTCCAAGAATGCGAACCTGTACTAGGATAAGATTAAAAACTAAATCTAATAATGAGAAAAAATTTCTTCCAGAAAACATTAAGAGCATAATTATTAGGATAATTTCACTTTAAAAAGTTTATCCTTATTATTGGAAACATTTTCGTAAATAGTTATAATAAATTTTAATTTAAAACTGTTCTTAAAATTAAATCAAATAAATAATTCATCGTAGATAATTTATTAGTAAAATAAGAGGTAAACTTTTCTTAAATTTGCTTATAATTGGAGGGGGGAGATTTCGTCGAAAAACTAGAGTTTTATTCATAGAAATTTAAAGGCAGAACCCGTGAGATTCGAATAAAATCTTCCAATAAAATGGTGCATGTCTTTTATGAAAACACATCTTAAGTGTAGCCCAAAAGAAACCTTGCCTTTGTTGTTTTATTGACCAATAATCGATTCACATTACTTTCTTTTTCTTTCGCGTTGCTTCTCCTGCCACGACGATATAAAAGGCTGAAAATGCAAAGCTTTGGTCACAGAAAAAGCGCAATTAGAGCGCATCGATTTTTTTCGCATGATTTCCAATCAATACATGAATAAAAACATGTATCTTAAGTAAATCAATGCTGCTTATTTGATGGATTAAATATTATTTTTCGTCAATAACTGATTTAGTTATTATTATTATTATTATGTGCGTTCTTTCGATAAAAAAGATAAAAAGTAATCAATTATTACAATGTGAAAGAAACAGTTCATGATATTTATCTCTTATTTCTATTTCATTTTTTGACCGCTTAAGCAAACAATTTTTTTTCCAAAATGTTCCAAAAAAAAGAGCTCATTTTTTATTACATATAACTAAGCATAATATTTAATAGAATGCGAAAAAATGGAAGAATTTTTTAAAAACTTTCTTTTTTAAAGTTTTACACTATTTTTTATTTTATAATTGTGGAAAACGAAAACGTTTGAATGTCTAAGCGTTTTCTTTTTACATGTACACTCTGATTTGTATCTAAATGTTTTCTTTTTATATATACACTCTGTTTTGTACCAAAACTTTTTCTTTTTATATGTACACTCTGCATTCTATGAAGAACGTCTCATTTATGCCAAAAAAATTTCTCTCTCATGCTTACAAAAAGTTTCAAATTCGTATCTCTTTTTATAACAATTGAGGATTTTGTGTGTGTATGCACACGCAGTTTGAAGCACGGTATAATAATAAGTCTTACATTGCAATCGGAACAAAAATAATAAAAACTATCTTTCCATTTTCATTTCTTCTTAAGGTATTCGAACACGTTGAAATGAGAAAATTTGGTCTAAACATGTATATGTATTTTTATTTTATTGAATCAAGTTATCTTTTGGCTTCACAAAACATTCTTTTTTTGTTCCTACGCTACCTAGAGAGAGGACAATTTACAATCAATTTTATAAAATTAGAAAAACCGGAAGTAGATCTTTAATCTACCTGAAGGGGGCATTTAAATTGTTCAAAATCTATCATGGTGAGTCTGATAACTCAAAATGTTATAAATGGGTTGCTATAAAACTTTCACACAAGCTGATATTTGTATTATTTTCTAGAGAATGTGCTAAAATATTTTTTGTATGAATATTTTTTGGTTATAGCCTGTTATTTAAATATAGTCTCATAAAGAATGTCACATTTCTTATAATATATATTCGACCAGCTCTAAAATTTTTAAATTTTAAGAAAGTATTAAAATTTTAGTACATTTTCTAGATAAATGCATCTAATTTGTTTTAATAATACTCTTTTACTTATATTTACTTATATTTCTAATTTATCTGAAGTTTTTCCAAAATATTGCTAAAATTTCACTTAAAATTGTGATACAGTTGGGCCTCTATATAACGAATGCCTTAAATCCCGGAAAAAAGTTCGTTATATGGAAAATTCATTATATAGATATTCATCTTTTAATATACTTTACAAATCACATAAAACAAATTTTAAATTCATAAACACTATATATTAAAAAAATAATTATTCTCACTTTTTTAAAAATTATAATATATGTTTATTTTATATATCTTGTGATATCCCCCCCCCCGCTTGGGTGAACATCTCTTTGAGTATCAGCGTGAGCTAGAAGTGTAGGATTAACGGAAGAACTAGAAGCATATATATATAATCTTAATATATCTTCATTAAGATTTTAAACTTAAGCCTCTAACAAAATAGATTATAATATTATATGTGAGAGAATATACGGTGGCAAAACACACACAATATATATATATATATATATATATATATATATATATATATATATATATGTATAGTTTTATATATATAGTGATATATATATATATATATATGTATAGTTTTATATATATAGTGATATATATATATATATATATATATATATATAGTTTTATATATATATAGTTTTATATATAGTTTTGATATATAATACATATTTCTTTCATATATATATATATATATATACATATATATATATATATATATATATATATATATATATATATATATATATATATAATAGTGAATTAACCTAACCCGGGCCACTATCAATTACTGACTCGCCTAAACTCAATTATAATACTATCACTGATCCTAATATTAAATAGTCAATCCTACCTTGCTGTAGTCTGAAGAATCGAGCACTACAATCTTAGATGAAGGCATGTAATTACTCGAGTGCAATGGTATGCACCTTGACTCAATGTATCTCCATCACGTATAATTTCTGCTAGTCACCACGTTACGTTTTTCAAAACTTCTTCATGTTTGAACCACGGATTATGTTTACTTTCCTCTAATTGCCATTCTGCTTACTCTTAACTTCTGACATTTAAAAGCTTCCTAATTTGCATCTTTCTTTCACACTTCACTTCTTGGATTTGGTTGGAAAAGAGTTGCTATTAATTCTGGCCCCAAAGAACACAAATGACATGTTAAAGAGAAGACGAGTGAGCCCGTCACAATCTTACCCATCAAAAAAGAAATAAAGAGAGAAAAACTGCAAGAAAAGGAAGAAAAAGGAATTCATTGTATTTTCAATACTAAGAAAATAAGTTTATACTAAAATTAATGAATTTTAAGAAAATTTATAATTTAAAGCATACGAGTAATATATTAAACATACATTATTTTATAATTAGAACACGGGGACACGGGACAACTCCACTGAGGGTGAAAGATGATATTAAAGATGTTTCTAGTAAACTGGGCAATTGGGGTTACAGATTGCACTTCTTGGATGAAACGTCCAGAACTTTATTTCTCTCAGCGAGTTAGGATCTAAAAAAAGCAGGTCAAGATTAATGACCACTATAAATGTGTTAAAGAAAGAATAACTTGAAATGTTTTTTTCAGAAATACTTTAAAAAAAGAGAGAACAAAAATTGACTCACAAAAGAAAAAGTTCGTTATATAGGAAATACACTTCGCTATGGCGAGGTTATTTTACGGTTAAAATCGTGAAATGTTCAAGGTTCCAGGAAAAAGTTCGCTATATAAAAAAATTCGCAAAATAGAGATTCGTTATACAGAGATTCGACTGTATTTATAAAATTTAAATATTTATTTCTAAACATTGTTAGTTAAATATTACTATTTATTGGTATTGATTCTTAGAAAAGCATTTATAATGTTTATTATGCTATTTTTTTAAAAAAGTACTCCGAACGTGTTCGGATACCTTAAGCAACAAATTGTACATTTTACCTTATCAATCCCTGTTCCTTATCGAATATTTTTAAGAATCTAAATTACTGCCTTCAACGAAAAGTTCCATGAACAAATTGCATCTTTTAAAAACACTAGCACAAATAACCTCACAATAAGAATCACACACAAAAATATGTGCAAATCAAAGTTCGAAAGAAGATAATATCAGTGCCCGTACGGTGAAGGGCCAAACCGGCTGTGTCCAGCTTTCGGTAGTCCGTACGGTGTACAGGCAACCAGTTAAAGGGTTAAGATTTTCATTTTTAATTGTTTCGCACCTTCATCAACGATATTCAATGGTACTATTCTGCTCTAGTGAACTAGTTTCTAGTTCTAGTGAAATAATTTGTGGAGAAATTATAAAAACCCTTCCTATTTCTTTCTACTGCTTATTAAAATTACAGCTTTCGCTATCGAACAAGCAAATGTTTTCATGTGTACCAATGCTAAGAATCATCGACATATGCAAGAATTAATTACGTATTTACTGAAAGACTTTCTTATTTATCATACTTTATAAAATTTATTATCGAAAGTTTCTTATTCAAATGTAAGTATGAAATTATGTTTTTAATTTTTGTTGCAAAATATGTTGTTTAAGAGTGTATGAAAACCTATACTTCATTTGTGTGGATTGTTTAAAGTACATCTGTGTGCTACTGATTTAATTGTTTTTTAGAAGTTGCTTCACAAAAAACAATAGCTTTGAACTTTATTTTATGTAATAAAATAAAATTACGCAAAAACTTTATCGAAAAGTTGGAAAATATAATGTTATTATTTTAAACACTTTTCTTACATTTATTAGATTTACATACTATCTGTTTCATGCATATATTAATTGAATTACAAGACTACGGTTGCCGAGAGATTATGGTTGCAAATTCTCGTAACAAGCATTATCGAGTCTTGGATCCGAGTTCTCAGGAAATTGAAGACTCGCCGGGAAAAGGAACAGAGATGCAGTTTAAACATGTCAGAGCTGAAAGTTCTCACGTTGATATGGAAGTTTGGAGAGTGGGGTACCAGATAAAGTGTGTAGTCCCTTGACCGAGATTTAGAATTATAAGGCTCGTCACCAATAATATTCACAATGCTTCAAAATGTTGCGACAACAAATAATGAAATTAAATTACATGAATGCTAACAATTTTGTTTTGCGAAGACAGTTAAATAAGTTTTTTAAACTACAAAGAAAAACCTATAACTAAAACAAGTAATATAAAAAAATTAAGTCATTTCCTACTTATATCAACAAAGAAAAATTTTATTTTAGCTACTTCTTATTAAATAGTTACAATTAATATAAATATGTATATACATATGATAGAATCACAACATTAAGTGGTAATTAATTTTAATTAATTATAATTCAATTATCGTATTTTTACCCAAAACAATAGTGTATAAAAAATTTCAGCTCAAATGAGCGCTTTAAAATGTGAGGAAAAAAATCTTTTCAAGTTTTTACACAAGTCGCCAAAATTGTCGCTAAGTCGCCAAACATTATGCCAACGTGGCTGTATTTGTAATTCTTTAAATAATTTGTTTTAATCAATTAATTTTATTAACTATAATTAAATTATTGTATTGTCATCCAAAATAAAATCATGTATATAAAATTTAAGCTCAATTGAGCGCTTTAAAATGTATTTTATTAACGAGTGAAAATTCCACCAAAATAAATAAATAAATAAATATTATAAATTGTTACGTAGATCCGGGTTCCAGGATTTTATGCAAAACAATCACAAAGGAAATAACCAGTTATTTGAGAGCGACGCGAATTTATTATCAAAAATTCAATCCTTTAAATACAGGATTCAGCAGCAATATTCACAGAGTAAATCCCCGAAGGTCTTCACACTTTCAACAGGAATCAAACCCAATCATCAGTGTTTAAAAGTACACGTAAGTAAAAGATTATTCACAAGCACAGCCGCTAGTCAAAACGATGTTCACTACTCGCTGGTGGAAATCAAGACTGACTGGCTACGGCTGGCCCTCCTATTAATAGGCGCGGCAGAAACTTCCAGAAATATAACCGCTCATGTCATCGAGCGTGACGTTAATGGAGAGAACCACTACTTTCTAGAAGAATACAGAGGGTTCCGAACTCGCCAACATGGTCACCAAATTGGCCGCAAACTTGATCGCCAAAAATGATACCAACTTAGCTCTACCGCCAAGATTTCGCCAAGTTCTCATTGAATCGCCTTTATAACGTAAGGGGCGGCATTGTTTGTGAATAGTACAATTTTAACATGAAATAAATATAACATAGAGTAATATAAATGCATTAAACACCCAAATACAAATTATTTACGCAAAATTCGTAACAATATTTATAGAGAGTGTGAGCTAATAGTAGGAATTGAAAAAAGGAACTATTTAAATCATTTCATAGAAATATTTGAAGTTAAAGTAATATAATTAGGTGTAAATTGCTTATAAGACATTCGAATGTTTCCCCCTACGGAAAATTAAAAAATGTTTGTCTCGATGCGCACATATGATCTTGCCTCTAATTCTATGTTCGTTAAATCTTAAGAGTCTCAAAATTCGCCCATTGGCGTGATGTGGAATTTTGGTAGAAAGTGTAAGCTCTCTCTTAGGTGTCGTACTCACCATTTAGGAATCAACCTAAGTTCAACCATTTAGTTCAAAAATAGAAACTCCGTCCTCAACAGCTCTCGTGTAGTTTCAGGGTGTGACGTAAATTAAAATAAAACAAAATAAAATCTGATGCTAACGATTCCAGGAAATTCAAAATCTAAAAAATTTTACTGAATATATGTAAAGGTTATGAGATAATGTTATAAGGTAATAATATAGATTTCGATTTTGATTATACAACCTCTGACAATAAATTTGGTGAATAAAGTCCGAACGGCAGATCTGGCAACACTAAAGAAGCAAAACGCTGCCCTTGCGTAGCGGCAAGTGTTGACCATGTGGCCCACCGTTGTTTAGTTGAACGTCGTTTGTGTTCCGTGTAAGACTTATTTTACAAAGTGCTTGTTTAGTGCGTTGATTCTTAACTGAGAACAGGAAAATGAACGAACAGAAGATCCATTTAAAGTTTTGTTTTAAGTTTGGCAAGACACCAACAGAAACTTATTCGATGCTGATACGTGTTTATGAAGATCAAGCACTGTCCATGAAGTTTGTGTTCGAGTGGTTTTCCCGTTTTCGAGGAGGCCGGGAAAGTGTTTCTGACAAACCCCGAAGCGAAAGACCGGCAACTTCTGTCAGTGACGAAAACGTTGAGAAAGTGAGTACATTAATCACGAAAGATCATCGATTAACTATGCGCATGATAGCTGGATGATGAATGCTGCAAGAACTTTGAAATTTTAACCCGTTTCATGAAACGTCTACGCAGAGTACGACCCCAGTACGCACAACAAAGCTCATAGTTTTTTTCACAACAATGCTCGTCCTCACACAGCCAATATCGTCAAACAATTCCAAGCAAAAAATGGAGGTGGTGCACATTGAACATCCACCATTCTCGCCAGATCTCACTCTTCCAGACTTCTTCCTAGTCCCACGACTCAAACTCGCTTTGAAAGGAAAGAGATTTGACGATATTTCTGGCATCCAATGAAACGAGACGAAGCTTTTGAACTCCATCTCAAAACAAGACTTTTGCAAAGTTTCCAGGACATGCATAGCAAATCTTAGCGGTGCATAGTTATGGAAGGTGACTATTTTGAAGGAGAGTAAAGTAACTTTCGTTAATATTTCATCTAAGCTAATATTACAAGACTATTCACCGAACTTTATTGCCAGATGTTGTATTTACGCACATTTTTAAAATGTGACATTATAAAAGATTTATTTCTTAAAACAAGTAGCATTGCTAAGACAAAGTGATTTTTAAAATATTCTGTAGCAACCTTTTAAGAATATTAAATACAAAAATATAAGCAGAATTTACAGTATAACAAAGTACAATCAGTTGTCAAACTAATTTTATTGTTATCAGTTTAAATATAAAGTAAACAATTTCTCCTTTTATTTCCCGCTACCTGAGCTTGAACAATTGATTTTCTTTTTTTCTAAATAAGCTATTCTGTACATAAGAATTTAGAACACATTTATATCACCCTCGATAATCTGTTTCAAAATTAAAGAGTATTTTTTTCCAGGTATAGAAGTTTAAGTTGGCATTACTTTCCAAGATGGCGACCGATTTAACAGCTGTCAAGTGATTTATTCTCAGTTTGGTTTGGCAATTCATCATGAATAGACTCACGCCTCATACAGATTCGTCGAATGGGCCCAAAACGAGATTGCCGTTGTTCCCGATTTTCATAAGCGAATTTTGTTTAGCGATGAAGCGCACTTCTGGTTGAATGGCTACGTCAACAAACAAAACCGCCGCATTTGGAATGAAGCTAATCCACAAGTGTATGTCGAAACACCGTTACATCCAGAAAAACTGACTGTTTGGTGCGCTTTATGGGCTGGTGGAATCCTTCTTCAAAACCGATGAAGGCCACAACGTTACAGTCAATGGTGATCGGTATAGAGCCATGATTACTAACTTTTTCATTCCTGAATTGAACAATCATGATGTCCAGGAGCTGTGGTTCAAACAAGACGGCGCAACGTGTCACACAGCTCGTGCCACAATCGATTTATTGAAAGACACGTTGGGTGACCGCCTAATTTCACGTTTTGGACCTGTGAATTGGCCTCCAAGATCTTGTGATTTAACACCGCTAGACTATTTTCTGTGGCGCTATGTAAAGTCATTGGTCTATGCGGATAAGCCACAAACGCTTGACCATTTGGAAGACAACATTCGCCGTGTTATTGCCGATATACGGCCACAAATGTTGGAAAAAGTCATCTAAAATTGGACGTCCAGATTGGAGTACATCCGAGCCAGCCGTGGCAGTCCTATGCCAGAAATCATATTTAAAATGTAATGCCACAAGATTATCTTTCGAGTAAAAAAAATTCATGTCAATCGAATAATACAACGTTGTTTTATTGCAATTTAAAGTTCTATACCTCTAAAATAACACCCTTTATAAGTTGTTTCTAAAAAAACTAGCTTATAAAACTTTTGTCCATTAGGGATTTTATAAAAAGTAAATCTTTGATTATTGAAATTTTTATACTACTTGTAAAATGACACTCAATACATTTCATTTTAAGTATATTTTTACTTGATATTATCCGTCTATTTTTCACGAACTATTGATTTTTATTTATTGCAACGTGATGTAATCATTTAGCTTCTGCTTGTGAACTCATCATTTGGTTTTGTGAAAGATTTGACTCATTTCTCAGATGTTAATTATCATTTTTATACTTCTATAAATGCGAAAATCGTTTTAATTCGAATCATTTTATCAATTTAACTTCATACACACACAATGCTATATTTCCTCTGTTTTAATTTAGTATTTAATTTAATTTAAACTTTTTTCCACAAATTCTAGAAAAATAACAGATGTTATAGTAATAAATTGATTTGAATCGGAACTTGCTATACTATTTAAATAGAATTGAATTTAATGAATGAATAAATAACAACAAACACAAAAAATAGTCCAACACCCTATATAGAAAGGAAAATTGAAAATTGCTTTCTATTTTGTCACTTAATATTGTGATTCTGTCATATGTATATACATATTTATATTAATGTAATTGTTTAATAAAAGGTAACTAAAATAAAAGTTGCATTGCTGACCTAAGTAGGAATTGACTTACTTTTTTTTATATATTACTTTTTTTTTTTTAATGTAATACTTGTTTGAGAGTGGTAGTGCATCACGCTTCCACACCGCAGGTCCGATGTTCAAACCTTGGGGTAAGCAACGTCGATTCAGCCTTTCATCCCTTCAGTGTGTCAATAAATTAGTACCAAGCTTGCTTGAGAACTTAACACTGAGGGTTTTGCGTCAGACTGACCACCTGTCTGGATCATCTGCTCAGGGCCTAAGGTTACGTATACTAATATGAGCACAGTAGGCCTTGGCCTTCATGGGTGAATGTGACAGAAATCAGTCTTTACTATCTCTACGCAGATTTTTTTTATACTTCTTACGTTTCTCTGAAAGAAAATATCCGCAAATAACTCCAATGACAGAGTAACAAAACTTGGGATTCCTCTCATAGTTTCTAAATTTACTAGAGTTTGTTCATAAATGAGTGTGCACCTGTTGAAATTTAAAGTATTTTAGTTGTCCACTAGTGGAAATTCTCTGACAGTCATCACATTTTTCCTGATAATATATCTCAATATCCAAAATATATCAATGAATAAGTTATAAAGGAAGCAAATGAAAAAACACAAGTAATTTTTTAAAAAAATTGAAGTCAATTCCTACTTCGGTCAACAAAAAATTTTAATTTAGTTACTTTTTATTAAATAATTACAATTAACATAGTTTATACATTTGACAGAATCCCATTATTAAGTGGCAATTAATTTTTATTAATTATCATTAAAGTATCGTATTGTGATCTAAAACAATCGTGTATATAAAATTTCAGTTCACCTGAATGCTTTAAAACGTGAGAATAAAAATATTTTAAAATTTTGATCCAAGTCGCTAAAAATGAAGCCAACGTGGCTGCATCTGTAATTCTTTGAATAATAAGTTTTAATCAATTAATTTTCATTAATTATAATTAAATTACAGTATTGTCAACCAAAATAATCGTGTATATAAAATTTCAGCTCAATTAAGTGCAGCGCTTTAAAATGTATTTTATTAGCGATTGAAAATTGGAACAATATATATTTAGGGAGATCGTGAACTAATAGTAGAAATTGAACAAAAAAGTGGTCTTGAAGGATTAATATTGTGTTTTAAGCTACAAAATGCTTTATTTTATCTGAACACCGATTAAAATATTCTAAATTTACTTTAACTCAGCAATCACTTTATACGTATTATTCTCTTACATATTTATTTTTTATTTTTACCTTTTCTTCTTTGATACATCAACTCTACATTTTTTAATAAGCCAAAGACAATTTCTCGATTTTTTTTCCAAATATAAAAGGTGTGAAGTAAACTCTATTTTTTAATTTACTATGTATCGGCTTTATTTGACTCTGTTAAAAGCAAAGATTGATTCTGAGGGCTGTACTTCTTTTGAAAAAACTATAGCTGCCAAATTTCGCTGTAATATTTATTATGCAGATTTACCTTATCATTTAAACTTAAGATATTATTTAAGTTTGTGAATTAAGATGTTTTCATATTTCCTTAACCCCTTAAGCGGTCAATTTTTTTTAGCTAAAATGTTCCAAAAAAGGCATATTTTTTATTGCCTGTAACTAAGCATAATACATAACAGAATGCGAAAACAGAAGAATTTAATTTTGATTTTTAGTTTTAATGAATGTGCATATGTGTGTGTGTATATTCACTCACAAGTTGAAGCATGGTGTGATACTAAGTCTTACATTGCAATAGATACAGAGATAATATCAGCTTTCTTTTGGATTATCTTTCCATTTTCATTTCTTCTCATACAACAAATTGCACATTGCCTTGCCTGTCCCTGTTCTTTATCGAATATTTTCCAAGAATCTAAATTGCTGACTTCATTGAAAAATTCCTGCTCTCATCACAAAGAAAATGCTGGATGAGAAGTATTTCAGTACAAACTGTGTGTGTGCGTCCCTTAAAAACTTTAGCGCTAATAATCTCACTGTAAAAATAAAAAAATGTATGCAAATCAAATATAAAAAGAAGGAAATATCATGTGCGCGTATGGCATACGGGTATATATGCGCATACGGTATACGGGCTAACCGGGTAAGTGCCAATTTCTCTTTTCTATTGTTCTGTTTACTTCAATTGATTAATTAGTTATTTCTAAAGATGAAAAATCTTTAAAATTACATTTAAATGAAAAAAGCTAATGTAGTTCTTATATTGTTTTGTGCACACAAATCTGACTTTCTACACTGAACTGTACAATTATAAAGATTGCATAAATTATGGTCAGACTTACAAGCACTGCCATAGCAAGAACTATTTCGCAGATATCATTCATATTCAATAATATTTATCTTAAAAATTTCGAGTTACAGATGCATAATCCCCAATCAGGTTTGAAAAAAAAAACCTTTGAGGGCTTGGAAGCGTTGGAGAGTTGAGGACCAATGTAAATTTTAACTGAATTATAAGAAAGAGTTGAGAGAAAATGTTCTTTATTTTTTTAAACATATTTAATATATATCGAAGTAGACTCTTATATGTGAAGAAAAAAATTTAAGTATAAAGTTGTAAATTATTGTGTTCTAAATTTGAATGACTATCATGTAACACCACGATGTTGAGAAACAAACTAAAAAGTAGCAATAAAAAAATAGAAAATCTTTTCAACTTTAAGTTCCGCTCTAAAATTCGTATTTGAGAAGCACAAAATGCCTAGGGTAGTAGGTTCATTGTCGTTGCTTCATACTTTGTAGCTATGATGTCGCAAGTTTTTTTTCAATTTATTCCTCCCTAATTCACGTAATAAAGGGTAAAGGTAACTATTACATATGTCATATATGAGGATTCAATATGTCTCTCATTCACTTGGCATAATACAGAAATCTGGAAATATATATCCCCGAGTTCAGCAACTATTTTAGTATTATGTGGTAATTTCCTTTCAAACCAAAATCTGCTTAAAGTTACGCTAAACGACAGTTATTGCTCCTCACGATTTTAAACTACGATTGAGTGACAAAGGCTCACTTGAACTCTCACTTATCTACCCTCCTAATTTTCCTTAATCAAATGAAGATTTCGAGATTTGGTTCCATCAAACGAGTAAAAGCTCATTTATTTTATATCTCCCTCCAAAGCCTTTGAAGGAAACAAAACTCCCGTTCGAATTTAACTACTGGAGAACGTCGTTTATACGAACGTTAATTATCCGGAGCGTCAAATATACAAACCGGTGTTTTTGTTAACTACATGTACTGTATATGAATACGCTTACTATATATATATATATAACAATACAATGCTCAACAGTTGTTTCGCGTGAGGCCAAAAGTGACGGGAAAACCCAAGGTCATTTTGTTATTATAGGATATTTAGGGAATTTCAGTTGCGTGATTTGGTAAACATCGGCGCGGAATATTAGGTCATTTTGTTTCCAAGTGAGGGTGTGTATACGTGCTCTTTTGTTGAGTTGTGAACTGCTATGACTTCGAATTCAAAACGGAAGCGCAGCGTCTTGAACATAGAGAAAAAATTTGATATATTGAACCGTCTCGCGACGGGGGAAAGTGGAGCGCGTATAGCATACTTTTATAATGTTGGAAAGTCAACAATTTCTGACATAAATAAAAGTCGAGAAAGCATTTTAAATTTTCTGTCAAAACTTGACTCAGAAGATGGCTTGAAGAAAAAGGAAAACAATGAGGGAAGCAAACGATGTTGTTCTACATCGTGCGCTTTATTTGTGGTTTTCACAAAGAAGGAGCAAACGGGACCCGATATTGGGCCCTCTGTTGTACGAAAAAGCTCTGGAACTTAACGGGAAACATTAGAGATAGCTATGGAGTGGTACGAATAACAATCAGAGTGTTGTCCTACTCAACTACTGTGGCTCATGAGAATCAGAGACCTTTCAGCCAAAACACGTAGGTGTACAATTGTACAGAGAAAAACAAGTGGTTATTTTCCACAATAAAGGAAAAATTGCGACATTTTGCATCTATTTTGCTTTTACTTCAAGCACGTTTCCTGCATGTGATAATTTTCAATATTCGTACTATGTCCGGTTTTATAAACTGCATGGATCGCATCGGTTTTTGGTTATCCGAACAATCGTGTATCCGAACGGTTTCCGGTCCCAATTGATTCGGATAAACGACGTTCTATTGTATTAAACCCTTGACTGGTTTGCCCGTACATTGTACGGGCTACCGAAAGCTGGTCACAACCGGTTTGCCCGTTCGCTATACGGGCACTAATATTTTCTTCTTTTTATCATTCATTTGTACATATTTTTATTCTTACAGTGAGATTATTAGTGCTTGTATTTTTAAGAGACACACACAACTATTACCTTGCATACTTTATAACCTTTAAAAGGACACGTGGAAAGTTACAATTAAAATGTTAACCATTTTTTCTGTCAAATAAAAAGGAAAGAGAAATCCTATGGAATCGAAAGTGAATTATCTTTTTATTTTTGTTAGTATGTAAAAAACACGTGCGTCATTTTTCCTCCTTCAAAATATTTACTATATAAAACATTCCATTCTCTATCTAAATAAATTTAATTCTTGCTGTACTCAAAGTGTTCCCATGAAATAAAAATGTAGCTACGTATATATATTTTCAGCTAAATAATTATCTCTTTTATTTTAAATTAATCCTTTTATAGAGCCTATTTTTTTCTAATAATATTAAGTTAAAATATTTTTAGGATTAAAACTAGTTTATGAAAAAATTAAATTAAAATTAAGTTAATTTTTAAGACCATTTTTTATTGGTAGTAAGTATGTTTCCCATCATCCACTGCGAGCTATTCAAAGGTAGGACATCTTGTGTTTAGAATTTCGTTTTATATCATCTTACGTGATGTTTGTAAAATATAATTTGTAAATAAATACTAAAATCTACAAAAGAAATTATAATTTAGATATATTTTGTATTCAAAAATTTAAAAGTTTATTGATATTATTTTCCATGAAATTTCAGAAAAAATCACATAGTGGGACATTGGAAGCTGAAAAATGTAACTTGTAATGTAATTTAAATGTAACTCTCTTCTTAAGGCCTTTAAGATATCCGAATACCCTAAAATCCTGATTTTTAAAAAATTGACAAATTGTTTTTATGATTTTATTTCATAGGCCATCCTATATATTAGCTTTATAAAATTACCAAGTCTTTTATTTTCCAATCACTAGAACAAAAACTGCAAGTGTTTTAGTAAAAGCAGAAGCCATAACTTTACATAAGATGTCAAACTTTAAAATGCGTTTTACTCGAAATGTGTTTTTTTTGCCGCTTTGCCACAACAATTTGCTGAAATGTGTTGTGTATGTCCTGTATAATAGTAGAGAAATGTTTTAACCTTTAGATTTATCAATCAGTTTTATTACAAAATTTGCAGTTCTTTATGTGAATGTAATCACTGTTTTTAAGCAATTTTATATAACAACTAAGATACAGTGCTTTAGTTTTCGTAAAACATAAAATATCTCTTATCCTGAAAGTCATTTCAAAAAGAAATAGCAAAGTAATACATCCAAATTAAAAAATTGAGAATTTGTTCATTTAATATTTGGACAGAGTGAGCCCCGTTTATGTACTTGTTTGTCAATTTTTACCCATTTTTTCCCATTTTAGTAGAAATAATTTATTTTTCTCTTCTTAATTTTAGCTTTTTTTTCTTAAAATGTATTAAATAAATCTAAAAACAACAAAAGATCTCCATATCTCCATTTTTTTAAAAAGAAGTTGCCGAAAGTAGTCGGATACGTTAATATAGCATAAACGGCAACGTCTACAGAATGCTGCCGAATTCAACCGACAGATACAGAAGAGTGATAGTAGGCAGTATGGGGACGACAAATCTCCAGAGAACATGGAGTTGCAAATCACGTTTAGTCAGCGTAAATCGCAAAAAAATCAGTTATGAAAAGGGCATGATGTCGTGTGGAATGAAAAGTCGCAATAAGAGGAATGAAATACATTTAACAGACCTAAAGCATGTTTACAGTACAAGCAAAAATTATGGACAGTACTGGTCTAGATTGACCTATCTAAATTGGCTTGGCTTGGTCAGAGAAAGCATGCATGTCTCCAGTGGATACCATCACATGTGGGTGCACCTGGGAACGAAGCAGCTGATTAGCTGGCTGATAGCGGTTGTGATTTCTCTAACTCTAGTTCCTCTGTCTTAAGCTATTCGAAAATTCATTCTCTCCACAGAACTAAAACGAATGTGACTTGGCGAAACCCTCCTGCTCACTACTGGTACGTAGCTAAGAGTCCTGGCCTATCTCTACAATGCAAGAGTTCCTGGGCTCATCAGATTGCCTTGGCGTGCTTTAGAAGCGGTCACCTGCGTAACCTTTGTGCAGGAGGTAAAGTCTTTCTCTACCTATCCTTACTCTCTTCCTGCTTCTCCTGCTCATCTTCTGGACTGCTGGGGTATTTTCCTGCCTGCGACAGTTGTTTGAAGATCAAGACCTGGTGTGTGAGACTTATGCGGGAAGGTCAAATGGACTTGGTGTAGGTTTTCCTGTTCCAAGGGGATTAGAAACAACAACAACAGTACAAGCTCACAGTTCAGCGACAGAAATGCAACGACAAGTGATTGCCACAGAAATTGTTTGAAGTTGCAGCCACGTAGGTCATAGCACAGCCGACACTGACGAACAATGGATTGTTGGACGCGTTCAAACAAATGCGGTATGCTGGCCATGTCAGCTAGAAACGGCGATCTGTGTCAAAACTCCTCCACTGTGGCCACCGGTGTCTCATACACAATCAATTTCAGGTAGCCCTAGAAGAAGAAATCCAAGAGACTGTGTTCCGGAGAGCGTGGAGACCAAGCAATAGGTTCGCTGCATCCAATCCATTTCCCAGGATACGTAGCAGGGAGGTGGTTACACCCTACAATCAAAGAATGTGTTGATGCACTACACGTTCTGATGCACAGTAGCCACTACTCCCTGCAGAAACTCCGGGAGAAGTGGGAAAGTTGCATATGTGCAGGTTTATTCAACCCTACCACGCCGTTCAAAATCCCCGCATTCATTTAGCCACTCATCTAGCCCGGCTCATCATCCGCCCAACTACAATTATCACGATTTCTACCGACTATATGTGATATGCGATCCCATGTTCTGTGGTGGTATGTCGTCCCCATACTGCCAACTATCACCCCTCTGAATTTGGCAGTCAAATTCGGCAACACACTGTATGTGGGGGTTTTTTCGTAAATTTAGCATATGGTTACCCACTTTCGTCAATTGGAAGTCATTTGGAACAATTTTCTTGCTGCTCAGGAATCTTACAGATCGTTATTTTCGCTTATGACTTGAAACTCCAGAAATCGGTTCTCGGACTAACCGAAGTGATAGCAGCATAAAGCATAGAGGAGGGAGGGAATAACTTTCCTTTGACATTTAAAAGTTAAAGAAGTTAGCGAGAAGTATACTTCATAAGACCTTATAAAGAGTGACAAATTTTAGAAGAATGATGCAAAGAGGAAAATGATGCAAATTGCTCAAGTGCCCTGATTTTCAAATGGCAGTAATGTATAAATATGAGTTTTTTTTTTACCAGAACCTTTCTAGTATTTCTAGAGCAATGTCAATCCATACTAAAACTCCATGACCTTAAAAAATACAAAACATATTAAGCATCTGTTTTGTTATCTGTCTCCGTTATCTCAGAGGAATGGGAGTATTCTTTATCTCAACTCAAATCATTCGAAAACTGTTTTATCTTTCAAACCCACAAAAACACAAAATCTACACTTTTTCAGAAACAATTTCTTCTCCTGAGAGCGTGTACATGCTCTGGTGTCAAATCCCCCTGTGTTGCGTCCTTGAATACGTTATTCATGATGATCGATTTTCGATCCTCGCGAGCTGAAAAGTGTAACACACCCATCCTATTTCTGTTTATAATCAGCCGCTTATTGTTATCGAGGGGATGCTCCAGAGAAAAGCGCCCACGCTGAATATTTTAGCACGCTAACGAATCGCCATTCTATATATTGCGTCTGGGGGGTGATTTTTTCCCTCCTCTTTTTACCCTTTTTCTGGAAACCACGTCTGGTAAATTCTGACTTGTTCTTTGAAGTGGATGTAAAGTCTGTATTGGAAAATCCGGTGAAAAAGATGGGAAAGGAAGAAGGGATTGTGTTGGTATTGGTCGTCTGTTTGAAGAAGTTTGAAAATCTGTCACATGTGCTGAATGTCATTTCGAGTTGTCAGACAGTATAAAAATTGTCAATGGAGGTGGGAGAAGTCATATTTATATAAGAGCGACATAAAACTTGTTGTTAGAAAGTTTTTTCATGTACGGTTTTAGGAAAAAAAGTTGAGACGTGCTTAAAACACTTTCTCAAGATTATGAGGCTCTCGTTTTTTAAATGATTCATTTAGTTTAGTTTTTTTTCGTTCGATCAATTTTTCTTCTGACACATTTCATTATCTGGGTTGATTTATGCAAGTGGCTCTCATCCTTTTTCGTGTTGCGGTACACTTGTAACAATTCCAAAATTTGGCAATACACGAACACTATGAGTTTAAAAGAGTTTTCTTTATTTATAAATACACAATGTAAAATAGTATGTGATAATCATTTCCAAAGTTCAATAAAATAATATTGATGACAAAGACAACAAAATGTTTATTGAGTGATTAATAACAAATTATAATTAAAAGAATGCGTTTAATGCGAACTTTTGCCACATGTAGCACGTGGTATCATTCTCAGTGACACTCTGCACTACTCTACTAATTCGTCCACATTTTTGAGTGGATGAAAATTGAAAAACTTATTATAGTCTTTATTTGACAAACATCTTCAGAATTAGGGACATTTACGGAACTGAAAGATAATTTTAAAGATAAATTTACAACTATTTTGTAAATTATTGAATGCCACTACTGGAGAGATTTAATTGTATGAAGAAAGAAAACTGCATGTGTACTCTGTTTTCCGCTTTTGATTACACATATCTTAGTAAAAACTCTTTCCTAATATGAAAAATATTTCGAGTCCGCAAAGAAATTGTTTTATGACTGAATGTGATCAAAACAATGTCAAAGATTGAAAACTCAATGATTATACCCCTAATCTTGCGATGTGAAAGTAAAGCGGTGCAAGCACTAGGTTCACATTAAAATTTTTATTTTACTATAATGAAGAGAAATACTTATACAGTGTGTGTGTGTGTGTCGAACCTCTATATAATAGCCTTTATATAGTGAACTTTTTCCTGGAACCTGGAACATTTCATGATTTTCTTCGTAAAACCAACCTCTCTAGAGCGAAGGGCATTTTCTACACTCACGTCCATAAATTAAGGATAATGAAGTTCAGGCAAAGAAAGAGACAGAAGCAAAACAAATTTGACTTATTTGTAAAGTCTACTTATTAAACAAAAGGTAAAGAGCAAAAAAGATGCTATATGTTTGACATTATTAATAAAAATTGCGATTTTTACACTCCCTGGAGCAAATTTCAAAAAAGAACCTATTTACAAAAAACAGTATAACATGGTTAGTATGATGATTAATACGGAGTATGTCTCCCGAACGATGCAATGCAGGCCATACAACGCCTAGGCATGCTGAGTATCAAATTATCAATCTTATCTTGGGGAATATATAACCACTCATCAAGCAATGGCCTCCGAAGTAGCGGTAGACAGGTGGGAGGGAGTTGACGGGCTGCAATTCGTCGGCCAAGCATATCCCACACATGTTCTATTGGATTTAAGTCCGGTGAGTATGCTAGTCAATCCATACGGGTGATATCCTCCGATTGAAGGCATTAGTCTACAATGTATGCACGGTGAGGACGGGCGTTGTCATCCATAAATAGAAATTCAGCACCCATGGTACCCCGAAACAAACGTACATGTTGTTCCAGAATGAAATCCCGATAGATGTGGCCTGTCATCGTTAAAATCTGAACATGCAGGTCAGTTCTGGAACCAAGAATAATTCCTCCCCAAACGAGCCATCCTGCACCACCGTAACGGTGTCGTTCATTGGTGCTCTCTTGGTGGTAATGGGTACCTGGTGCTCTCCATATTAAAGTCCGGCGAGAATCAGACTGCAAACTAAACCTGGACTCGTCGGAAAACATCACATAAGACCACTGTTGTGATGTCCACAATGCATGCTCTCTACTCGAGGTTAATCGCAGGCGACAGTGAATTGCGGTAAGTGGAACACATCTGACAGGCCTACGAGCATATAGACCAATGTGCATATAGACCCTAAGCGTTTGTACACGGTCTGCCTTGAAACTGTCGTACCGGTAGCTGAAGAGAGCTGACGAGACAGGTCTGATGCTGTGCTCCGTCTGTTTCTTTTGGCAGTAACTGCCAAAAACAGGTCCTCATTCGGCGTTGTAACTCGGGGGCAACCTGTGCTGTAACATCTACTCACATTACCATCATCTTGGAATCGTTGCCAAAGCCTGTAAATGACACTCTGGGCGATTCCAATTTTCTCGGATACTTCCAGCTGGGTACGTCCACATTCCAGTCGTCCAATAATTCTACCACGTAAAAAATCATCCAAATGCTTCCTTTGTGCCATAACTATGCGGTTATTGCACTGAAAGGCTTTTAAAGCGCTTGTGAACAATTTTACTTCTTTGCCACCATTCCTTATATACCCCTCTCTTACACTCTCGTCATTGTGACGCACTATCCGCGCCCTCTGGTGGCTTCCTGTAATTTGCATATTCTTCTTCAAGATGTGTGTGATAATTCTACAGCTGAAATTTTTATTTTAGAGTTCAATTTCTTTGTGATTCTGAATCATCTTTAATTTATGGACATGAGTGTATATAATGAACTTTTTCTTTTGTGATACAATTTTTGTTCTCCCTTTTTTTAAAGTATTTCTGAAAAAATTTCAAGTTATTATCTCCTTAACACATTTTATGGTGTTTATGAATCTAGAACTGGTTTTATTAGATCCTAATGGTGTGGCACGCTAAATCATATTGGTAGATTGGCTTGGCTCGCCGAAGCTGAAAAGTTACCGACCACTGATTTACATCTTTTCAAGAAGCACAAATGATCTTTCCTCTCTCCCTTGCCATTTACCGATTACTAGATCGGGCTTCAATAGCACTCGTGTTGATTTGAAGTCTGACGTCAATAAACACTCAGGCCCGTTCTTACGATTTACAGTCTTTGCTGAACATTGATGGCACGAACCTCTGAAAGCGCTAAGGATCCTTTTTTGCTTTCCATCTTCTTTCTTATCCCCAACCAACATTTACATTTTGATAATTCTTTAATTTACTATGATAAATTTGATAATTATTTACATGATAGACTTGGTTACAGGTAAAATGATGAGTCATTTGTTGCAGCCAACATTAGCACCAATAAAATCCACCAATTAGCTAAACTTTTTCAATGGAGAACATTTATATCTGAATATTTTTAGCTTTCACAAAAGATTATGCAATTATTACATTTGATTGTATTTGTGCAACATTCTTAAGTTTTTTGTTACATTATAGGAACATTCATATGAAAGATTTGATAGCAATGAATTCCGACGGAAAAATAAGAATCATCCAGGCGTTTTCTATTTAAATTTTTAATAGTTAAGCTGCAATAGTTAAAGTGAAGTAATAAATATCAGAAATTAATTCGATGATGCTATGTTGAGTATTCAAATTTATAAATATTTTTGAAGTGCGTTTTTGTACCTCAAATAGTGTCTGATAAAGAACATCGAATGTAAAATCAAAAACTTTACACTTGGAAAAATTATTTAGAACAAGAATAGTTCTCTCGGTTTAAACCTTTATCTACCACATTATGATTCACTGCAGCTTTTTTCTCATGCAATATTCTTTTTTGAATCACTGCATTGACAATTAAGGGATATACATAAGCAAAAAAATACTCAACTTTGGGAAATTTAATTCATTAGAGCTAGCTAATTAATTAATTAAAGATATTAAACTGTACAATTAATTATACAGTCTTATCACTTATAATAAATAGTGAATCGTTTTCTAAGGTCTTCATTAACATACAAAAAAATAAGACACTTACCTTTTGATATTAACTACTTTTTCGGAACAGAAATGACAATCTTCGCAATCCGCTGAAAGCGCCGTCAGCTGAAAATGCAATTTCTGATATATATAAAACTATTCACCTTCTCCGCTAAAATACTCATCATAGAAAACCCGTGCTGCCATATATCTTGGAAGAGTGGATTTAAAAGAATATTTTTGCTAAGTTTCGTCAGAGTATTCAAAAAAATGGTAATTCTATGTAATTTTAAAGTGAGTGGTACTTATAAGAACCGTCGGTAGATAAAGAGTTAAAAAGGTAAAAAGAGGACATTTTTTAATATTAAGTGGAGAGATCTTTGTTTGGAATAAACCTTTTGCCACTTCCTATAATAGAACGGAAAAAAAGCATTATTTATGAAGTTTGCAAATCATTTGAAAACTGTATAAATGATTGATTATTCATTAACCTCGCATTCAAAAACTACACGATGGTTATTGTAGACAGACCTCGTAACTCTGAGCCTCGTTCAAGCGACGAGGACGATGATGATTGGTTATGACACCACTCCATACGACACTTCCTATACAGTGGGTTTAAAAGCAGACTTCTCAAAGGTCATTCTGACTCCAAGGCCAGTACAACATAGATGTATAGTACCACAGTACAACATAGATGTATAGTACCAGAGATGGTATAAAATAGTGTATGATAGTGGACAATAATAGGACAGTTGGAGCGTATTTCATCTTTCCTTGCATTTGTACTCCTGGATCTTCCAGAACCTTCATTTCACTGATAAAATTCTGTTGTCGTTATTGTTGTTGTTTCTGATCTCCATGTCTAGCCAAGCTAGATCAAGTCCATGATCCCATTCACTCTTAAAAAGTCCATTACTATTAGAGGGTTTTCATATGGATCTTGTTTTGAAAGCCCTAAACAGTCAAGAATATGTTCTTGAGATGCATGGCAGGCAGAACACCTTACACAAGTTGGAAAAACTTTGTTACCATCCTAAAAGTCAAAGTTCGGAGGTCGCCACTCCGGAAACGAGTCAGAATAGTTTGTTCTTTCCTGCTGCATTGAAGAAAAATAGAACCACCCCAGGTCGATTAGCCTCATACCAGTGATAAGCAGGAGAAACAGTTGTTTGTTTGCTGTTGATGTTGTTTGTTTGCTGTTGATGTATGTGGAGTGCAGTTCTTAATAGGTGAGAGTGGCGGAGTTGATAGTGTGTTGAGCTGCGCCATCCTTAAATTCTTGCGATAAAATCCTTGCACCAACCATTGCACCGTCGTATCTAAGCAATGTAGATAGTGACCTATTTGCTGGATTGGTCCATCAAAGTTGGTATCGATTGCAACCACGATCGAAATCATCCAACTACCTATATAGGCTTCTAATAACGTCGTAACAACATTCATTGTTGGTTGTGTCTCCATGAAACAGAATAAACGACAATGAAAAAAGAATTCGCATGTAAAATTTCAAGATGATCAGAGGGGGTTTGTATGTAAGGGGGGGATGATTAGTTGTTGTTTTTATTTTTTGCAAACAATTGTAAGGTATTTTACATAGAAAAAAGGGGGTTATTCAAACCGAGGAATTGTAAGTGAAGTAACAAAGAACGATAATATTCTGAGGTATGTCGTTATTTTTGTTGAAAGAGTTGTAACATTGTAGGTTTAACTTTATTCTGTTCTATAAGTTCTACTTCTCCCATTCGCATGTATTATACGCAAAACCGTTTACGTAACTATTCAAAAATCGTACGGGAAATAGCCTTTATGTTTTAGTGCTTAACGATATTTTTCAAAAGAGTTGAAACGGAAAGGGACATAAGATTATAATCGTATTTCCTTCTAAAGAAGATTGTCTATAGCCACCACTATATCTAACTTATCGTTGCATCTAATAAGCTGATTTAGCTTTTAATAACATTATTTAAATTAAAATAGGTCTAATAGGATAAGAGATAATTGGATAGAGGGATCTGTTCGAATTGCTTAAATCAGTTTTATCTCAAGTTGTGGTTTATTGCTATTCTTCCTCTCAAGATGGTAAAATTCTGAATTTACTTGATAAACTAAAATAACAAATTTGATTATTAGTATATCGTGTGTAAAAAAAATTTAAAATTTTACATATATTTAATATTTTTAAAAAATGCAAGTCCATGCTATTAGCCCTTTCACCTTTGAGTTTTCGACTTTCGAATATTCTTCTAGAATGGGATATTTCGTTTCTTCTAAGGCGTTCTTTTTTATAAAAAAAAAAGAGCGTTTTGGGGGAACCAGTTTCTCTAATTGTAAACGTGAGCTTAGTAAAGTAGTTATTTAACCCTAATCAAATAATAAAAAGCATAAAAATTTTATCCATTTTCGTAAAGCATCCAAATTGTCAGTCTCTAAAAATTATAGTGCAAAATGATTTACTGTCACTTTCTATCCTCACTTTTATCATCAAAAATCTCAGAATAATCACTTTCGGAATCACTTGACATCTATCTCGCATTTAGCTTTCGAAATCCTGAAGCTCTAATGCCATTTCACACCTAATAATAAAGTACTAATTCTCATAAAATATTATATTAAAATATCTATCGTTCAGTCTACTGCTGCCATCTATTAGTAAAAAACAACTACTTTATAACGCGATATAAGCGTTTGTAAAGTTTGAAATAGTTCAAAATGCAGAAGGAGCGTGTAGCGCGTCCTTAACTTTCATAGATAGATTGAAATGAACGCTCTCAGCGTATTCGTAACGACCTAAGGGTCAATATAAGGGTCTTCCGAATTCAAATCCTTAAATTCCATAAGATTATACTCTGCTTAATATATACTCATATTATATTATGATTGGTGTTTTTTTCTAACTGTCATTGCACTAAACCTCAATATTGGACTATTGTTAACGAACACTATGTTTCCGAATCTTCGAGCGAGAGAAAACTGGATTCTACTAACATCTTATTCTCTTAATTTGCATTACGACATCAAAAAAAATGATTTTGTAACATAACTGGATTTCAAGTGTATAACTGCTCTCCTTATTCTACTCGAAGCTTTTGACATATAAAGCCCTTAGTTTTGTGATTCATCAAATACTAAGTTTTTTATATCTATTAATCAGACTTGAGTGACTCTTAAAATATTCTTTGAATCTCAATTCATGAATAAATTATTTAACTTCACTTATATTTACGTGTGAGCTTATGGCCATTAAGGACTGGATAACTACCCCAATAGGGCGATTGAGAGTTTTGAGTGGCGTTCTACTGTTCTTAGACTCTAGATCTGCGCTGTGTTCCTGAGGGGCAACTCTCAACTGACACTGGATATAATTTTCCTTACAAACAGAGTAATTGTAGCTCTTCTATATTGGCTAAACTCCACAACATAGACCCTAACCCCACAGACCATCAACCGCTTTATTCGTGAAAGGCCTTTGACATTGCAAGGACCATTTTGGTCGCCTTCGGCTCCATTTGATTTCTCTGCCCTACCTGGGCAAGACAACAACAATTAGGGTACCATAGGGTTCATTAATACGATAATATATATATATATATATATATATATATATATATATATATATATAGTTCATTATATATATAAATTCAACTTTACTATTCCATTTTTTAATTTATAATTTTTACCTTACATATTGCGAAATGCTAGTACAGGGATAGCGGACCCTTAAGGATCAATGTGCTATTTTTTCGAAAGAAATGTTTAATGAGGTACAGACGTAATTTTGACTTGAGATTATTGGAAAAATATAATAAAAAACCAAATACAAACAACTCGAAACTCTTTATGTACTACGAAAAAATGCATTTCGCACTGCATAGTAGTAATGTTTTAGTAATACGTGTAATAAAAATTTTAAATTGACATATTACTGACTGTGTTGTTGTTGCAGATTAGATGACAAGTAACATATTAGAATTAGATAAGAAGTTACTTTTAGCAAATTCATGCTGAATTCGAGTCGTCTGCCAAACAGTTTCTAAGCAAACCTTTAATGCTATTCAACTATGAAAATAATTACTCACAGGCATAGGCAAATGAAAATATGATTAAAATAGCGTGGGACAACTTCTTCAAACATTAACTGTGTCTGGAATCCGTTACCTACACACCACTGTTCCAGAATATAAAACACATACCGCTTTGTCGCCTTAATTAATCATGCCATATTTTTCGATCCACCAAGTTTGAAATTCTCCGTTACACTTACTGTCTTGCACTTTTATTTATTTATTAATTTGCTGAACTGGCCATGTTAAAAATAACAGTTAAAAATCGTAAATATAACACAAATAAACTTTAAGTTACAGTTTTATTAACGAAATTTATTATTCTATGCGCAGACAAACCTTGCATCATCAGCAATTGTAATCCATGACGTAATTAAGGCAAGGTAATAACAAATGAGTGGGATCCTCGCCATTCCACGACAAATCACTCGCATTTGTTCGTAATGCTTCGTGTGAACTTTGTTATTTTGAATAAAAAGGCAAACCGTATTGATCCGTGTTGGGCCAAAAACATTGTGTCACGTGCTTTTGGTTCGCCATCCCTGCGCTAGTACTTAATATAAACTAGATTGATTTATAATGCTCTAAAATTAAACTACGTGATTCATGGTTGGCGATTTCTTTTCCAATAATCCTTGTAACCTCAATATCCAACTGGTCACAGTCATGAACTCGTGGGCAGTGAGCCGTGAGTTCGAGTCCTGGCGTCAATAAAGACCTGGAGGTCATAAGGCATGGGTCAACTAGGATTGGACCCAGTCTCGACCTTGGGTATGGAGCGTTGTCTCGTTCTCAATAAGGTCATGATACGAATAATTTTAATCGCCAAATGATGTTCTCGTACATATTCTCCTAAAAACTGCAATTTTGAACTGTATGTTAATTCACAACAGTGGCAAGACTACCCTATTATATCATGTCCATCATTCATGTCTAGGCTTAAACCTCTACCACCATTCTCCATCATTACTCATTTATTCGAAAGGAGACAGGTCATTAGAGTTGTGTTTTGCCAGGGATCGTTAATCAATTTTTCTTTGTTATGGGTTACTATTTGCATGAGTATTAGATAACGGATGCTATATATATATTGTCTACTTAAAAAGTTTAAGGTTGGCCCTACTTTTACTTAGGGTTCTAGAGCCTCAAAAAGTCTTAAGACGTCACTTTTGAAGTTCCATCATGTAGAGTGGCTAGTACACATTAAATCTTCCGCTGTTTAAAGTCATCACTTAGTCTGGAAGTTTTGACTGTAGGGGGCCAGCTCAAGTGGCATCCTCACCACTTGATCAAAGTTCAAAATAATGAGACCGTTGCCAGTAGCCCTCGCATTGCTTTCGAGTGCAACATTAATAAAAAGATCAAATAAAACCAAATAATTCGTATGCATTGTAAAGTTGATTGAACTTTTTTAAAAAAATGTATCAGTTGCCCAAGCAAGGAGTAACTAACTTAGCCATCCAGACATGAAAATATCAACAAAAAAGTGGGTGCTTTTTTTCATTTTAAAATTTTGAAAAACTACAAAGTTCTGTTACTTATTGTTATCGTTTGTTCATTAATTATTAGACTCAAAAAGTATTTGAATCAATTTCGAATGTTTGATTAAGTGCAATGATAGTATGATAAGTTAGTTACAAGTATCTTTAACTGGTTCTTTTGCATATACCGTCTAAAACAACATCGACATTATACATCAAAACAACCAATTTTCATCTAAGTTTCCAAAAAGTAAGCCGGAAGCAAATGAAAATACCGTGCGGAGGAACCATCACAAATTCATCCACTTACCGCAATCGATAGAACATGCTGCTCATCTCAGACATAGTTACCCTGAATTAAAACCACCTCAACGAAGCAATTCGATTAAATGCACCATCAATAAACTGACCAATCAAGGATAGTGAGAAGGAGAGGCTCTTTGGGGTGATACAACAAAGATTCACATTACCTGGTGAGATGAATAGCTCCAACCGCATTCTGTCAGCTAGTGCATGGGCTTTCACGTCGACGCCGTAATGAGTGGTTGTTGCCTCAACATAATGCTATCTGCGCCTGGAAAAAATTGGTAAATGTGACGGTCGTAAATCTTTTTCGGTTGTGATTTGCAAAATACTGATGAAAGCAGATAGTGAATACAAGTTTATCGTGCTTTTGGACTGAATGTGTCGATAAATCAAAATAGTTTCTGTTGTTGACGATGATATGATTCTTCTGAAATATGCTTCGGAGAATTTGTTTGTGTGATGTGATATTGAGAGTTCTCTTTTGTATCTCGAGATTTTCTGTTAAAAGTTGTATAATATAATTTTGTTTAACTAAACATTGGATGAAAGCGACACACTCACTCACTCATCTCAAGATCTTTGGAGCTGTTAGCCCTATGGATTTTAAATTTGGTATGCATATTTATTCTGATGAGTAGAGATACGCTAAGAACGGGTTTTACCGAGTGGGAGAGTGATTGAAAGAAAGAACGTCGCATTATTCAGCTACTCAAAAGCTTTTGGCTACAGATCTCGTCTCAATTTGAGCCACGGTTAAACGAATAAGATGATACCTGAGCTGCCACTCCCCTCTCCTAACTTCCACACCACACCAACGGGAGGACGCTTGAGCCTCGACAGATTTAACGTACATTGCCCCTGAACACGGCGGATCTTCAAGTGGTACTAGGCTCGAATTCATGACACGCCAGCCACAAATCCGTTACCTTGACCACTAGGCTACCACGGTCTCAATGGTTTTACCAAAAACGACTCCCAAGGTGAATTGCGGGGAAGTTATAAATAAAAAAGTCCAGTTTTTGAACTATTAGACCTACTGACTTTAAATGTGACTGACATGGGGTTTTGTTGTTGTTGAGCAGGAGACATCCGGTAATAACGAGGTTTGCCAAAATCAACTCTCAAAGGGAGGGAGAATTAATTCAAGCAGAGGGAAGAAATTCAAGTCTTGTTCTTTTTAAATCGAGGCCAGGGCTATTAGAATGTTTTTCAATATAACTGACTGCTTAATGATAGGACTTAATGATCGATAATTAAAAAACAAACATATTTATATATATATATATATATATATATATATATATATATATATATCAGACAACATCACGCAGAACCCAACTAAGCCTGAGGGTTAAAGTTAGCTAGTAAATATTTACAATATTTAGATTACTAATTCGTTTCATAATACTATGTTTCTAATTTTCTCTTGAATAAAACAATCTTAAAAGACTTCATTAAAGTTTCCAATATTTGTGTTTCTCTTATCGAAGTATAATACGAATAAATTTCAATATTTACGCATGTCATGTATGTACATTTTTTAACAGTATTGCAAAGTTTTTGCGTTAACGTAATTTATGACTGTTTCCTTTCTAGTGTATTCAAAAAAAATTTTTAATTTAGAATAATGTTTTCACAAAATTTATGTTTGCTTTGCGCATAAAAAAGTAGTGAAAAATTTCTAAATGTTTTGGGGATCCAAACTTTTTTCCGAAAAACTTTCAAAATCAGTTGACAGTTTGTTTTTTTGAAATAATCATTAAAAACTTATACGTATTATCTTAGAGCTAAATAAAAAATGTAACTTCCTCCCTCCTAAATATTTAGCGTAAAATCCAGCGTATAACGCGCACCTGTACTTTCAAGCTGCAATTTTTAATTTTTAGATACACTGGTGTGCAAAAATTAAGGACGAAGTCGAAAAATTAGAATATCAGCTGAACGAAGAGGCAGAGCGGACAGAAAGACCAATCAGGAGATTAAGTAAGGTGATGTACGGTAGCACATGCGCAGATATGCAGGTAGACGTAATGGGGGAGTGTCTGAGTAGTATAAAGCATGTTGTCGGTGTAAGATCAGTATTTCTGGCAAAGAGATGGCACGCCGTATAGCAGTTAAAATCACACCGAGTTGCTGCCTCAGCGAGAAATGGCGAATAATCAATCTGTTAGACGACATCTGAATGCTTTTACCCGAGGTCGAATCATTGGGAAGTTGGAGGAAGGCCGCAGTGTGACAAGTGTGGCTGCAGAGTTCGGATTTGCTCACAGGATCGTTTCACGACTTTGGAGACAATTTCAAACTACAGGAACAGCTATCCGGGGTTCAGTAGTGGTCGTCCACGAGGAACCACACCCGCAGATGACCGGTACATTGTCTTACAGGCCAGAAGAAACAGGCGGCAGACAGCGGGAGAAATCGCTAGACAGGCGACTGGACGACCGATATCGTGTTTTACCGTGGCCAGAAGACCGCACGGTGGTGGTCTGTTTGCATCTGCGTTAAAGGCACACACCTGTACGGTGTGTGCCTTTAACGCCTGCCCATCGGAGAAGGCTTTCTCTGTGGTGCCGGGAACACCGGAATTGGAGAGACAATGAATGGGGACGAGTACTCTTTACAGATGAGAGCAGATTCAGTTTGAGTAGCGATTCTCATCGCATACTCATCTGGAGAGAGCGTGGAAGCCGCAATCATCCCTCGAACACCATTGAAAGGGACAGGTATGGAGGTCCCGGTGTTCTCGTTTGGGGAGGTATCATGCTTGGTAGTCGTACAGACCTTCACATCTTCGACGCAGGTTCAGTCAACGGGACCCGTTATTGTAATGAGATTCTTCTTCCATATGTGCGTCTTTTTAGAGGCGCTATGGGTCTGCAGTTCCTTTTCATTTACAACAATGTACCATGTCATCGCACAGTAGCTGCCGAACAGCTCTTAGAGAGTGAGGATATTGAACGTATGGATTGGCTGGCACGATCTCCGGATCTCAATCCCATCGAGCATGTATGGGATTTTCTAGGCAGACGCTTGGCAGCTCGTACCTTACCACCAGTAACGATTCGGGAGCTTCGATTGGCGCTGCAAGACGAATGGGCAGCAATGCCTCAACAACTCATTGACACCCTCATTCTCAGCATGGGCAGACGCTGTGAAACCTGCCTAGCAGTCAGGGGAGATCATATTCCCTACTAAAGACCGGGTGTTTCTTGCTGGACACCCATCACAGGGATGTTTCGGCCTTCAGTCGCATTGCGCTCCATGCTACTTTTTCAATATCAAGCTTCTTTTTATCCCTCTGATTTCTCTTTTAGTAAGTGTTGCTTACATTACACATGTCCTTACGTATTGGGGATCTTACGGTATTAAATGTGTTGATTTGGAAAGCGTTTGTACAAAGTTATATTGAAAAAACCGTCTCGTCCTTAATTTTTGCACACCAGTGTATATTCGTCACACAACGCACACCCCCTTTTTCACGCAGAAACCTGAAATGTACTTGTGCAATGCCCTTGGGTTTTGAAGTAATTTATTCGCGGTATTATTCCAAGCTTTGAAAACAAATAGTATACTTCTAGAACTATAATCCCTTAAGTTCATTAGAGGATTGTCACTTCTTTTAAATAAACAGTATTTCGATTTAAATTGAAGTCTAAATTTTCTATGCTTTTTTTTTATTTTTAAATCTCTCATTTTTATACTCGGCGTATAACGCACACCCCTAAATTTTATTCTTATTGTTCCAAGTGCGCGTTATGCGCCGGATTTTACAGTAAATATTTTATATATTTACTAACCAATATTATATCTATCACTAAAAGTCCCTCCTAAAATATTTAAATATTTTATATATTTACGCCACAATATTACATCTATCACTAAAAGTCCCTCCTAAAATATTTAAATATTTTATATATTTACGCCACAATATTATATCTATCACTAAAAGTCCCTCCTAAAATATTTAAATATTTTATATACACTCAGGAACATTGAAAATAGCGCCCCAAGAAGGAAGCTAAGTACAATCGCGAAACTTTGCGAATAAGTACAGCGTAATGTGATATGCAAATGATCCAAGTTTTGTGCCAATACGTATGCTCATACACGCCGAGGTGGCGCTACAATCAGGAAGAGGGTGCTATATAAGCCAGTGCAAATTCGAAGATTCATAAATGTGACGATTACCTGCCGATTGTAGGAAGACTTTAGTAAGCGAAACATGCCAGGTAAACGTGCTAAAAGACATTTCTCACAGTTAAGCGAGTTTGAGAGTGGCCTGGTCATCGGGATGAAAACTGCAGACTGGTCGACGCGCCGTGTTGCTGGCCAGGTGGATCGTTCGGAGTGTGTCGTTAGAAATTGTTGGGAGCAGTGAACACGAGAAGGTACCCACGCGCGGAAAACCGGGTCTGGAGCGACCAGGAAGACCACGAGGACAGAGGATCGAAGGATCGTGCGGCAAGCACTTGTGGACCTCGCAGTGACTCGTTCAACGATACGAGCAGACGTAGGCGTAGCAATTGTTCCACAAACAATTTTCAGACACCTTGCAGAAGCAAATCTTAAATCCAAGTGCCCTTTCCGTGTACTCCCTTTAAAACCGGTACATCGGCAACTGCGTCTACAGTGGTGTTAAGCCAGATCAATGTGGAATATCACAGATTGGCAATAGGTTGTGTTTATAAATGAATACCGGTTTGTTTTGGGGACAGATGATAACCGTGTACGGGTGTGGAGGCGCCCTTTTGCGCGGTACAATTCCCAACGCACTGTTCTACGTCATACTACCCGCACAGCTGGTGTAATAGCCTAGGGACCATAGCCTATGATAGCCGGTCCCCTTTAATTGTGATACGTGGAAAATTAACGGGCCAACGTTACGTTGATGATATTCTTCGACCCCATGTAGGACCTTTCCTAAATGGTCTCCCAGGGGCAATTTTGCAGCAAGATAATGCTCGTCCACATACAGCAAGAGTTGTTCAAGACTTCCTCATTTCATCAAGACGTCATTTTCAGACTCTTCCATGGCCGCCCCGCTCCCCCGATTTGTCCCCTGTAGAGCACGTGTTTGATCAGCTAAAACGGCAGATGCCATCGTGTCACTCTGTACATGATTTAGAGTTGGCTGTTCAAAATTTGTAGGCCCATCTGCCTCAGGACAACATAAGGCGTCTAATCAACTCAATGCTTGACAGCGTGGCGGCATGTATTGCAGCTGGAGGTGGTCCAACGCGCTATTGAAGTTGCCCTGTATTCGTGTCGTTGCACACCCTGTATTCGCTTAATTGTCTTGTTTTTTAGATCAAGTGAATCTCTCATCTGTGTCATTATGTGTATTAAATTTCATTTCAATCCGATGCTTTCTTCTTGGGTCGCTATTTTCAATGTTCCTGAGTGTATTTACGCCACAATATCATATCAAAAATATAATATATTTTTAAATAAAATATTGCAAAAGTTTTCATGGAAAGAATTTCGTGAATTCAATTTATGTGTGTGTTTAATTTATCTGCATTGTCCTTCTTATAAGAAACTTCCTTGTATGTGTAAACTCCCTCGTATTGATATAACGAAAAGATCAGCAACGACCAATGATAGAATCCTGCGCATCATGGTCAGTGGAATTGGGTGACGGCCTTTGAGATGCAAATTTTTGTTAAAATCTTGATTCCCTTGAAGCCGTGGTACAAAATAATGTGAACTGTTGTCTATTAAATTCATCTAAGTCTAAAAACCTTGTGTAATGAAGAATTTAGGAGAAAAAAATAACCAGCTCTCAGAACGAAGTACATAATTATCGTTACTTGACAATAGCCTTGATTTTGCGTGCCGGAATGCGCTTTCTAGTAATTCCTAGATTTCTGGGGATACTGACCTTTGCGTTACAATGTACACTTCATTTTTCCTTTTGACGCAGACTAAGGTGCATGCTCGTTGGCGTTTAGTTTCGCTTTCTAATGTTTTATAACTATTTTGGTTAGTTATTCAATTCCTACTATTATCTCACGCTCTCTCTCTATATATTTATTTATTTATTTATCTTGGTGGAATTTTCAATCGTTAAAGCGCTCAATTGAACTGAAATTTAATATACATGATTTTACTTCGGATGACAATACAATAATTTAATTATAATTAATAAAAATTGATTGATTAAAACTAATTATTTAAAGAATTACAAATACAGCGACGTTGGCGACTTGTGTCAAAACTTGAAAAGGTTTTTTTCTCAAGTTTTAAAGCATTCAGTTCAACTGAAATTTTATATACACGATTGTTTCGGATGGCAATACGATACTTTAATGATAATTCATAAAAAATCATTACCACTTAATGTTGTGATTCTGTCATATGTATATACATATTTATATTAATTGTAACTATTTAATAAAAAGTAGCTAAAATAAAATTTTTATTTGTTGATCTAAGTAGGAATTGACTTAAAAAACTTTTTTTATATTACTTGTTTTTACTTTTTCTTGCCAATATGGTTGTATCGTCGTTGTATCTCAACGAAAATGATACTGAATCAAAATATTTGCTGGAAACCAATGAATCCGACTGTGATAATGATACAGATTTATCTATTTGTGACGAAGAAGATGAAAAAACGGAACAAAAATGACGTTCCACTTATTAACATATGTGGAAAAGCTTTTTCTTCCAAGGAACTTATCGAACAACTTTACAAAGACTTGTAATTTTAATTCTAATTTTCCTATTTTTCAAATGTTGTAACCCAGACATTTTGTAACTTAACTTTTGTAATTTTGTACAGTCCCAATAAAAGAAAATTTACTTTATAATGTTTCATGAGCTGGTTACATTAGTCGTGTACTCCTAAATAAGCCATGTATCCACAACATTACAGTGGGATTTTCCCCTATACTTAGTATATATCTACTAGTGGTTGCATGGTACCCAAGAGGCTAAACGTACAAGGTACATTGCCAGTTTCTTTGTATTGTTTTAGAACAGGAGTGTCAAATTAGCGGCCCACATCGATCATTTTTGCGGCTCGGCCAATATGTCAACATGTAATAATATATAATATTTGAGTAAAGCAACTGATAAACAAGTAACAAAAAAATTAAGCCAATTCCTACTTCGATCAAAGACAAATTTTATTTTAGCTACTTATTATTAAATGGTTACAATTAATATAAACATGTATATACATATGACAGAATCACAACATTAAGTGGTAATTCATTTTTTACTAATTATCATAAAAGTATCGTATTGTCATCCAAAACAATCGTGTATTTTAAATTTCAGTTCAATTGAATGCTTTAAAACGTGAGAAAAAAAAACTTTTTAAGTTTTGATACAAGTCGCCAAAATGGTCGCCAAGTCACCGACGTGACTGTATTTGTAATTCTTCAAATAATTAGTTTCAATCAATTACTTTTTATTAATTATAATTAAATTATTGTATTGTCATCCAAAATAATCATGCGTATAAAATTTCAGCTCAATTGAGCACTTTAAAATGTATTTTATTAACGATTGAAAATTCTACCAAGATAAATAAGTAGAGAGTGTGAGTTAATAGTAGGAATTGAAAAGGAGACGTCAAGTGTCAGAAAGCGAACATTAAATGTTTGTTGTTCTTTTATATAAGTTTATTACAATGTATTATTCGAAATAAATCTATATTTCTTTAAATATTGATTTTTTAAAGCTCACCTTAGGTTGAAATTTGTTTATTTGGCTCAAATCAGCCTTTGAGTCTGACACTAGTGTTTTAGAAGAAAGTTAAGCTGTCAAAAGGATAAGTGGAAAACTGGTAAAGAAACAAGTTATATATATATATATATGTATATATATATGTATATATATATGTATATATATATGTATATATATATGTATATATATATGTATATATATATATATATATATATATATATATATATATATATATATATATATATATATATATATAGCGTTGCGCCTTTGCAGCTCAAATGCGATTCAAAATTACAAGAGCCTAAAGATCGATCTAAAATTAATTTAATGAAATAAGCCCTTCCATTCATTAATACTTTCTTGTATTTAAAGAATTCCCTTTATTTGCATAGTTATCTCAACACATGTGAAATTCATGAAACGAAAATACTAAAAATTATTTGTGGTAAAAAATAAATTTCATTTACGCACGAAATGATTTACGATTTCGAACTTTTTTCAGAAGAATCATTGAAAGTTTAACACCACGAACCGTCACCAATAAAAAGAATAAATTGTTCGTTTTCTACAACAATAAACCCGTGTTATTTGATAATCCCCCCAAAAAAAACAGAAAAAGTATTTTATAAATAGGGAATAGAGGGTGTAATACTTCATTTAAACCACTTCAGATTCGAAATGGGGAGCATATAAAAAAAAGAGTGGAAGTTAATTAACGAAAAAAAGAACTTTTCAACAAAAGCAGTGAAAAAGAAAAGTGTTGTATAAGGAGTTTTAAATAGATCGTTATCTAAATCAAGAAGAGTATTTCATTTAACTGAAATTGAGTTACAACAAGTTTTTACTTTCGAAATAATTGAATTGAAATTTGAAGGTTTCAAATCGAATAAACTAGTGAAGGGTTAAAATTCAGTACTTAAGCAATCGATGATTACTTTGTTTATTAACCCCATAACTGTTACATATATTTCAGAAAAATGGACCAAGAACGGAAGATTTTCTTGACTGTTTAGTTTTGTTCTTTATATTATTATAAAAATTAGAAAATGATTTTCTTATTACAAAAATAAATTTTTTAAGGCAATAACTACTATATTTATAATTTTTACATATATATGAAAAAGAAATGGGTTACACTCCCATCTTGTTCAATTAGAGAAAATTAAACAAAATTATGAAAATAAATATAATATGGTATAAAAACGCAACAAAATATGATTTTCAATGCAAACATTTTACAAATCTTTTACAGTATAATCAGTGGCGTAAAGGAGAACATTTGGGTACCCCTGCAAAGTCAGGTTTTGGGCCCCCAAGTTGGATTTTACAAATGACAGGTACTTGGAAGCAGTCAGGCTTTGAGGCCCCCTAGACCCCTAGGCCCCCTCACAATGCGGGGGTGTACGTTACGTCTCTGAGTATGGTATGTCCCAAAACGCGATGCTACACACAAGCAATTAAATCGTGTTTCACGTCTTATCACGTCTTACCATTAATGTCATTTGTTAGGAAAATAGGGAATTAAGTATCCTAAATAGAAACGCTGTGACGGGGCTTTACGGAGTTTTCTACTAATCCTCTTCGGGAATCTTTGGGGCCATCAATTGAATTATTTCACAGCCATCACTCTTAAGAAGAAACCTTGGTATGCAGATTAGTTAGTAGATATATAGTGGAGATTTAGTGATCGAGAAAGAAGGAGGAAAGGAAGTTAAGTTTGTGAACATAGTGTGGTTATGGTAAGAATCTGAACTTAGACGTGTAATTCTAGAACGGTCTTTAGCTATTCAAATAAATTAAGGAAATTAGTATTTATTGGATAGCTTTACTTAAAGTTAAGTAGTTAGAATTTCTCAGGCGCTTAGTCATATAAGATTTAGAGCTACGATATATCACTCTTGATTTTTCCCTCTATAGTAAGATTGTTTTTGATTATTATATTGAATAATAATAAATTGAATTTCTTATGGCTAGCTTGAGTCATTAATATTTAACCCCTGCAGAATTAGGTCGAGTAGATGAAGAGATGGCTTCCCCAGGTGGAAGGTTATCACAACATTAGGTTAATTTTTCTCCTGCCCGAAGTCAGTTTGGGCATCACAAATACTACGAGTAATAGTTGCCCGAACTGTATTTGGGTGACATTGGCAAGGGGTTAAATATATATAGAGAGAGATAATAAAAGAAATGATGGACAGATTAAATATCCCACGGAACAGAGAAAGCCCAAATTCTGAAATTGAAAATTAAGAACAAAAACCCAATATATATGAAGAATTAAAGAACAGTATGTTTTCTAAAGTTGTCACTGACTTAGGGCAGTGAAGTAGGGTTAAGTTTTTTTAAAAGGATTTCGCTTTCAGAAAATATATACATAATAGTACAAGAAAAATTGAAGAAAAGAAATCATCAATGTGTATGTGTACAAACACGAAATAATATACAACGAGACCGACAAACTACTATGCTCTTTTTTCACTTAACGCGAAACGAAAATCGCTTAACAATAAAAGATTCCCATTTTGACACAAAAAGAATGAGCAAATTACGGAAAACACCAACATGCAGGAGATAATTAAGTGGGGTTTGAAATGAAAGAGTGATGACCTCACATGTTTTGTAGGCTAACATGGCTTTGAAATACTCTCGGCACAGCCTGTGTCAATTGCCAATTTTGTTTAACCAATCTACTTTCACCCTCCACCCTTACAAACGCCACACAAAAACATCTCATCTCTCATCAGTTGGTTTTGGAATTCAGTGACGAGTACATCGCAGTGTGAGTAAAAATCAGTGAGTTTGGTTCGCGCTTTTTTTTGTCTTTCTGTTTTGGAAAAATTTTCTATGAGCCCAATGACAATTATCCCAGAGATGGTGGATAGGGAGAAGGAAACTGCTATTTTCCTTAAAACGGAAATGGAGCTTCTTAAGGCTGTTGATGAAAAACAAAAAACGAAAACGGAAATCTGTATAGATTTTAGTATTGATAACTGTACAATAATTAATTTGAAAATTTTGTTCTAAATTTCATTATGTTCTTGTGAACGTTCATGTTTCATTGATTTTTACTGAAAAAATAATTAAAAAATTTATTGTATGCACATTTACAAATATATGTAAATAAAGCGTGTGACGGCTCTATCCGCGACCTTCTTCCTAACAAATCCTCTTGAGGAATCTTTGGTCCTAAAAACTATTTTATTAGAACGCTCCCTCTGAAGAAGAGAACGTGAACATGTAAATTAAGACTACTATATAAAGTCTAGGCTTCAAGTAAGAGGGATAGAGATAGGGGGGGATAGTCTGCTAGTGGAGCAATGATTAATCGGATTTAAAGTGTAGCGCAGATATTTAGCATTCGATAATTATAATAATTAAGGTGATTTGTCACTGGAGATTGAATATTGATTAGATAGCTAGGAAGGCAGTGTACTTGAATTGAAGTAAGTGTTACTGGTAATTAAAGTCTTCTCATACCTCGTTAATTGTCTTCATACTGTTTAAATTGGGTGAATCTCTTAGTTTTGATTGATATAACCTGTGTTGTTGTTTGTGTTCCAAATAAACTAATTGATTTCGAACACGTCTAGTCTTCCTTCCTTTTCTCTCATATCTCTAGGCGTGGAGGCGAGATCTTTAGAAGTGTACTCTAATAAACTTAATTTTGTTTAATTTGCAATACTCTTTAACGCGAAATAATATTTCAGTCCCCTCAGGTTCGTGTTAAACGATTTTTACTGTATTTTTAAGAGGAGTCGGAAACCTGTATACCGACAATGTTAAATCGGCTGTTTTCGATGTACCTTTTCTCAAAATCTGTTATATACACCTGCTTGAAATTTTTCATACAAATAAAAGAACACATTTCTCATTATTTAAAATAAGTTTTTAGCTAATTTTAAATTTTTTCATAATTTATAAAATATTTTATCAAACATAGTGAAATTTGATCAATTTTTCACCTAAAAAAAATTGTAAAAAATAAATTTTTGAGTTTCTTACAATAAGCTCATTTCAGACAGAATATATTAGTCATCAATATAAATATATCATAAAAAATTTACATACATGTGAACAGTAGTTTCTCAGAAAAGGTACATCGAATATCAAAAATTTCGATTTTGAGATAAATTGATTTTAATGTATACAGTGGAACTTCTAAATGGCTAGGAAATAAAAAAAATTAAAGGCTCAATTTACAATAAAAGATAAATGTGTTTTGGTTTAATATCAGACGTACAAATAGATTTTAAGGGCTTCTAACTACCCTGGAGGTTAAAGTAAGTTATTTTTAGAAAGGTTAAAATGTATACAATTCGAAAATGTAAAAATCACAAATAGTCAGAAAAAATAAGATTTTAGCTCTCCAGCACCTCTTAACGCCGGTATTTTTTTGAAAAATATATCTGGTAAAATCCGTAACGAATTGCATTAATTTTCAACATGCGTGTAAAGAACAGATACTCTTAAGTTGGAATTTCTCATATCCCTTTAAATTCCAGCTGAGCTAGAATGGTTGGTAGATTTTTTTTATCTGAAAGAGGTCATTGTTTGTTGTTCACCTCTGCCCCTCCTTGACACTCTTCTCTTGGAAGAAATGAAGAAACTTCGTTATATATATATATATATATATATATATATATATATATATATATATATATATATATATATATATATATATATATATATATATATATATATATATATATATATATAGTGGACGAGTCAGTTTCTAAATCTAATATCTTCAAAGCGATAGGCTGTGAAAAGGGGATTTTCTTCGCCTAGTGTAAGACAACAAGACTCGATCTGGAAGTACGTTTTAAGGAGGAAAAAAAACTGAACTGTTAATTCATATGATTGAATAATACATATACATATGTTTTCATGCGTTCATATTAAATAAATAAGTATAATTTAAACTAGAAAATTAAACAAAACAAACTTCTATTTAAATAGAAAATGAAATAATATAGGATGTTCGAAAAGTCTAAATAAACTTTCAAAAATGAGTTAAAAATTAAACAAAGGTTTTTGGGGCGTGACCACGGTAACCTAGTGGTCAAGGTATAGGATCGTGGCTGGCATGTCTCGAGTTCGAGCCCAGTACCCCTAAAGACCCGCCTTGTAGGGAAGCGATACACTTTAAATCTGTCGAGAGCTCAAACGTCCTCCCGTTGGTGTGATGTAGTAGTTAGGAGAGAAGGGGTGCCAACTCAGGTGTTGTCCTCGCCACTTGATCATGGTTCAAAATTACGAGGTCCGTTGCCAAAAGCCCTAGTGTATGACGTTAATATTCAGTCACTTACTCACTCGGTGGGCAAACTGTGTTGTAAGGTCTATTCACATTACCACACACATCATCTTGGAATTATCGCCAAAGCCTGGAGAGGACATTCTGGACGATTTCAAGTTATTCGTCCAGTTGGGTATGCTCACATTCCAGACGGCCGATAATTCTACCACGTAGAAAATCATTCAAATGCGTCCTTTGTATCATAACTATGAGGTTATTGCACTGAAAGGTTTACAAAGCGCTTTACTTCTTTTCCTGTATTCCTTATGTGTTTCCCTTGTAATGGATGGGGCTATCCCATCCATTAGAGTAAGAGGATCAGAAGGAAGATTAGGCACACACATAGTCAATAAAAATTCTATTTTATTAACAGTTCTGACAAAGACACAAATTCAACAACCCAAGTTATGAAATGCACCAATTTTTATATATAGGAGTAGTAGCGAGGTAGACGCGATAATAGGAGATATAATAATAAATCGGATCGCTTACACTTAACACGTCCAAGTAATACGCCTTCTTATATTTGAAGATAATTTCTAAAGTTTTCTAATTCAAACCGAACGAATCCAATTTAACAACTAATTGACCAAATCGTCAATCTTAATATTAATCAAATAATCTACGAAGTGCTCTCACCTTGTTTTAAGTTAATCACTGCTTGATATCCTGTTAGCTTCTAACCTCCCCTAATCGAGCTTAAAAGTTGATCTTTATATGCAAGTCCTGATTTGAATGATCACGTCTTCTTCGGAGGAGGAAAGTTTATTATAGAACATGATTTAAAGACCCATTCTTCCCAAAGGGACTTATTAGTAGGAAGAAAGCGAAAATACCCATTACACCCTCTTACACTCTTACTATTGGTGTCATCTGGTGGTTCATGCAATTTGTATGCGATTCTTGAAGATCTGTGTAGCCATTTTACGAATGATATATTTATTTTAGCGTTCGATTTCCGCATGACTCTGAATTATTCTTAATTTATGGGCATGAGGGTAGTAATGAGGTATTCAAAACAACTTTTGTATCTTAGTTTCCTTTCTGATATGTTCAGAAGAAAGAAAAAAAATTACAAAATGTTATGACAAAACTGTGATTTTGGTTTTTGAAATGGTGGCCGCTTATTGGAATGGGTGATGAAAATATTCTTACACCATATTAACTTTGCAAAATTGCTAAAAATGCTAAATTTTTTAATAGAAATCCAATATTTTTGATTTTCATAGTAAAATGAACTAAATTTATGTGATTTTATAGTCACCTGATGATGACAATCACATGTTCATGTGACGTTATAGTCACCCAATAAACGTAATCACCTGTTTCCCGAATAATAAGTTCTGACGCTTCTCTATTACCAATGTTTGCTTTTTGCAGAAACATTCCTCTAAAAAATACATGCTTTTTAACAATAGCTACGTACATAGTTAAAAAAATGCACTCGATTGAAAGTACACGTATAATAAATGTTCTTTAATTTCGAAAAAAATTTGAAGAAGTTTAATACTCGCGAACATTTTTACCCAATTTTACCAAATTTGAAATTTTATCTAAATTTTGCAAGTAGGACAATAATTATAATTCTAATGCTAGTTTGTTTTTAATTCAATGGAGAAAACACGTGATTATATCTATCATGTGACCATCCTGAACTTAGCCCATTGTATATAACATTTAATTTCAAATATTGTTTGCGGAAGTTGAGTTATTAGTGACAAAATTTTCAATTATCTTTAAAGAAGAGTTAGAATTTGAATTCGAAAGGAACTTAATTTCCCTATAATATTTCAAAAAAGGTTAAGTTTTGACAGAGAAAATCAAATTATTGGTAATAAGTATAAACAAAGAAGGGGCAATAAATTGTATCTTAAACGACTCTTTGATGGAAGGCGTATTGAAAACAATCTGAAATATTACCTGCCTAAAGCATGACTTCTCAAATGTCACTATTTCAATCATAATTTTCATCGCGCCACCTTCTGGGCAACAACAATGTATTGAATTCAATAACACTACACTAAAGCCACAGCACGACTTCAACCTCTTAAGTGCCACCGACGTATATAAACATCTCGATGAACCCAAACGATAATTGCCCTGTACGTATACATCCGTCTTTCCGAAGTACGATCCTTTTTGTGCACTGCTATCCATAAAATTATTCTGAAGGCTTTGGAATGCAATAAATGGACCTTGACGGTGTTTGGGAAGGATTTACTTATTTCATAGAGGATTTGCTTATTTTTATTCCTTTTCTTCCCCCTCCCTCATATATCACATATACGCGCCTACATGGAAAACGGTAACATTGGGAAAGGATTTGCATAACTTTTAACCGGTGGTTAAGGGATTAATTATAAACCGTGCAAATTATCAAGATAAACATTAATTTTTGAATATAATTTTTTGTATGACAAGCCCATGGGGTAGTAATTTTTAATCTTCTTCTTAACTTAGTATTGTTAAATTAATCATAAAATGCATGGTGCAGTACTAATACATTTGAAAGTGTATTACGCGAGTGTAAATGTGTATTTTATTTTTTATTATGCCAGAATGTTTTTTTTGTTTACTTTCCATAAAAATAATTTTCTTAAGTAATCTTTTGTTTCCGACTTTTCAATATTAAGTAATTAAGAATAAAGAAAATATACTTTTAGGTTTATATATATATATTATGTAATATCACAAAATTTGAAGTCGAAACAAATCGCCTTACGAGACTATGAAAGGTTGAATTCGAAAAATTTAATCTCGTATAGCAATTTCTGTATTCGGGGAATTGTGGCAGATTGAGAGAAATTTTTCAAACCGTTTTTGACTCACTAGAGTTGTACATCAGCATAATTTTTTTTTCTTGCGTAAGTTTCATTCCTATTTTTCTATAGTGAAAAAGCAAAATGTACTGAAAATTGTATGTTTTTAATCTTCTCAATTTAATAGAGCATCGCGAAAAAATTCTAAAAAAAGAAGTTTTTCAATACAGATAACTCTTGTGAAATATATACTGTGTCAAAAAATGTATGATGATAATGCATTTAGAATAAAACTGGCTGATTAAAAATGCAACTAAATAATTCTTTGTTACGAAAAAAAAAAGTAACTCTCCGAATAATTTAATGATTTCATAAAACGTGATTTTAATTTAAGATTCGCTAGAAATTTCTTGCGGAAGATTCAATTGATTCTCTAGATTCCTGTATTGTATTCTTTTCGTAAATTCTGTTATATGTGTACAATTTTTATAATTTGCTACATTTTAGCTCCCGGTTTTGTGAAATTTCCTTTGAATTTAATAAGATGATATCTACAGTGTAGGAATAATCAAAAAAAAAATAATTATACGAATCCTCAACGACAAGTTTTTTATCTTTAAATTATTTTAAATGTAGTCTGAAATAAAAGTTTGAGGTCACATGGCTGAAACGTATTGTTAGATATTTGTTAGCGAGAGGTCATTTCATTTTAGCAAAAACTAAATGTTATTATGTAAAACGTGTACCATATTAGTTGTTTAAACATATGTTCTAATAATTAACAAGTAATATGAAAAAAAATTAAGCCAATTTCTACTTTGAATGGAGGAATAAACAAACTCAAACTCAGTGGCGCAACAGCCCATGAGGACCATCGACTTACTGCAGTAAGGGAATGGATGAATAGAAAGTATTTTCTTAACGATTGAAAATTTGAGCAAGATATATATATATATATATATATATATATATATATATATATATATATATATATATATATATATATATATATATATAAAGGAGAGTGTGAGCAAATAGTAGGAATTGAAAATCTATATATATATATATATATATATCAAGGGTGCAAGATGGAACAGATAATATATTTTGTAATATATTTCTTTATTCCAAGAACCGTGTTGTTCAATTCAAAACAGATTGCAAATTTTATTTCCATTATTTTATAACAAACAAAACCTCGCAACATATAGAACAAAAATATAAAATCAGATGATAAAGTAACATATATAGCAATGAATTGAATAAAAATAAATCTGAATAAGAATTATCGTTGCCACTGTCCCAAACGAAATATTTAGTTTCTCCGTCTTTGAATGTTTAAATTTCTCCATGGGATAGGGAAGGTGCGCTTGAAACCCCCTTTGTGGAAATAACCAAGAATCTGTGGTATGCGTTGTCACAACATCTAAGTGGAAATATTAAAGCCTAAGTACAAATGTTTAATACAGCGTTCCTCAAACTGTGGGGCCCACCCCCTGAGGGGTTGAATAACCCTACAAGGGGGAAGTGACCATATTAAAAAATCAAAAGAATAAAGGAATTAAATAATTACAAATTTACTAAAAGGAAGCAAAACAAAATATACATTCGGACATAATAAAAATAAAATACACATTTACATTAATATCATATACAGTTGAACCTGTTTTTGTGCGGTAGATAGGGACCGCATAAAAAATCGCACAAAAAATATTCAAAAATCTCATAAATTCTTACATAGAACAAACTAGTTAGTGGAAATAATACAAAAAACTTTTTTTATGCGGTGGATAGGGACCGCATAAAAAAGTCGCAGTTATAAAATATGCCAATTATTTACGAAATTTATATGTAACAGTACTTCCATAACAAAATAAATAATTAAATATTACACATCTAAGAAAATTTAAAATCATATAGTTTCTGATTGTATACACGGATAAGTCTTTAAAACGCACATACATAATTCATCGCTACTCATCGTAATCCTAAGTCCTGTAATGAATAAGTTCAAAATCGCTTTCGCCACTTGAAGGTGCAATTTCAATTGATTTATTTTTTTGGCAACATAAAGTAAGAGATAAGTTTTTGTTACGAATGACCGGTGGTCAGTTGCTTGTAAATGTCACGATATACATAATTGAAGCCCTTTTGGGAATTTTATATACTTCTTTCTTAACTGATTCTATTTTAAGAAAATGCTTTTCCAATTTGTTGGAAAGTTGGATCCCTGCATATTTTTATCCACTCTCAAAGAATCTGGCTTCTTGTCCGTCTTCATAATTTATCAAATTATTCATAACTAGCTGGTATACCCGTTCTTCGCACGGGTGAACTGAAAAATTAAACAACGCAAATTGAAAGATAAAGAAGTTTTTAATGAGTTAATTTTACGTGAATTGCAAATTAAATAAAAAAAGCTTTTTGCATATCTCAGCTAAGCAAAAAAGAAAGAAAAAAACACCTTTGTTAAATTAGCTGATAAAAAGGATTTTTTTTTTAATTTATAACTCCCCGTAACACTCTTGAGGGTCGATTTTTTAAAATACCTTCCTAAACTGATCTCTGCTCAGCAAAAAAAAAGTAACACATTGTAAAAGTTTTGAGAAATGAACGCTTAAAATAGTGTAAATAATTTATATCTGAAAGTGTAATACATTAATATTACTTTATGTTGTGTTTATTTTATGTTAAAATTGTAATATTCGCAAGCAACGCCGTTTCTCAAATTATAATGGCGATTCAATGAAAAACATAGCAAAATGTTGACGATAGAGTCAAGTTGGCAAATGTCTAGCTACTTTCATAGCTCGAGCTTTATTAGAGCTTTGTTAGACCCGCCGTGTAGGGGAACGATACTCGTTAATATTTTATCCACGGCATTATGATTTACTGCAGTTTTTTTCATGCAATATTTTTGTGAATCACTACATTGAAAATTAAGAGATATACATAAAAAAAGTACTCCACTTTGGGAAATTTAATCCGTTAGAGCTAATAAATTAATTAGATATTCCACTGTAAAATTAATTATATACACCGTTCACTTAAAATAAATAGTCAAATCGTTTTCAGAGGTCTTCATTGACATACAAAAACATAAGACACTTAAATTTTGACAAACTATTTTTTCATTTATAATCTATTATAATATATTTCATTTATAATATATTTCTATTTATAATCATTTCAACCCGCTGAAAACGTCGTCAGCTGAAAACGCAATATCTGCTATAAAACTATTCGCCTTCCCCGCTAAAATACTCATCATAGAATCCGTGCTGCCCTATATCTTGGAAGAGTGGGGATTTCAGAGAAAATTCCTGCTAAGTATTGGTAGAATATTCCTTCTAAGTTGGTGTGGTGTGGTAGTTAGGAGAAGGGGGTGCAAACTCAGGTGTCGTTCACGTCACTTGACCATGGTTCAAAATTACGTGGTCCGTTGCCAAAAGCTCTTGTGTAGCTGAACAGTGCGACGTTAATATTCACTCACTCACTCTAAAAAATACAGTACAGTAGTTATAATTATTTTTATACTTAAATATGCAATATCCGCCTATTCAATTAAAATTATAGCGGTATAATTAGCTATTAACCGCAGACAAATTTTGAAAATTTGTCCAAATAATGTAGTGTGAAAGAGAAAGTTTATTTACTTTAAGTACCAGAACCGATAAAAAAGCATTTATTTTGAAAAAAGATCCATTTTTCTTACTACCAAATGTGCATAATAAAATCATAAAAAAAAACATTCAAATAAACAGAGATTTATAACAACCTCTCCCTTCAAAACCTATTTTTATTCTGAAATTTAAAAAAAATTAGGGATTATGCTGATCACAGGAATTAATTAGAAGCAAGCGCCTTGTGTAGTTTGTGAGTTTCTTCGCAAACAAAAGATAGATAAATGCTATCGTAGGCTTTTTTGCAGCGCACGCCAGAATTGCTTGCAGATGGCAGAATTTTTTCCTACTTACTTGAAAAATATCTTTATATTTTTGAAACTTCACACAATATCTTTATATTTTTGAAACTTCACACAATATCTTTATAAATTTTAGCCTGTACTATAAATTATAGCCTATGTGTTATTCTGATGTATAAGCTATATTACTGTAAAGTTTCATTAAAACCCATTCAATTGTTTTTGCGTGAAAGATGGACAAACATCCTCACAAACTTTCGCATTTACAGTATATATCTAGATATCACTGTCATTGAAAGTTTCGTCTTCAATCAAGCGCGCGCTGCTGGAGCGTTGAGAGAAAGCAACTGAATGTGCATTGTCGGGAAACTGTTTATAACAAATGAACAGAGCGTCTTGAAGTGTCTACATTTCAGTGGCGTAACGCACATCCCCGCATCATGGGGGGGAGGACTCTAGGTGCCCAAGGTCTGACTTACGCTAAATACGTATTTACCCAATTTATAAAATATTAAAGGCAAAGCCTGACTTTCAGAGGGCCGGGGGTCCTAACATTCTCCGTTGCACCACTGGTAAATAGTTAGAATACATTACAGAGGAGCCGAAGCCTTTGAGTCCTATCACGGGTGGGGGGGGACAGGACTCTAAAAGACCAAGGCTTGACTAACTCTAAATACGTATTTATCCAGTTTATAAAATATTAAAGGCAACACCTGACTTTCAGGGGGAAGGGGATCCTAATATTCTCCGTTACGCCCCTAGTAAATAGATAGAAAACATTATAGTGTCGCCAAATCCATTGAAATTCATACACCATATAAAAAAAATATCGCACATAAAAAATCGCACAGAAACAAAATCGCGTAAAAAAAGACCGCTCAAAAACAGGTTCGACTGTACTAATAAAAGTGTATCAGTACTGTACAATGTATTTGATAATTTTTCTCAGAATTCTAAGTGAAGAACAAGTTTAATAATTACTCGTGATTCACGTAGACTTGTCATTTACAAAAAATTCAATACTTTTATCTTGATAATTTACACGACTTTTGATTAAAATTGTATTGTAGCTTTAACGTCAAAGTGCATTTTATTGCTTTCAATACATTGTTATTGTGTGAAAGGGGGCGCGATGAATATTAAGATTGAAAATTGGGTCGCAAACATTGAAAGTTTGAGAAACACTGATGTAATTAGTCAATTTAGAAAATTGACTCACAAGTTGACTTTGTAAATTGTAGTGTGCTTTGACCTGCTGTGGCTAATGCCACCTGTCTGACGTAGTCAGATCGAGGCCCACGAAATTCCTCATGGCAAGGGGCTAGAAGTACGCCTGTCGTTGGGAGCACCATACAGGTGACAGTACGAATTATCTCGGCGAAATTCCCCAAAGGGACGATAGATGGCGACACCAACTATTTCCACCTCCACAATTTCTGCATGGAACTGAATGGGAGGGAAATATTCTCCAGTCCCCAGCACTCGTGATTCAGCCCACAAGACTTTCGGACCCACTGATTTAACGAGCACGTACTCTGTGTGTATTCTGAGGGTATTTGGTGGCATTCGGCATCGAACCCAGGCCTTCAGGTCTGGAGTCCGATGCTCTAACCACTAGGCTACCCACGGCCACGGTGCTTTGACCTAATAATGATAAATAAAACTATTTGTTCTATTGTATATATGTTGCAAATTGCAACATGTTTGACATAACAATGATGAATAAAACTACCTGCTTTACCGCATAGATATTTAGATTTCAATAAAGTATCTGGATTTATTAAGTTAGTCAAAGATTGTACTGAAAATGCACCAACTGTATAAAGATTGATTTTTCTGTTATTGTTTTGTCCACGCGTTTATTTGTTTTATTGACTAAGAGAAATCATTTCCCTCAGCAGACTAAAAATTCTTCAGAACTAAACGATATTTTTTCTTTGAGATCATGAAAATTATAGTAACCTTCCAAGCTTAAAAATATTATTTCAATTATAGACGTTGAAACACGTGAACATTTTCAAAGGTCACGAAATTAACACTAAGAGAAATCTAAACTAAGAGAAATCATTTCCCTCAGCAGACTAAAAATTCTTCAGAACTAAACGATATTTTTTCTTTGAGATTATGAAAATTATAGTAACCTTCTAAGCATAAAAATATTATTTCAATTATTGACGTTGAAACACGTGAACATTTTCAAAGGTCACGAAATTAACACTATCAATGAACATCCCAGTATTCTTCTTTATTCTTATTTTATTATTATGACAGTAATTTAATTCTGTGAAATGGACCCTTGTAATCTTTAGTAACTACTTCCCCCTAGAAACTCGAGTAGAGTGTCACAAAGAAGAGGTAACAGAATATCGAACCGCGTCATTCCTCTAAAACCGACGTTTGGCACGAAGAACCATCAATCATGGCTGTCATAAGCATCTACTGTCCTATTATTGACTTATTACTCCTCCTTCTCCTCCTCTGATAGATGAACGAACACTCCGAGAAATATCCAGAATTCCAGTTAACGCTCCACTAATCATTATTCAGGGATCTCGGTTCCCTTTGCAACAGAATTAGATATTTTCTGTACTCTGGTAAGTGATTGTTGAAGTATATAAATGACATTCGATAGTATGGTACACTCGAACCCCGATTTAACGAATTCGTCAGGATCGAACACTTTGTTCTTTAATTTGGGGTTATTCGTAATGTTGGGGTTTAAAAAAATATAAATTTTTTTGCCACTTACCTTTTGGAAATTCTATAATATAATAAGTGACTGCCCCAAAAAATGTCCATAGTTAAAAACTACTCGCTTTTTTTTATTAGTTTCACCTGTATGTAACAGAATCTTTGAACTCGATTTTTACCCACTTTAAAAGGTCACATTAATTCAGAATTTTGCACACTTATCAAGGACAGATGATAATACAATAATTTAATAATTTTGTTCCATTATCCTTATCAGGATCATCAGGATTAACTATTTCCCATTTCCAGATTTGGAGGCTAATAGATTAAGTTACAACCCTAGAGCAAAAACGTTCATGATTAATACAAATACAACTAACAAAAAAAGTGTTCTTAATGTAAAAAAAGGGAATGATGCGTTGGCTGATCCTACATTTTGTAAACCAGGTCATATCAAAGCACTGATAGGATGTCCAGATTCTACAAAAATGACGCATTTAGGATTAATTCATCAATGAATAAATTATAGTATAAAAATTTTTAAATAACACGCTTTTATTGTAGATCGAACCAAAAAGACGAAAAATGAATTATAGTTTGCAAAAACTAAAAAGCTTACTATTATAGATAATCGAACAAAAAAATTTTTAAAAAATGTTCTTAATATACGAATAAACTGATTAACGAGAAAATTAATGTCATCGTGGTAAAAGCGTGGGGTGCTTTGTACTACATTTTTACACTATCTCTGCATTTCGGAATAAAACAAGTAAGAAATTTTAACAATTGATATACAGCACCCCACGTTTTTACCACAATAATATTATAATTTTCTCGTTAATTATTTTATTCTTATATTAAGAATTATTTTTTACTTTTTAATACGATTCACGCACACACACATTATAAAAGCGTGTTTTTTAGTTGTTTTTTTAACTATAATTTATTTTTCATGTTTAGTTCGATTTATTTATTTCCGTTTTCAGAAAACTGGGCAATTGTTTATATTACGATTAGAAATTGCTGACGCCTCCTTCTATTTTTCACGGGAAAAAAACCTTTTTGTTTGTTATATTTGTATTAACCATGAGCGCTTTCATTTTAGGATTGTAACTTAATCTTTTAGTCGCCAAATCTGGAATTTGTCGCCAAATCTGCAAATGGAGTCTGGAATCAATCGCTAAATCTGGAAATGGAATCTGGAGTTAGTCGCCTAATCTGGAAATGGAATCTAGAATTACTCATCAAATTTGGAAGTGGAAAATCTTTAATCCTGATTATTCTGATCAGAACAATGGAACAAACAGAAAAATATAAAATTATTGTATTGTCAACGGTCCTCGACAATAGTGCAAAATTTCGAATTAATCTAATCTTTTAAAGTGAGTAAAAATCAAGCTCAAAAATTCCACTACATACAGATGAAACTAATAAAAGCATGTTAAAAAATATAAATTCTTTGCACTTACCTTTTGGAAATTCTATAATATAATAAGCAGGGGCGTAGCTACTGCCGTATCAGCCGCATCAATGATAGGGGACGGCAAGCGTGTAAGTAAAAATGTTAAATGGACTTAGAAAAGGCACCCAAGGTGCAGGGCCCACTCAGGGCCAGCTACGACAGTGATAAAAAAAATACACAAAAAATATCCATAGTTAGAAACTACACACTTTTTATTCAGCAGTTAAAAATACTATTAGCAAATAATAACGCACCCGTAAATGGGAAATTTTAAAATACTAATATAATAGATATGTTATACAATCTTTTTAATTCCTGCCACCAAAAAGCTCTTTTTCGACATTATGCAGAGAAGAAAATACTGCGTCATATACATTCTGCTGCGCGGTATATATTTTTGGTTCCCATAAACAATGTAAAACATTAGAAAATGTAACAGTTTTGAAAGGAATTTCATTACCAATTTTGGCATCAGAATCGCTATTTATTGGCTCCGACAAATCCCAATCAGAATTTTGTACAAAAATGTACATATGAGAAACTTCACTTCTCTCAAGAGAGAAAGGAAAATAATCTTAAGATATCCCTTGCGTTGTGGAGTAGGATGAGATAAGAGTGGAATGTCTTCTGTCCTATTGAAAAATCACGCGATAGGTTACACTGTACCTGTAAAGTTTAATAATGGCTGCAATCCTTCTCGTTGAAATTTACTACTTATAAGAAAAGTCTGTTCCGGACGCGAAAAATTTTTCTACTCTTGAGAAATAAAAATAATCGGATGTTGAAATAATTCATTAATTCGAGGTTTTTTATTCGTTAAATAGGCTTTTTTCCCTTCAATTTAATTGGATCAGGGAAAAAATTCGATAAATAGGGGCTTTGTAAATCAGTTCCCGACTATAATTGGGGAGCTGACTTATTTCAGTGTTTAGTGTTTATAATTTTCTAGAATTTGTGGATTAGATCTAATTATTTTTCCGTAATTTTTACGTCCTTTAGTAACTTTCAAGTGGCTGATTTTTTTTTATCTTGCAGTACCACATAAATATATACTTTGATTTTTTGTTAAGAAATACGTAGTAAACAAGTAATATGTAAGAAAATTAAGCATCGTAAAGTTGGGGTAATAACAACAGATGCATGAAGTGAGCAAGAGAATTCTTCTTGAGAAAAAAATATGTTTAACATGCAACTCTTTTTTTTTCTTTCTACTTTTGTTACTGACGTGGTGTGATAATTTAGAGAAGAGCTGCCGCTCATGTGTCATCCTCGTCACTCCTCACCAATTTTTCCCTCGTGTTCCTTCTGGTTGCGATGTAAATTAAAATCAAATCAAATGTGAGTATGCTGCAATAAGTGCATACGTTACGATTCATTAAAATCTTTGTCTAATATAGATATATGCTCAACTGACAATACCACTTGAGATATTTACTTGCCTCAATACCTAAGATAAATTTTTCTGGAGTGTTCATTTTTTTATCTTTTAAGTACTGATCATGTGCAACTGATATGTTTTTCTTAGAATTAAGCCTATTTCCTTGCCAATCTTTGTCTGAATAAGCTTAGAATAAACATGATCTCTATACAGAATAAGCCTGAACTTGATTTTCTTTTCAGTTGTGGTAACTTTTTATAGATTTAATTTTCTTTTGGTAGCCTTTCATGACTGAACGGGTGCAAAAAGTTATTGTGCATATTTTTAATTTTAATTTAATACTATTTTAATGATTAAAAATACAGGGTGTGGCGTGGGAACTTCTTGTTTTGAAAATTCAATAAAACACACTATATGTTTCATTCAACTTTATTGTTATTTTCCGCCTACCACACAACATTGGAACTTTGAATTTATACAGTTTTAAACACGTCTGTTAAATGTCCCCATTGTCAATACACTGATGCAGTCGACTTTGAAAACTTTGTCACTTTCCCATGCATATAGACGGAGATATTGTCAATTGCGGTATGGATTTTGTTCCGTAGGTCCTCTAGGGTCTGAACCGGTCAAATTGACACAAGAACTCTCTCCACATTTTCAGGTGTTCCAATAGTCTTCGGATGTCCTTTCCTTTCTTTGGAGACATCTCCCATTGCATCCAGACACATTAAAACACATTTCCAATCAGGAATACAACCTCGTGGAGGAATATCGAAATAACGATGACAGGTACGTTGTACTAACAACCACTGACCGACCGTCAAGAGAAATAGGCCTCCACAGCAAAAGCACGCTGCTGCCTCGACCACAGCATGCTTGCAACTGAGACGGGCAGGAACACAAATATCCCATTCCTCCCCTAACATTAAACCCTTTCCCACGCCTCTTCCCTCAAGATGAACGTCCATGCTACAAGTTCAAAGCAGGCAGCTCCCGTGCTCCATCCTACATGTACCATTACTAGAAAAAGAATGACAATACAAATGAGAATGAGAGATGATCCTACATCACCTACACTTAAAAAACTGTGGATGAAGAAAATGAAACTGTTTACATCACAAAAAAGTATCAGTTATACAATAAAAAAAGTAAGGAAATAGCAATAAGATTTTTTTTTAAATATAGACTTGCATATTGCGTTGTTAGTAGGAAGGAATACCCGCTGTATATTAATTACATGGGGAAATGAAGCAAAGGAACAAATGAAGGTATGAAACCTGCTTAAAAAGACAATTGTGTTTTTAATGAAGTTAAAAAGACAATTCGAAAATAAAGAAATATTAAAAAAAGAAACCTGAAATATATTGTTTCTAAAAAAGGATTAGCTAATAGTATATGAAGAATCCAATTGCATTCATTGGAAAAATAATTAACAATTCTTAAGGTATCCGACTACGTTTGGAACCGTGATATTAAAAAAAGCGCATAAATGGATAATTTTCATGATATTTAGTGTCACTCAGATTGGAAAACATGCATAAAATTGTTTTATGGACATTTTGACAAAAAAAAATTTACTTAAATACAATATTTTGGCAAAAAATTAACTTAGAATAATCTTTTTTTCCAAATGTTCTCCTTTTGTGAAAAATGGTTCTATTATAATAATACTTTGCCTGTATATAGCTCAAACCTCTCAACAAAGGCTCAACTAGAATTTTTAAAAAATTCCCATTATTTTCAGAGTTACCACCCATTGAAATAATTATTGGCGTTTTTTTATTAAAATTGCTCCCCTCTGTTTTCGTAAAATATGAATAAACCCACTTCTAAGCTATACATTTCAAAATTCTAGTTGAGCCTCTGTACAGAGGTCTGGGCTATATACAGGCAAAATATTATTATAATAGAGGCATTTTTCATAAAAGGAGAACATTTGGAAAAAAGATTATTCTAAGTTAATTTTTTGCCAAAATATTGTATTTAAATAAAAAAAATTTGTCAAAATGTCCTTAAATCAATTTTATGCATATATTCTAATATAAGTGACACTAAATATCATGAAAATTATCCATTTATGCGCTTTGCAAAATCACGGTTCCGAACGTAGTCGGATACCTTAAGAAGCCTTACCAAGAATCTTAGAAGCTTCATATTAAATAAGGGAAAAAATTGATACTGCATACAGTTAGAATCTTCTTTGAGCAATTAAAATAACTGTAATTAGGCATGGAAAAAATACAATATCGATTTAAAAACGATGCTATTATCGTGAGATACCTTTTCTCGCCAAATTTCCGCCATTTTTTGTCACCCAACGTGATATGGCGTCATATGTATGATATCAGTTCAGTGAAATCCAACACAAAACTCTCCAATAGTTGCCCTACAATTGATTGCTGACGTTATTTAACTGCCTGAATTAGTTGTTTGCGGGAGATACGCCTATAAGAAAGACATGACAAAAAAAATTTGTATGCTGTAAAAGATTATAATGAAAAACAAATGGCGAAAAGTATTTGAAATTATTAATAAATATTGTGAAACATATGACCTTGTCTGGGTTAGGGTGGATGGGGGTCATATGGAAAAAAATTATTAATTGAAACCACCTATACGGTAAAGATGTTTTGTGGTATAGAGATAAAGAGAAACAAGTAATATAAAAAAAGTCAATTCCTACTTAGGTCAACAAAGAAAAATTATATTTAAATTACTTTTTATTAAATAATTACAATTAATATAAATATGTATACACATATGACAGAATCACAATAACAAGTGACAAAATAGAAGGCGATTTTCCTTTCTATTTATGGTATAAGACTATTATTTTTGTTTGTTACTATTTATCCATAGTTAAATTTAATTATTCCAATAAAATATCACGGTAAAAAGAAATCATTGTCATCGCTGTCCATTGTGTTACAGGAGCGCAACGAACTATTTTCCTTTCTATATATGGTGTTGGACTATTATTTTTGTTTGTTACTCTTTATTCATTTTTTCATTTAATGAATGAATTAATATATGAAAAAACTGTATTAACATCAAATTTCATCCACTAAAATTTTTTAAAAAATGTATTTGAACTTGAGTGGATAAATAAAAAGTATTTTATTAACGATTGAAAATTTGAACAAGATACAGGGAAATTGTAGACTATTGTAGCAGGAATTGAAAAAATGATTTAAAAAATAATTTCAAAATTTGTTATTGCCATAAAGAGGTTAAATTTCTGAAAAAATGGAAAAGGATTTTATTTTAATTAAATCCTTTTAGAGTCAAAGTAAAATTGCTTTTCTTCAATATGAATAACCAAAAGTGATGATTATTGATAAATGAATAGTACAATATACATTGCAACACACACACACATTTCGTAACCCCAGCTCTATCTAGTTATACGAAAATGTTAATTAAATTAAGTTACAAAAGGGGTATAATACTCAAGTGATATTTTTCATTTCCTACTATTTAGAGAGAGAGTTCCCTCTCTCTCTATAAATATATATAGAGAGAGAGAGAGTTCTCCCCTCTCCCTCTCACTCTCTCTCTCTCTCTCTCTCTCTCTCTCTCTATATATATATATATATATATATATATATATATATATATATATATACTGCTCACACACACAAATTCTCAATCATCAATAAAATACTTTCTAATCATCCATTCGAGTTCAGATACACTTTTTAAAACTTGTATTGTATGACAATTGCTGTTTATACAGTTGTTTCAAATATTAATTCATTCATTAAATTAAAAAAATAAGTATTTATTTACGAACAAAATAGTCCAATAGCATATATTGAAAGGAAAATCGTTCGTTGTGTCCCCCTGTAGGGCAATGGATAGCGTTGTGGACTTCTAATTCAAAGGTCGTGAGTTCGAATCCCACCTGGGATGGCCTAATTTCTGAGAATGTGATTTCTTTTTTTTTTTTTTTTTTTTTGCTAAACTATTTTATTAGAATAATTAAATTTAATTAATGAATAAATAGAAACAAATAAAAAAATACTATATAGAAAAAAAAATGGAAAATTGCAAGGAAAATCGCTTTCTTTTTTGTCACTTAATATTGATAATCTCTCATATGTATATACATATTTATATTGATTGCAACTATTTAACAAAAAAGTAACTTAAATAAAAATTCTCCTTATTGATTTAAGTAGGAATTGACTTAAGAACGTTTTTTTATATTACTTGTTTAAAAAAACTTAATCTAACTATCAACACTAGAAGTAATCTGAATGATTATTGAAGTTATATACTCGTTTTTTCTTGTCTTTTTTTTTCTGTTGAATCAATCTAGAAATGATAATACTTATAGCCTGAGTTACAAGTGGGCTTAAAACTTTCTTGAACTCCAATCTCAAATTAGAAGATAAAAACTTTTTCGCTGTTGGAGATAACAGGGGAGCAAATTAAATATTTATGCAATTTCTTCGAGTTTCTTTTGAATGGGAGCACGTTCTTTCCCCAAATCCAGCGGTAATATAGGGCTATAAAAATGATTTAAGCATTGACACAGAGGCGGAAGAAGTTCAGACGGTTAAAATCCCTTCTAGGATTCTAATATTCTTTTTTCTTTATGAGAAATATATTTCATTTTGTTTCATAAATTACTATTTCTTGTGTTTTCAATAGCCATTGCTTTCCTCTTATATTTCTTTAGAACGATTTTAAATTTCCTGCGATATTACAGTTCGATATGTAATTTGTCAGAATCCCAGCTCCTTAAAATTTCAGACATATTTATACCTACTGAGATTGCTTTTTGAATTTTCAATTGCTTCTAATGTTCATTTTGAGAAAATCATCTAATTCCAGTTCTGAATTTCTGTTTCAAGTACACGGGTATCCAAAAGTTAAGCCTAATTGATGTTAACCCTTTAGCGGGCAGTGGCTAATACATCTAGCCACATATTGAAAAAATTTTCTCCAAGCGTTTTATATATATTTAGTCCATCCACATGAAATATTTGAAGCTAAAACGCATAAAAATCAAAACAGATGGCAATACGATACTTTTTTTTTGCATTTTATGTCCACTGATGGGTAGTTAAAAATAATTTTTCTCGGTGTAAATCTACAAATTGTATTTTGATTACTATAAATAAAATTTATGATCTTTGAAAAAATTTCGACATGCCTTAAGTATTCTTTTCTCTCATCTGAATGAATTAAGCAAATTTTCAATTCAAGAAAAAAAAAGTTTTATTTAGGTTTTTGGAAAGCTTTTATATGTGGATAGAGGTTCTATCCACTGCCCACATAGAGCAGAAAAATGACCTAGAAAGTTTCGCTTTTCTCCACACTTAGAATCATGTGAGAATGATGGGGGTCGGAAATATAAACAAACTTTGTTTACTATTTGTAGTACAAGATTCTCGGGTTCGAAAATCTTTCATTGCGGTTTTTCTGCTTGGAGAAAACGCTTGCATTTTATAAAGTTCCACAGAAATAGCTCATCAAATTTGTGAAGTAACTAATTTAAATTCTCAGAAATATTATTTTATTTCTAACCTTTTATCCTAAAATTAAATAAAATATAAAATGTGGATATATACCAATTTCAATGTGTATTCTAAGTATTTATATATATTCTTAGTAAGTATTCTATGTTGTACAATTATTCTATCATTATTTAATTACACTTATACTTTGTATTTAATTGTTATTGGAATAGTTATTACATACATGTCAATTTTTCATAAAAAGTTTATTGTAATATGAGTCATTATTTCTGTCCTGAAAAGTAAGTTAAATGTTCTAAGTGCGCAGTGGCTATAACGTCTGGCCACCACCCAGGTAAAAAAAATGATATATTTCAGATATCAGATATTTTTTGTGACTAAATAATGTTTATAGGGGATGAGAACATTACATTTATCAAGTATTTTATCACAGAAAAGTGTATTTTAGCTTTGTGGCAGTTAAAGGGTTAATATAAAAATTTATTGTGAATTTTATATCAGAATGGCGTGAAACGTGATAAGTAAAGGTATTATGGTTATACCATGAGAAAATAATTAAAAAAGTATGATATTAATCAATTTTATTATCCGTATAATCCATGTCGTATGATTATACGGCATGTAAAATATCCCTACAGTGTCTGTTTGGCTTGGGTGCTCCCGGCAAAATTAAATCCTAGTACAGGTTCTCATCGTCAGAGCTCGGGTGCCTCCCTGTGGGGAGGAAACTGGATGTCAAAATTACTTGTGGTAATTGATATCGCCTATATGGTGTCACGCCATTGATTTTCAAACTTTCAGTATTTGCGACCCAATATTCAATCATAATTTTCATCACCGCCCCCCTTCTATAAAATTACAATGTTTTGAATTCAATAATACTATACTTTGATGCTAAGGCTACAATACGACTTTAACTTCTTAAGTGCCTCCGGCGTATATAAACGTCTCACTCAGCTAAAGCGTTAATTTCCCCGGACGTATATATACGTCTTTCCGAAGTACGATCTTTCCCGCGCACTGCCATTCATAAAATTATTCCGAAGTCTTTGAAATGCAGCAAAAAGGCTTTGACAGTGCTTGCGAAGGATTTGCTTATATTTATTCCATTTCTCTCCACCCCCTCCAATACATCACATACACACGCTTGTGTGGAAGACGATAGCGCTGAGTAGTAAATCACGTGACTGTTAATCAGCAGTAAAGGGATTACTTATAAACCGTTCAAATTATCAAGGGAAGTGTTAATTTTGTATATAATTTTATTTATGCCAAGCCCATGGTGTCAAAGGTAATTATTAAACTTATTCTTAACTTAGTATTGTTAAATTAGTTTTAAAATACATCGGGCAGCACTGATACATTTATAAGTGTATTTTATATCAGTGTAAACGTAAACGGGTATTTATTTCTTATTTTGTCAGAATGCAGTTTGTTTGATTCCTTTCAGTAAATTAATAATTTTTTTAAATACTCTTGTGTTTTGGACTTTTCAATATGCTCACGCCCTCCTCGTAGAGTTATCGCCCCCTAGGGGAGGGGGGCACCCCACAGTTTGAGAAATGCTGTGCCACGCTAAAAAGTGATACCAGCTCCTGGGGAATGTATTAGATCTGCAAAGGTTAAAATACCAAAGCGCAGCTCCATTAGAAGAAAAAGTTAATATAACTCTCCCTCTCTCGGTTTACCAAAATTTCCTTTATATTTTAACCCTTTATTGACTGTATTATGATAAACTGTAGTTTTTTTCATGCAATACTTTTTTTTGGCTCACTACATTGAAAATTAAGGGATATGCATAAACAAAATACTCAACTTTGGGAAATTTAATCCGTTAGAGCTAATTAATTAATTAAACATATTCAACTGTAAAATTAATTATATACAATGTTCACTTAAAACAAACAGTCAAATCGTTTTCTAAGATATCCATTAACATACATAAAAAATAAGACACTTAAATTTTGACATTAACTATTTTTTCGGGACAAAAATGATAATCTTCGCAATCCGGTGAACACGCCTTTAGCTGAAAACGCTCATTCTGTTACAAAATTATTCGCCTTCCCCGCTAAAATACTCATCAAAGAACCCGTGCTGCCATATATCTTGGAAGAGTGGATTTCAAAGAATATTCCTGCTAAGTTTTGTCAGAATATTCGTAAAAATGGTTATTCTATGTAATTTTAACGTGAGTGGTACTTATAAGTACCGTCGGTCGATAACGGGTTAAAAGAATGAAACTCCAACAATGAAAAATGTCGCTAAGTATGTAGTATATTTCTTTCTCGGTCGGCTCCGATGGCTTAAAAGTAGCATGCCTTCTTCGTAAGCCCAAAGTATTGGGTTCAACCCGGCTGGAGTCGATAGATTTTCTGGATGTGAAAATCGTAAGCACGCATGTCATATGATTATGTGACATGTAAAAAATCTCTTGAGTATCAACTTGGCTCTGGTACTCTCAGCAAAATTAAATCACGGCAATATTTAGCATCGAACGACAGCTTAAAAACTAATTCAAGTTTCAAAATTTGGTAACGAGGCCGCCATTAGTTGATGCCACCATGAAATGGCTCTCATATTTGGGGACTTGCAGTGTCTGCAAAGCTAAGTTGCTAAAAGTCATCCCCATTGGAAAAAAATGTTTCTTCTTCAATTTTTTAAGCCGGCCGTCTTAATATTAAATGCATTTTTAAAAAAACTCTCATCAATATAATTACTTCTGAAATTGATAAATAACAGCTCGTAGATGTAAATGCGTAGCATTTCAATTACAAAACAAAGGATCAATCTGGCTCAAAAAAAAGTTGAAATTATTCTTTTTAGTTAGAAATGGTTTGTATCCATTTGCTTAAAGGGAAAAGGGCATTTCTTTCAATTACTGTATTCCATGACTCCACCACAATTAAATCCCTCGATGCTAAAACTACACTCACAAAGAAAATAGAAAAAAATATTTAGAATTTGTCTTACATAATGCGAGAAAATGTTCCGATCGAAGGGTGAGCCGGAAAAAAGAAACTCGTCCTTTCGTGACTCTATCGTCTGAAAATATTCCATTGGATGAAATTGTTTCTTGCTTCTCTCAGCACGCACTTTTCATCTTTGACGGCTTTGAATGAGATCAGCTTTCACTTACGAATGGATTCCGCTCCTTCGAAAGAACTAATGTTAAAAAATAAATGAGAACTTTAGATCTGAAGAGTGTACATATATATATGAAATCGACGATCATAAATCAAAACCGAATCGAAAAGCATAGGGAAAAATTTGGATCATTTTTTGTTTGCTTCTTTTATTTCACTGTTCATTCTATTCAAACAAGAGAGGAATAAATATTTGATATATTCAATCATTTTACAATGAATTAGAAATACATTTTTATATATCCCAAACAACAATATATCCAAGTTAACTTTATACCCGCTATAACTTGAACTTTCTCTAATTTGAAGCAATATTTGGATTTGGATTTTTGATTAAGCCTTGAACGGGACACTTATTTCAAGTAAAGGCATATTAATATATTTTTGGAATTGAATTTGATTTAAGAAAAGAAACTCATTTAGCTTTTATTATATTAAATTAATTTAGTTTTTGACATCCTTTTTTTTGTAGTAAGTTTATTTTTCACCTTGTGTTCTAAACTGTGGAACAGTTTCATCATCTTGTTCTAAGTCTGAATCGTCAAGATTACTTGGGAAGGTAAAAAATAAATCTGTGTAAGCAAATTCTCAGCGTAGAGTAAAATATTTTTGAACTAAAACTAATTAGTGATCTCCAGTGGAATGAAAACGCCAAATATATTTAACGATTTTACTTGTAATAATATAGATGTAGTCGAGTTCATCCATCTAGCCCTTCTACATCTTTATGACCGTCTTTCTTTTCCTGATAAGGCTATAATTTTATCGGACTCAGTTTCTGCTCTCCATGCCTTGATAAGTAATCTAAAAAAATATGGTTCCAAGTCTAGAAATGCAGGTAGTTACTGAGCAGCATTCAGACAAAGGTTGCTTTTCAGTGGGTGCCATCTCATTGTTTTTGGGGGAGGAGGAATGAGATGGTGGACCTCTTGGTAAAAAGAGGCACGGATATTCTCAAAAGGTCTACCTCTTCATTCTGCTAAGCTTGAGATAAATAAGATCTCTAAAAAGTGCTTTCGTAGTGCAGAAAATAAACCCTGGAGGGTGGTATTAAAACCTGATTGTGTGTCTCAGATTCTTCTCGTGTTACTGCAGCTGAGTTTACACTGTTGATTTGATATGACTGCCTTTGCTTATTTGTTTCGATTTAATTTGACTGACTTTGCTTATTTGCTTCGATTTAATTTGACCGTCTCCCCTTTATGTGTTTTGTGTGATTCTGGACAAGTCATGAACTCTGCTCATTTAGACGTGTGCTCTGCACTTAAGAATTTAGACTGTATTTAAAAAAAGTATTGGAGAGCTCGTTGCCTAATGATGGTCAATTGAAAGGCATTTGTTAAATAAATAATAAATACTTATAATCATATACTTGAAATTTTGGTGATATCAAAGTGTTTGTAATCTCAAATATACGACAAATAAATAAAAAAAATGAAGGGTAACTCACTGGGAAAAATTGCTTCAAGATATTGACCTCTCCTTTTAATCCTCTTATTATGAGGGGGAAGTTGATAACAGGGTGTGTAAGATGGATGCACACAAATGAAAAGTGGTAAAATAGCTTACCATGGACACTTGAAAATTAATGCAATCGGTGGTAAATATACTTACCGTGGCCATAGAAAGGTTTAATGAACAGCTTCAACAAGTGTTTGCTGATAAAATTATGTTATAAACCAAAATCAGTATCATACAAGAACTGGTATTTCGTTCTCTAATTTCCTCATTTCTCTAGGTCTGTGATTGTACATTAATCTTGGCAGGGAGCATCATTGCCGGAGAGTTCTCATTACTAAAATCATTTCTTCTTGATTATGTTTTAAGTTTTTGGAATTCTCATAATTAGTTAAATAAAATGGATTTCAAGGTCAATTGTTGCTTTAAAAAATAGTTTATATAACTTAAAAGCTTTATCATTAATTTTTCCTCTTGAGAAAATGCCATGGCCCAAACATTCGCAGGTTGCTGTGAGAAACAATGTTTCGAAGAGATGGAATACTACTGAAAAAATGATGCATCTAAAAATCACTCCTCAACTCATACTGCAATTAGACTTCCGTATATAAGTATTCTGAATTTAAGTATTGCAGATAAAACTAAATTTTCTTGATGTACGAAATTACATTATACTAAGCATATTGTGGTACTATTTTTAGTATTTTAAAGTCGTATAACAAGAGCTAAAACTTCCTAAGCAGCCCGATTTAAAATTGAAAAAAAAATCAAATTTCATGAACAAACCTGGCTATTTTTAGCTTAAGTTAATTTCCTTATTATTTTGCACATAATTTTTTTTGTATTTCAAAACTTTTGTGAAAATATTAAGTTAAGATTAAGCTGAATAAACTGTCGTCGTAACAAATGTTATCAATATTATGTTAAAACATATTTTGAATTTAAAAAACATTATTTTCAGTAATATTTAATAAAAATAGCGTTTTAACATGGAACATACATTGGAAAAAAACATATTAAATTAGAGCTTTAAGAGCCTTTTAAGTTTTTGTTTTATGCCTTTATAAACTTTAAATGCGTTTTTCTCAGACTTTCAATTTTGAAAGTAAAAGTTTTCTAATCTCTAAGGCTTTTTTTCTGTTCATCATAGAGCCTTCGATTTTTTTGCATATATTCCCAAACGTATGCTCTATAAAAATGAGTATATATTTAGGTCTGAGATTTCTAGTTATTTTTTTAAAAAATGCTAACACTATTTTAGAAAGTTTCGCGTTTTTTCCAGGTTTTTCTAGGAAAATAATTATTAAAAATCAACAAGAAAATATATGTTCAAACCCATACTAAATTTGTTCACAATAGTCTAAGAAACATGAATAACCTAAAATGACTGAAAAATTTTAAAAAGCGAGCATTTTATAAAAATTTGGAAAAACTTCAAAAATTCTTATTTTTTTTTTAAATTATAAAACTAAGGCTGGTCAAAATGACTTTTTACTTTCTGAATAAACTTAATAATATAATCTGAATATAAAACATAATTATTTTTACTGTTAATGTCTCCAAAAATATTTTTTGAAGAAGAGTTCTGTGAAGCAACTAGAAATCGTAAGTTTTGTACTTTGCAGCTATATGATTAAACTCTCTTTAGATATTAACTTATATCAGTTACAAAAAAAAGTTATAATACTTTTGTAAAAAACAATATAAATGTTCCGTATTTTGTTGCCAAATGATTTCGATTTTGGTTACAAATTTCATTTATTTCTAAATTAATTGAAGTTAAAATTACTAGGTTACGTGGCCAGAGTGGACGTGGCTGCAGCGGGCATGTGAGGGGAGCTGGGTGGGCAGAGCGCGCATTCTTGTACCTATTGTGGTGTTTCCATATGTAAAATTGAATGAAAGAATTCAAAACATCCTAAAAGAATTCAAAACATTAAACATGTGTAAATGTGTAAATTTTGTAACTAGGTTGGACTAAATCTAATGGTAAATTATATTTATGTCTTTATAATAAAGGTTAGTTAGTATTAATCAATTGATTTTATTTTTCTTTTATTTACTTGTATCTGCTTAACACATTTATGGAGAAAAAAATTAGCGCACCAAGAAATAATTGCGGGATCGTAACGAAACTTGGCATGAAGGTACATGTCGGGGAGATGTGCAAATAATTAGAAATGCAGCGTGATTGCGCATTACGTATAACCGGTAAAGGGCATTTAACGTCGTTCTCCGTGGAGTATAAAACAGATAACCAAAGCTTGTTTGAGTGAGCTGAATCGTTTACAAAGGAAGAGCTGATGTAGACATGCCATTACGTCGTTTTCGAAGACAATATGAACAGCTGTCTCAGTTTGAGAGGGGGAGAATCATCGGCATGACGGAAGCTGGTTGTCAGCTAGGCGAGTGGCTCGTCAATTAGGCCGATCTGATTGTGTTGTGGGGAGGTGTTGCGACCAGTGGATCCGAGAGATGTCATTTACACGAAGACCTGGCTCAGGACGCCCTCGACGAGAAGACCGCCACATCGTAAGAAATGCACGCGTACAGCCAACTGCTTCACCGGCCGCCATCCAGGCACAGGTAGCACCTTCAGTAGTGGCCCCTGTGTCTTCTCAAACCATATGAAGGCGCCTGGCTGAAGGATATTTGGGATCACGGCACCCATTACGTGTGCTGCCCTTGACGCCCAAGCATCGACGTCTCCGTTTGGAGTGGTGCCGCGCACAAGGAAAGTGGACTACAGCGGAATGGAACCGGGTTGTCTTTAGCGACGAATCCAGATTCAATCTCAGCAGTGATGACAATCTTGTTCGTGTGTGAAGACCCCGTAGTGAACGCCTCAATCCTGCCTTTGCTGTACAGCGACACATAGCTTCCACAACTGGTGGGATGGTAAGGGGTGCCATTGCCTAAAATACACGGTCACCCCTAGTATTGATCCATGGCACCATGACAGCCCAGCGGTATGTCCATGATATCCTGCAACCACATGTGTTGCCACTCATGCAACGACTCCCAGGAGCCATTTTTCAACAAGACAATGCTCGGCCTCATACAGCAAGGGTGTCACAAGACTGTCTCCGCACTGTTACTGCCCTTCCTTGACCTGCCTGATTCCCAGATTTGTCTCCAATCGAGCATATCTGGGATCATTTGGGATGGCGAGTTGGGCATCCCACAAGTTTGAACGAACTAGAGGCAAGGTTACAGCAAATATGGAGCGAAATGTCTCAAGACATTATACGGAACTTGTATGCCACAATGCCCGATCGTATCGCATCGTGCATTCGCGCTAGAGGGGTTTCAATAGGGTATGAAATCATCCGTTCTTTTAGCTTTTTCTCTGAAATAAATTATCCTTTTTCCTTAATTTTTTAATTATTTACTTAAATCAAAGTAGTCATTACGTATGTAAAATTTTGTTTCATTTTGACGATTCCTTCTTGGCGCGCTAATTTTTTTGTCCATGAGTGTATATTTAATTTTATGGCAATTTTCCCTGTTCTAATATTTATTTGAGTCTAAAATACAGATTTCTACAAAATCCCTGTAATTCGTTCATACCCTTCATTATACTGTTACTTATTATTAATTTTTAAATATTTCTCTGGAAGTTTTTACTTTTATTGCATTTCGCTATGGTTTAAAATTTATTCGCACTGTGATATCTTAAAAATTTAATATAAATAATTAATTTTGACTGACAAAACTGTATTCATCCTTGTAATTCGATTACAAAGTGTAAAAACAGAAAACTTCGGTAAAAAAAACGTCATCCGCGTGAAAGAGATTTGCCACTTAAAATACTGTCTTAAATTATATTTGTGATTTTTAAAAGTATTTATTTACTTATTTACCTCCACCATTTATCTGTTCTAAGATGAGGAAAAATGTGTCCGCTCTAACCACGAAATCTTATGTGTCCTCTCTGACCGCAGTTTAGACTTGTTTAATATTACGAGTTCTTGCGATATTGTTCTAAATCATGGATTTTTTTCTGAAGTCATCGTGTTTTTTTTTCTCTTGGTTTTTCTTGATTCTGCGCAAATTTGCTCTAAATTAACATACTTAATATACATTACTCTTTTAAAGTCTTGATCTTCAATTGAGGTTTCCAAAAGCTCTCATATTTCTACATTGCACAATAAATACATATATCATACAAGTTATGTGATTTGAGAGAAATTAGAACAAAAATCACACAGTTCATAAAAGTAGAAAAACTCATACGCTATAAAGATGTTTTTATCTTACAGAGAAATTGGGAGTTAAAACGAGAATATTTGTTTTAGAGGTAATAATTTAATGAATTTAAATTTTATATAAATTGGGATAAATGTATAGTTCAAACTTTTTAATTTGCAAAATAGTTTCAGAGTATACCTTTTGAACATTACAACTAGCTCTCTATTTTTAAATTTAATGAAAGGTAGATTTGTTCTCACTCATTTGAGTTATTAAATATTTATTCGAACATAAAATAATGAGTGTCTCTGTGAATACCTCGTCTTAATAATTTATTTTCAATTATGATACTTAAAAAAATCGTCTTCCTAGTGATAACAAATATAAATAAATAAAAATTGATGTTTATAAATATTTGATAAGTTTGTAAATATTTGATTCGGAAGACTCTGCATTAATTCTAAGGAACCACATCAAAATATCAAACGAGAAAAAAATAACAGGTTTAACAGAAATCAACACCTGCTTGTTATTATTTGGTGTATTGGGAGACATAACAAGATGGGATTTATGTAAATAATGAAGTGCTCCAGGAATTGTAACAGAATTAAAACCGCAAACTATGTCTGAGAGTTGTCTCGTCAAGTGTTTACGTGTTAAATTGTCAATGAAAATTTAAAATAATATTTGCAGAGGGCACAAATTTGAAGTTAACTTTCTGCGACGATATAGCACAAATATTTTCTCAGACAATCTTTGTGTACTAAAATCAAATTTAAGAGTCAATTACGCTAAAATATTTATTTAAGTTCAACATACAAAAGTACGTATACATTTTATAGCTGATTCGTTCGTAGATGTTAAAGTTTACCTTATATATAGACATTTTATTCATATTTAAATGATTTGAGTATTTTTAAATTTTAGACTATACAGTGTAGTTTTGATGTGCTTTTATTTTAATTTTTCTTTGTTTTACTTAGGATTTGTATGCTTTAATCTTCCCATTGAAAATTTTTTAACTTTATCCCAGATAATGTTCAATTTAAGAGAAGTCATTGTCACATTATAAATTCAATCACGCGTTTCCTGCTAATCTGATGCTAACTTTTGCTGTTTCCGGAAACTTTCTTTAAAGGTTCACATATTTGTTAATAATAACGCATGTATGTAAACAAAATGCACTTAGTTTAAAAATATTCGTAGAATATAAGATTTTTTTTTCATTTTGAAAAGCTCCATGAAAAATCAATATTTGCACATTTTTACCCAATTATCGATTCTGAACCAGTAACTAGATTTTATAAGCACGATAACGAGTACAAATCTAATTTCAGCTTTGAATTCAATGAAAAACACTTGATTACATTTATCACGTGACCAGTGGTGTAACATACACCCTCGCATCGCGGTGTGCTCCAAATCCTAATTTTATGGTGTTACAATCCTTTGTAAGATCCGACTTAGGAGGAGTGGATCAAGACAGCGCTCTGCACCTAGATAAAGTTTTTTTGTAATGCAGTGCTATCGCCATCTGTTGTCCAAAATATTATTTATTTTTGTGAATATATCTCATGATTATTTATCAAACCTCAGTTTAATTTGCAATTTATTTAGTTAAGAAAAATAATTTATTGTATTATAAAACAAATATGATTGAAAAAGCCAAGTTTTTTTAAATTATGGAAATTTCATTAAAATGTCTACACTTTTGCTTTGCATAAAGAATCTGTTTCAATTTTTCATATTTAGTGTTTTATTCGTTCAGAACTGTTTATGGTAATTTTATCAAAAATAGGGCTTAAATTTTTGTTTTATAGATAACCTTTTAATTCTTTAGACCTTTCCCTTTTGGTTTGTATCTCCCACTTCGACAACAGTGATAATTCATCACTATTTCTCCATTTTGAAGAGTTTTACAACTTCGCTGTCTAACATATTTTGTCATAGTCTTGTTTTCTTCTTCTTTCCATGTAACAAATTCTATAATGTTAATTAAAAGAAGGTTTACATTTACTAATATAACATTATGTAAACTTCAGTAGAAAACATTTATACGTAAATGTATAAAATTCAGTCTACCACAGTGAAAATTTATAAACTAAATGTTTTTTTAAATGCAACTTTTCATACCACTGAAAGTATTGAATTACTTCAAAATCTCTTCATTTACATCACACTGTTGGTGATCATGAATATTTTTAAATGCCTTTTCAAACAGAAAGGGCGAGTCAATATTTGATTACAAAATGAGCAGATTAAGTCTCTGCTATGCACATTCATTTCAGAAAACAATAAGTATGCAAAAATTGATTACAGAAAATGAAAAAAACAGATTGGCTAATTAAAATAACAAGAAAGATAACAAAACAATTAACAAAGTAAAGCAAAAAAAAACTAGAAACCAAAAGTAAAAATTATTAAAAATGTAAATAAAATGCAAAAGCACTTCCGCAAAAATCGTTCGACTAATACAGGGATACAAAAATAGCAAGGCAATCAATTATTTTAGTTTCCATATTTCGTAACAGATGGCGCTAGCACTGCATTAAAAAAATCTAGCTGGGTGCACAGCGCTGTCTTGATCCACTCCTGACTTAGGGCCCAAAACCTGACTTTGCAGGGGGGGGAGCTAATATTCTCCGTTACGCTACTGCACGTGACTGTCATGTGAATTTAGCTAATTATAATACAGCTTCTCCAAGATAAGTAAAATTCATCAACTTTTAGGGACTTATTTAGTAAACTTCTTAAAATATTTGCAATACTTTAAGGCAGCATTTTTCAAATTGTGGGGCGCACCCCCTAGGAGGCGTGATAACTCTACGAGGGGAACGTGAGCATACTGAAAAGTCGAAAACAAAAGATTTTTTTTTAAAAAAATTATTAATTTACTGAAAGTAAACAAAGAAAAAACATTCTGACATCATCAAAAATAAAATTAGCATTTACACGGATATAATATACACAGTCCAGTCACATTAATGTGACCATCTGTCAAAAGCCAGAATAACCACCTTTCGCAGAGCGGACTGCTGCGAGACGTGCAGGAAGAGAGTCACTTAGGTCCCTGAAGGTGTTCTCTGGTATGTTGAGCCATGCCGACTCTAATGCCGTGGCCAGCTGCGCTAGATTACGCGGTTGAGGATCCATGGCGCGAACAACTCGATCGAGATGATCCCACAGATGCTCGATCGGGGTTAGGTCAGGTGAGTTTGCTGGCCAGGGGAGGACGGTAAACTCATACTGGTGCTCTTCAAACCACGCACGTACACTGGCAGCTGTATGGCACCTCGCATTGTCCTGCTGGAAGATGCCATCATCCTGAGGAAAAACAATGCGCATGTAGGGGTGGACATGGTCCGCAAGAACAGATGCGTACTTGTATTGATCCATCGTGCCTTCCACAATGATCAATGAACCCAGAGAATGCCAGGAAAACATTCCCCAGACCATAATGCTCCCGCCTCCAGCTTGGACCGTTCCGGCAATGGTTGCAGGGTGGTTCCTTTCAGAGGTTTCACGCCTTATACGCCAACGTCCATCAGTCCGATGGAGCATAAAACGCGATTCATCTGAAAAAGCTACCTGTCTCCACGCAGTGGACGTCCAGCTGCTGTACTGGCGTGCAAATTCTAGCCTTCGTCGTTGATGAACAGCAGTCAGCATAGATGCACGAACCAGGCGTCTACTTCGGAGGCCCAGACGCAGCAATGTTCGCTGAATAGTAGTTTGGGAGACACTTTTGGTAGCCCCTTGGTTCATTTTGGTGATCAGTTGCTCAACGGTGGCCCGTCTATCTGCCCGAACGCATCTCCGCAACCGTCGTTCGCCTCTGTCATCTATGGCCCGTGGTGCACTACATTTGCCACGTCGCTGCCTTCTGCGATTGGTTATTTAACTTTGACGTGAAAAGTACGTGGTGGTCACATTAATGTGACTGGACTGTGTGTACTTATAAATGTATCAGAACAGCATGGTGTATTTTACTATTAGTTTACAAAACTGAGTTAAGAACAATTTTAATAATTACCAGTAACCCCTTGGGCTTGTCATACTTAACATTATACTCAAAAAATAACGCTAATTTTAATAATTTGTACTGTTTATTATTAATCCCTTAAGTGCCGATTAAAAGTTACTTAAGTCACTGAGTATTATTGAATTCAATACATTGTTATGGTATGGCGGAGAGCGCAATGAAAATTATGATTGAATATTGGGTCACAAATACTGAAAGTTTAAGGGGACTTGGCACCCTTTGAGCAAATTTCTTTATTTACGTATTTAAAAATTATATTTTAGCATTTTATACAATGTTTCTATTCAAGAAAATGATACCAGATGAAAATTTTCGTATATTATTTACACAATTTTAAAAATTTTAATTTTTGAAGAAAATTGGGAAATTTTTAAAATCCTACTCCTTTTGTAAAAATGAATTTTTTGACCTGAAATTTTTTTATAATATTCATTTGGATGTTCTCAACAACTTTAGGGATCGATTTTAGAATAACTGTATTCGTTTTCGAGAAAAAAAAATAAAATGTTGATATACAGGCTAAAAATCAACGAAAAAGCCAACATGTCAAACATTTCATTTTTTTAAAAAAAAAAAGTATTCAGTTTATAGAAAAACAGATCTCTAATTTTATTACATACTTTATTTTTAACACGCAGGAAAAAAATTGAAGTGATTGGTAAATAATTGTCGAAGGAGTAACATTTTGAATGCACTAAGGTTTCGAAAAACACAAACTGAGAAAAACCAGTTTAAAGTTTATAATTCTGAAAAAATAATTATTATAAGCTTAATTAAACTTAAAATACCACTTTAAGATATTAGTTATACGTTTTTCTTTAAAATAATTTCGTTTTCATATTTTTTCAACCCACACATTTTTATAAATGATCAACTTTTAGAGAGTACTAATTGCACAAGAAAATTCAAGAAAAACGTTAAAAAAAAATATTTTCTGTCACGACATAAATTTTATCCGTTTTTTTTTCTTATAATATTAAAGTATTACATTTGTATGAGAAATATATCAGGAATAAAAACTGAAATTATAAAATTATTAATATAAAATGCCTTAATTTTAAAATTTTACATGCACACATTTCACAAGGAAGAAAAAATTACATTATTGTATTGCCTCGGAAATATTCTGCTTTTAATACTACACATTCTTTTTATAGTTATTATTTCTATTTCTAAAATAGATTTTTTTTTTTTTTATCATAAAGCATTTAGCTTTTTTTTCTAAAAAGGGGGTGTGGCAAAATTGCCTAATTTGTTTTCAAATGAAGTTTTATTCAACTTCTAACTTTCCAACATGCACAAGTGATATATCAATCGAAAGATAATAATGCAAAGAATAAGATTAAATGAAAATAAAAAAAACGATAGGTTTGGGATTTTAGGGGTACCAAGTCCCCTTAAGAAGCACTGCTTTAAAGCCAACTCTTAGGCGCTTTTTTCCGTTGAGAGTGCACGTAAATGGTCAGATAAATATCTTCTCTAAATACATATGGTTTAAAGTAATGAAAAAAACATCTTTTTCTCGGCAAATTTCCGTTCATGTTTACGTGCATGATACAATCACATGAGACAGAGTTCTGAAACCCAGTTATTGAAGTATCGGATTCGTTGTAGATTGGTAGAGTAATCAGGAAATAATGTTTAAAACATTTGTAGCCAAATTTATGCACGTTAACTCTGATGATCTATGAAATTCTTAATTGGTAAGGGACAGATGTAAAAAGTTGGGTGTCATCTTACATGTCGATCTTGTCCTTTGACGACTATACAAAATTAATAGATCCATCGGGTTTTTTTTTTTTGTCAAGCAAAGTCTGTTTTGAGTCGAGTAAGTAAAAGCAGCCGGAAACATTTAGCAAACACATAAGGCCATTTTCTACAATGGCTCGCTTAAAAAATTAGACTTTGGCATTCTTGTGACAATACGTAAGTACCAGAATTTTTTTTACTAAACACTTTTTGTGAAGGAATACAAAGAAATAAAATTAATCCCATTAAGAAAAAGAAGGGGCTCTGAAAAAATTAAGAACTGGTGTAGGTGTACTCTAATTCTTCAATTTAAAAATTCAAATGGCACACAAAGATAGCTACACAAACTTTTATAAAATCCTAACATTTATGAATAATTAGTATGAAATAGATACATATGTACAGTAAGTAATGGCAAACGAAAGAAATATTGGAATCGGATTTAATGCAATTTTTTATTTAACGATTTTAATTTGCCCAATTCTATTCATAAAGAACTGCCCATTATTAGTACAGTTTTAACTTTCTTCGAGAAATTTCTTATTCTTTGCCTCTCAATACAATCTAAAAAAGAATTAGTTGGTACTGATTACTGGTTTTCTTTACTCCTTCATTAAGCTTAGACTAGGAATAATCATCTTTTCATATCTTCGCTACTAACTTCGTAAATAATCCGGCTACAGATACGTCTGATGTTTAGAAACATCCGTAATATCCGCATCAATAGCTGCCATTGAAGTGAATAGAATGAAGTGAATGACTCTAGTTTGCGCAGTTGTAATGTCCACTGTCCAAGTCATAATGAGCTACCAATCTTGAATTAATAGAAAGTTATAAACAAAAAGCTTCATCTTGAACTATACAAGTATGGATTTTCTTTTTTAATCCAATTATTTGATCGTGAGGGGAAGCTTTAACCCTGGAGTGATCGCGCGGGGCAGAGAGTCACCCCAGGATCACGAAATCTTTAATTATGGGAAAACTGCTTATTCGTTATCAATGACCTCTTGCCATTATCCTCCTATATGACCAGAGGTCACCAAAGTGGTGGTCCGCAAGAAAATTTCGCTGGTCCCCAGAAAAATGTGGAATATACTTATTCTTCACATTGTGTTTAAAGAATCATTAAATCATGATTCAATTCATAACAATACGTGAAAAGTTATAAAAACGCTACTTCATAGAATAACGCCACGGTAAATAAGTCGTATTGCAGTAGCTGCATTGTTATATGTGGATGATAGATGATCCGTAGGCAGCGAAAATTCAGGATAATAATTTAAGCATGCACTATATATATATATATATATATATATATATATATATATATATATATATATATATATAAGGTATATATATATATATAAGGTATATATATATATATAAGGCCTGATATATATATATATATCAGGCCCCAGGCCTGCTGGTAAAATGAGGGAGGGCATCATCTCAATAAGAACGTTTTTATTTCGCTTCAATCACATAAAATCCAACATGGCGGCCCTTTGGCGCGCAACCGGGTGGTACAAAGACAACATCTCGGCGAGGAGTCACCAGCTAAGCCTTTTCGAGTAAGCGTTCTCTTTCGTCAGTGCTCGCTCCACTTTTAAATAGGCTTATTTACCCACAAATCCTTACCCGATGATAAAGAGTTCGCTCTATTTTCATTAATTACTTAATTTTGAAGCTAAACTTTTCAAACCTGACGTGTGTGTGTGCGTGCGTGTGCATGTGTGTGCGTGCGTGTGTGTGCGTGCGTGCGTGCACGTGCATGTGTGTGCGCGTGCGTGCGTGCGTGTGCATGTGTGTGCGTGCGTGTGCATGTGTGTGCGCGTGTGCGCGTGCGTGCGTGCGTGTGCATGTGTGTGCGTGCGTGCGTGCGTGCGTGTGTGTGTGCGCGTGCGTGCGTGCGCGTGTGTGCGTGTGCGTGCGTGCGTGTGCGTGTGCGTGCGTGTGTGTGTGCGTGTGTGTGTGTGCGTGTGTGCGCGCGTGCGCGTGCGTGTGTGTGTGCGTGTGTGTGTGCGCGTGCGTGTGCGTGTGTGTGTGTGTGTGTGTGTGTGTGTGTGTGTGTGTGTGTGTGTGTGTGTGTGTGTGTGTGTGTGTGTGTGTGTGTGTGTGTGTGTGTGTGTGTGTGTGTGTGTGTGTGTGTGTGTGTGTGTGTGTGTGTGTGTGTGTGTGTGTGTGTGTGTGTGTGTGTGTGTGTGTGTGTGTGTGTGTGTGTGTGTGTGTGTGTGTATAAAAGAAAGCCTCAATGACCTATCTTCCGATTATACTCTCAAATTTAAACTAAAATAAATTTCTTTTTGACAGAGCGCAATGTGTCTTGTGGAATGCTTGTGGCTTCATATCTTTTCTTGATGGATTTTTTGGGTGTAGCATTTGAAAACTTTCCTTTCATCATTTTTCTCAGATTTACTTTTGCTAGCAGGATTAATATCCATTATTTCATCAGGGTCTACACTTGCTTGATCAGTTTCAACTTCATCCAATAGAGATTGCACACACAGACGCTCATTTCTTTCTTATATTCTGTTCAATTACATTTATAAACCATAATTAGTCGTACAACACAGCAATAAAAACCACTAAGGCAGGGGGGAAATGTAGCATTTCTTAAATAAATTTTCACAGAGGGAAAATGTAGCATTTTCTTAGAAAATATTTTGGAGCAAAAATGGTCGGGAAACTTAGTCACCCCCAAATACCTTGAGATTGTTAAAAAAACGTTTGTCATTCCCAAAAAAGAGGGATATTTGTGACCAATACATTTTAGTTCCCATGAAGACTGTCATATAGGAGGATACTGACAAGGTTATTGGTAACAAATGAACAGTTTTCCCAGAATTAATGATTTCATGAGCCTGGGGTGACCCTGTGCCTCACGCAACCGCTCACGGGTTAACCCTTTGTCTACCGCATTATGATTTTTTGCAGTTTTTTCATGCAATATTTTTTTGGATCACTACATTGAAAATTAAAGGATATACATAAACAAAATACTCAACTTTGGGAAATTTAATCCGATAGAGCTAATTAATTAAAGATATTCCACTGTAAAATTAATTATATATACTGTTTACTTAAAATAAAGAGTCAAATCGTTTTGTAAGGTCCACATTAAGATACAAAAAATAAGACACTTAAATTTTGACATTTTCTATTTTTTCGGAACAAAAATGATAATCTTTGCAATCCGCTGAAAACGCAATTTCTGTTATAAAACTATTCACCTTCCCCGGTAAAATACTCATCATAGAACCCGTGCTGCCATATATCTTGGAAGAGTGAATTTAAAAGAATATTCCTGCTTAGTATTGTTAGGATATTGGTAAAATTGGTTATGCTATGTTATTTTAAAGTGAGAGGTACTTATAAGTACCGTCGGTAGATAAAGGGTAACACATCCAGACATCCTAATTTCTTTTTTTAAAAAAAGAAACATCAAACTAAAGAATTGAATTGGAGCATCTAAAAACTTGACAACTATCCATGTAGTAACATTAATTTGGGTAAGAGAAGTGTTATGAATGGGATCTTGAAGCCGTATCTCTAGAGACTGAACAGGGTAATGCAATTAATTCCATGAAATAATGAATTCACTTATATCAGAGGTTAATAGGTTTTAAAACGCATCGTCCTTTTGAGGGGAAAAAATCCCAAGCGGTGTCAATAAAGTACAGAGTTCCCAAAGGAGGGATTAAAATAACGTAATGCTTTAATGTCAGCATCATGTTTTATTTATTATATTTTTAACATTCTCGTTGAATATTCATAATGGGATAGACTGGAGTTTTTAATACTGTTCCTTGAATTTTCTTAAGTACTCATAAACTATTGATTTTAAATAACTTCGATAAAAAATTTTTTCTAATTATACCTGTTTTGTTTCAAAAAATTCTAACTTAAAGAAATATTCGTATATTTATCAACAAAATTACGACTGGCAATTTTTTTTATTTCTTCTTGATGCAGAATTTCTATTTTATTGATTAAAGAATTTGTAATTAATTTTGAAATCAGTTATATTTGATTTATTCTACTTGAAAACTTGAGCTAGAGTTTAAAACATTTATACATAAAATAAAAAATAGGAAGTTATCTATTCTCTCAGGAGTTAAAAGATTTTGTGCTGAAAAATTCTAATTTATCGATATGAGTTTTAAATACTCTAGTTCAATAAAATTGAAGGAAAAGGCTAAATTCTAATAGCTATACTTATAAGTAAAACTAAAGTTGATATTTTGTTCTCACTTTCTTCAAATAATTTTCTAATATATTTATCAATATAATAGCAAACTATATATTTTAAGCCAAAGTTTCGAATTGTATTTAGAATCATTTTCCAATTTTAATTTGCAGGTATTAAGTTGGATTTAAAAAAACTATTAGTTTGGAAAACACAGAAAAAAACCGAGTGTTTATAGTTCTGTTGTAAAAAATACAACCAGCTGCATTTTTCTTTACCCTATCATGCAAAATTTTGTTGAAGAAAACTGTTTATCACAACTCTTTTATTCAATCCATTTAAATTCTAAATTCTTCAAATTTTATCGAATATTGAAAATACATACTCGTATTTCAGTAAAAATCATTCAGGTATTCAGTACTGTTCATTCAGGTACTGACGTATTATACCGTCTACCAATTTGTAATTTTGCTAGCGCATGCTCGAAAATAACAGCCATTTTTAAATAGGTTTTACTATTTTCGCTCATGTGCGTGCGTGCGTGCGTGCGTGCGTGCGTGCGTATAAAAGAAAGCCTTTAAGGTGTTGCGGTTCATCCAGTGGCGTAGGTGTTTTAAGGTACAAAAAAGCTCAACAACATTTATATTCTAACAATAATAAATACAGAATATGCACTTACTACATAATTACAATAAAAAAATTACTTTTTTAAAAACTACGTTTTATAAGCAAAACGCAAGATACAAATGTAATAATTATCCCACAAATTTAATAATATCAAATAATGCATTTATTACCAAACAACTCAAAATGCATTAAAAAATAAATCATTTTCATTTAAAGTTAGTTCTCGCAGAATTTTATAGTCTCAGTAGAAGACTTAGTCTGCATTCTGTCCGCCCCAATCTTGAATATCTCGGTATATAATTACTAACTGCTAATCTTGTACCGGATTCCAAGTGGTCGCCTGTGAAATGGGAAAGATATGTTGACTTAATTATATTCATCGTTGAAAAGGCAGATTTACACAGGTAGGTAGTGCAAGAAAATGATGTTAAATGAAATGCAGCTTTTTTTAAAATTAGGAAACTTTACTTCATCCATTAACCGATGTATGCCCTTAATACTTTCGCTGCCGGTGACCTTCTATTGTGGAACGTAATATCAATACAAGAATCCAATCCCGCGGACGCGTGAGTTGTGGAGGGATGTTTCAGTAGCCAATCCCGTGTTATCACGGGAAGAGCTGGTCAACATTTATTTTCCCTTTAATCGGCGTGTGGGGGGAAACGCGCGCATTTCTACGGCTGCCATCATCGCATTTTCCCTCTATAGTCACAGAGAATGTGTTACACGTCATCGTGTGCTTCTAAATATGGTCCACGTTTCGTCTACACATAGTCGCATGCATTGTGAAGAGCCGATTCTCCAGTCTAACTGGCGTCGGTCCACAAATATATTTAATTTAGTATGCTAGTCTTTGGTCTTATGTGAAGGCAATCACCCTAAAATGTCTTGGTGGTCTACCGGTCGATCGTGATGGACTTAACGCTTACCCCGGTTCTAAATCGTTGTCAATTTTTTTGTCGACGAACTAACAAGGAAGGAGTACGCATGCGCAGGAATTTTGGCATTGGCGTTGGGTTTTCTGAGAGCACTTTCAAACCTCTACCTCCTCTCATGACTTTTTACATGACTTTAAAAATGCTTTCCATTGCCCTTTTTAATAAAATATTATACAAAATTAAAAATATAACTATTGCAAATTAAGAAAGTAAAAGAATTACATGTCTGTGACTAAAAACAGCGTGTAGAATTGCAAGGCACTGGCCCGTGAGGGTTGCCCTACTTCCACATTATCTTCGCGACCTAGAGGTGTGGGAGTGAAGGAAGAACCAGACGTTGACACAATCTTAATATCTCTTTATTGAGATTTTAACTTAAACAATATACAATAAGGACATTAATATTTTGACTTAGTGGATCTGAGGTGAAGAAACACACAATACGTACTACCAAATAAGCGCGACCCTGATCACTATATTTAACTTTACCGCCTACTCCTAACCTCAGTAAATACACAGTTCCTAGTATTAATTTGAACAATCGTACCTCTATATCCTAGGCAAGCAGTAACTCACTCGAATACTAAATGACGTGGCAGTTTATCTCGTGTGGAATAGTATCCACCTTGACTTGAACGCTTTGGCACGAATGGATTAACTCTTGAGTGTCGGATAACTTCTTTTACTTTAGCTTATTCACTCGAACACATGGACCTCATATAATCTCTTCCCGTAGCCACTTGCTTAGGCTAAACTTCTGCTATTTAAAAGGTTCTTAATTTGCATAATCACGCTTCGCTTCTAGATTTGGTTGGAAAGAAATTGCCTTTCAGCCCTAAAGAACCCAAAAGGAGTTTTTAGTTGAAAACGTGATGAGCTCGTCACAGAATTTAAAATTAAAAGTGGATGAAAAAATCATGACTTCGTGATAGGAGTGAGCGGAGAGAGCCTATCCAACCCAGTTGCAGCCAAGAAATCCGGGTGTGAAAAGTTAGTGAATTGGTAACGAGTGGAGCTTCTATGATTAGCTAGCCAGAAAAGTCAGCTACTTTTACATTTAAGTCTGGTTTAGAAGTTTGACCAATTATTGCCGCCCCTCCCCAGTTTTGGGCTTCTTTCTCATGTTGGCCTCCGTCCCTCCTTGCCATTCATTCTGAGCAGAAGCGCCCGCTCGCTGTCGCTCGCGATCGATCTTATTTTCGTTCGTTCGTGACCAATCATTGGGTAGTTATGAGCTCGAGCATTGAGAGCTGCAAAACTTAGCAGAATTTAAGAATTAAAGTTAAAATAAAGAATAATTAAAGAGAAAATTTATTATGAAAACAAGATTTTTTTCTTTTTGTGTAAGTACGGAAATGATGGCAACATGTGGCAAAGTTTTTTGATTTGACGATGTCCTTAGTAAATTGGCGTGATGTTGAAGGTATCAGAAAGACGTGCCAGCTCAGGTTTTCTTGTTGTCATTTTATTGCAGTTCAAAATTACGAGGACTGTCCCCAACAGCACTCATGTTTCTGTAAAGTGCGACGTAAATTAAAATGAAATCAAATCTGATGTTATCGATTTGAGGAAATTCAAAATCTAGAAAATTTTTGCTGAATATATTAAGAGCTTAAGATGTAATGTTCTAAATAACAAAATAAAAATAAAAATTTCGACTATATTTACGTACATTTTTTTAAATTTACCGATATTATAAGGAAATTATTTCTTAAATCAAGTAGCAATGTTAAGTCAAAGCGATTTTTAATATACTCCATGACAATCTTTTTTAGAATATTAAATAAAAGAATATAAGTAGAATTTATATACGGCACAACGGAGTACTCCATTGTCAAATCAATTTCATTGTTATCAGATTAAATATTGAGTAAACAAGTCTGTGTGTGTGTTTTATTTCCCGTTATCTGATCTTGAACAATTGATTTTCTGTTTTTCTAAATAAGCTATTTTGTATTTGCGAACTCAGAACATATTTACAACGCCCGATAATTAGCTTTAAAATTATAAGAGGCTGTCTTTTGAGAAAATTAACTTCTTATAAAATTTTTGCCCATTATGAATTTTTAAAAGGAAAAACTTTGACTATATTGAAAATTTTATATTATTTGTGTAAAATAACTTTCAGTAATACATTTCATCGTAAGTATATTCTTACATAATATTATCGGGTTTTTTTCACAAACTGTTAATTTTTGATTTACTAGAATATAATCTAATCATTTAGCTTCTACATGCAAACTCTAAATTTTATTTTATGAAAGATTTGACTCGATTCTCTCAAACGTTTATTATCATTTTTACTTCTTATAAAAGCAAAAATCGTGTGTATTCAAATCATTTTAACGAAATTTTACATCAATTAAATCTTCTCCTTTCGCGTTTTAATTAAGTATTTAGTTGAATTAAAAAATTTCTGCACATATATTCAAAAAAAATAATAATAACCGTAATAAATATAATCATTTTTCATTGATTTGTATTAGAATCTAAGAGAACAAATTTCCTGTACTTTAAAGCAATTAATTAAGCATTGTTCGATAAAACGAACATTTAAAGGAATGCTTTCACACATACACACACAATTGATATTCATCAAACAATAATATATACTTAGATTATTTCATTTTTTATCATATTAATACTTTAAAAAATGTAATGTGTACTATTTAAGTCATTCATACTCTCGAAGAAAAAGTTATGTAAAACAGTAGAATTGATTTGCAACGTTCACATAGCTTTGTGTAATAAATTTCTTTGTTGGTAAAATAACTAAATTTGGGATTTTTGTGTTAAAAGGAAGAAATATTCAGTCACAGCGCAACTTAACCCGTTCAGGACCATGATTACATGTATATGATCACTTCAGGAAACACGGTATCATATGTGAGATAGCATTTTCCCTTTTCTGAGTTCCGTGATCAAACTAGTGTAATCTATATTTGGAACTTATGAAATTTGGAATGATTATAAACCATAAATTTTTTTTGGCGTATTTTATTACAGAAAGGATTTTAAATGAATTTTAAAAAGGATTTAGGCTTAACAGTGAAAATCAACTGGACCTGAACAGGTTAACGTATTAGTGTAAGAACAAGTAATATAAAAAAAAAACAATTTTAAGGCAATTCCAACTTAGATCAACAAAGAAAAACTTTATTTTAGCTACTTTTTATTAAATAGTTACAATTAATATAAATACGTATATACATATGACAGAATCACAACATTAAGTGGTCATTAATTTTTATTAATTATCATTAAAGCATCTTATTGTCATCCAAAACAATCATGTGTATAAAATTTCAGTTCAACTGAATCGCTAAGTCGCCAAAAATGATGTCAACGTGGCTGTATTAGTAAATCTTTAAATAATTCGTTTTAATCAAATAATTTTTATTAATTATCATTCAATTATTGTATTGCATCCAAAATAATCATGTATATAAAATTTCAGCTTAATTGAGCGCTTTAAAATGTATTTTATTAACGATTGAAAATCCCACCAAGATAAATAAATAAATAGATAGTGTGAGCTAATAGTAGGAATTGAAAAAGTGTGTAATTTCTAGCTATTGATATTTTTGTGTAGTTGCTTATTGTAGAATTTCCAAAAGGTAAAAGCGAAACATTTGTATTTTGTTTACACCCCGAATTAACGAACAAAATCTTCGGTCCCGAGGAATTCGTTAAATCGGGATACGGTTGTATTTTGATTATTCGAATTCAATATTTTCAACGAAATGTAGTAATTATTTTAGTTATTATTTTTTAGGGGGAAGGGTGTGTGTATTAACCGAGTCTTAATTTTTGCGAGTAAACGCAAAACACGAAAATAAATTACTGTATTGTCATCCAAAATAACCATGTATGCAAAATTTCAGCTCAATTGAGCGCTTTAAAGTGTATTTTATTAACGATTGAAAATTTCATGAAGATAAATAAATAAATATATAAAGAGTGTGAGCTAATAGTGGGAATCGAAAAACTTTCTAAAAATGACGTTTTTATTTTTTACTGCCTTTTATAACAAAAATTATATTGGTTAGTTAATTGGGGGGTATTAATTAAGATATGTAATTTTAGGAAAGCAAAGAAAAATTTTAACTCATTTCTAATTTTTTAAAAACGTTCATGAAGATAAATAAATAAATATATAGAGAGTGTGAGCTAATAGTAGGAATCGAAAAACTTTCTAAAAATGACGTTTTTATTTTTTACTGCCTTTTATAACAAAAATTATATTGGCTAGTTAATTGGGGGGTATTAATTAAGATATGTAATTTTAGGAAAGCAAAGAAAAATTTTAACTCATTTCTAATTTTTTTAAAAACGTTCATGAAGATAAATAAATAAATATATAAAGAGTGTGAGCTAATAGTAGGAATCGAAAAACTTTCTAAAAATGACGTTTTTATTTTTTACTGCCTTTTATAACAAAAATTATATTGGTTAGTTAATTGGGGGTATTAATTAAGATATGTAATTTTAGGAAAGCAAAGAAAAATTTTAACTCATTTCTAATTTTTTAAAAACGTTCATGAAGATAAATAAATAAATATATAAAGAGTGTGAGCTAATAGTAGGAATCGAAAAACTTTCTAAAAATGACGTTTTTATTTTTTACTGCCTTTTATAACAAAAATTATATTGGCTAGTTAATTGGGGAGGGGGGGGTATTAATTAAGATATATAATTTTAGGAAAGCAAAGCAAAATTTTAACTCATTTCTAATTTTTTTAAAAAACGTTTAAAATCGAATAGACATTTCTAAAAAGTATATTTCATTTAAAAGTTATATTACAGAAATAACTGAATTATATCTCATTTTATTCGTAAAAAAATATGGACAATCCATAGTAAAATAATGAATTGCGATAGAAGTATACACAGTTCAAATATTCTCAAAACATCTAAAACAAAATGCATGAATTGACGATTTAATGATTCCAACATAAAAATTAAATCATTCCTCAGAGGATCTTTCTTATTCTCCAACTAGCTTAGTACTAAAAATTCGTTATTGTAGGAAAGCCCTTGAATTCTGCGTATCTCTAACGAACTCCGCCATCTTGAAGCAAAAAAAAATAATTCTCACCATCAAGTACTTTGGATCACTGATTATAGAAGTGCGGCCATCTTGGCTCTGCACTTGTGAAAGCGGTAAAAGCTTTTATAGGAATCGGAAGTACAGACCACACATATCTTGATTGGTCCGTCGACAGAGAAGGGATTACCCAATTGCTATTAGTCTGTAGACATTTTTTTCTTTCGTCTGTGCTCATTTTTTTATTATTATTATTTCTTAGCGTACGTGCACTCGTGATATGGGTTATATTGAATTTCATGGACATCACGAAGGGCAGAATAAGGGTATATTTTCTATGCCAAGGTGTTATAACAAAAGGAGAATATCGGAAAAGAGGGAAATACAGTTCAAGTATTTATTCTGTTTGAAGAGATTTATAGCCTTCAATTATTCTCTAACATGATATATTAACTGTAGAACTAAAAAAGGGGCTGATCAATAAATGAAAAAAGCTACTAATAGAATTAATCAGTATTTACATTTCTATATCGTCATTGTCAAATCAATATGCGGTATGTGCAGAAAATATAATTTTGAAATACTGAGCACATAGCAGTTTTTATTTGACAATATTCTAGCTCAGTGGTTCGACACGTAAAAATATGACCAGACAATATAGATCGTAGATTAATGAACTCAGTAATACAGTAGAAAACTTCTAATTTCAGGAACTAAGATCGTAAGTATAAAAAATATTTTAAGGCTCCATTCTCCCTCTATATTTGCTTAAAATACTGGGCTGAAACAGCAGAGAAAATAAAGTATGGAAAAATATTGTACGACAGTAAATGTCTTCTAAGAATTTACAACCTAAATACTACAGTAAAATAGACCAGAAGTAAGAAAAAAATATCTTAAGCCAAAGATTAATTGAAAAACCATGTATGATAACAATTTAAACAGCAAAAATTCTAAGCAAACGTATCAGTATGATCCAAACAAAAATAACCACCGCAGAAAAGTGTTTATATATATATGCATAAAGTTAATTAAATAAGACATTAAGAAATAATTTTATACCGCTTTGAGTCGTGTATAACAAAGATATCATTTTTATATTGCTTTTCAGTTATTAAAGGTATATCTTTACTACTATATCCAATTATTTATATCAACACACAAGCGAAACCTATTAAATTCATTATCAATGTGGTGCATTAATAAATTTTTTAATTAAAAATATTTGTCCCGAACAATTTGTTTTGACTTTCTGTATAGTTAATTTTTCTTTTCTCTTTTGCAGATATTTCTTCGTTGAATGAAGAAAAGTCCTGTCCAAGACTGACCTTTTCAGTCTACGATCATCTCAAAAAAAAAGAGGAAAAATAAAAAAGTCCAAGAATTTCAGATAAAAAATATGATGAGAACTCCGTCTCTATTCCCCATTAGTTTTATAAAAAAAATCAAAACCTCGACAGATCCCTGTAAGAAAAGTAGTTTTTTAAACAAAGACTTTCCCACAACCCCTCACAGTGTACAGAAGTTTGTGCAATTTTCCTTAAAAATGCATTTTTTAATATACATACTGTACATAAAGTAAAGACGATTAGAAAGAAAAACTGATGCCTTACTATTGTGTGTCATTTTCCTGTTTTTTCGAATGTCAAATGCTCTAAGCAATGTTATCTTTCATCATGGCTGATCAGCCATCTTGAATATTCAGTTTTAAAACCCCGGAATACTAAAATCCTTTTTTTCCATAAAAATAAGTGTCCTCATGATCCTTCCCTTTCATGTTTCCAGTCTTAAGCATGATATCTTCCGTCTTGAAAGAAGCGAAAAATGATTTTTCGCTGGTTATGTATCTCATTCTCATGTACTCTAGTAGACGAAAAAGTAAACATTGGCTTGAGTCTGCCATGCGTAGGGACGATTCTGAAGAAATTAATATTGTTGTATTGAAATGACTATGCCAAGAAAATGGAAGGGATGTGTATGTGTGCATAACTCAATACTATGTATAAAAACAATACCCACTCGCAAAATTTAATTTTTGAACGCTCGGTGAAAATGCAGAAGAATATCGATCATTGAAACTATTGCGGAGCTTTTACTCGAATATAAGAAAATAATATCTATATATGGACGCATAATTATTAATTGTAAATTAAACATTGGATTTGTTACTGAGAATTAAATGCATTGAATAATGAATCCAATAAAAAAAATTAAGATTCCATAAGAAAATATATCTTTAAAATGGAATATATCTAGTTCGTTTACATGAATATTTATTTAAATATTTCAAAAAATAATCAACATCATTTATGCTAATATAAGCTGATTTTTATAGTTTATTTTATTTAAGCAATATAGGCTAAATAAACTTTAGCATTATATGTGATAAATCAATTTTATTTGCGGAAATTGTTATACAAAAAGAAATTATGTTATACAAGAGTCATTATTTATTTATGTTCTCTGAATTAAGAATTATATAATTCCTTATATGAAAATACTTTAATTAATGTTTGATTATTTATTACTAAAATATTATTGTGTTTCATTCATGTTTGAACAATGTTATTGAAAATATTGCAAAAAAATTAATGACTAAAATGCTCATGTCTGTGAAAGATATATTCTATTTTACTGGTATTTAATATTGAATAGACTATATAAAAACTAAATGACACAAAGACATATTTTTGAGTATATGCACACATCAAAATAATACTGATTAGTATTCCAGGGTCGTAAATCATAATTACCATTTCTTATTATTTATCAATTGAGAACTGATGCATTTATAAATTTGCGTATATAATTTGGCTAGATATTTATCTAGTCCCAAAAATTGATTTCTTTAGCACATGAAGCAAAGTGTTGTATACAGAATGCAGTATTAAATTATTACAATCACAATAAGTTGTTTATTCAAATCAAATACATCGATAGATTTTAACAGATGTTAAGTTTACTCACACAAATCAGCAATTTAACAAATTCGGTTTTTGCATTCCTTAGACCACTCAGTAACAGTGGCAGTATTATTAGTACAATTATCTGTTTAAAAAAATTTAAAATTTTAAACTTCACTTTAACTCTTTAACGTAACTTCTTTTAAATAAAAATTTAATTAGAAAATTAATTCGACTTCTAAATACATATCGAAGTATAATAGTGGATTAGTTTATAAGTAACACAATTAACTAGATGAACTTTAAAATATTGCTGTCATGCAACGGTAAACAGTGCACTCATGTTTCTGGATATAATTGGTCTTACAGCAGCTTGCATATCATTGTCAAAAACACAGTCATGTACTTATTTTCCTGTTCTGACTTTTAAGCAATGTTTTTTCTTCATTTAACTTCAAAATTAGGAAATAAATAATAACATTCATCGTTTAATTTTTGGAATATTAAAAAAAAAAGCTGCATTCGAATGTTTAAACAGTTATTTATATCTGTACACCTTTACAACATTCAAACCAACCTTAAATATACAGTAATAAATTAAATCGAACACCTGAAATTCCAAAGTATTAAACATTCATTGCTTAGAGCATTAAAGTATTTTATTCACAGTCTTGTATTTCGCATGTTCCAGTATTCACTATGCCTTCGGTTGGAGCATTAGCTTGAAGAGAGTTTTGCGTTAAAAAATATTCTTTTGGTAAATCTTAAAAATTATATAAGTAATTAAAGTTCGTAGTTACGTAGCTTTACATTCTCTTCCATTTCCAAATTCATGAAATTTCCTATTCATGTTACATATCGCCATGCTCGTGGTCCCATTTGCTGTTTGTTATAGTTTGCTACATGGACCGTCCTTTCGCTTGCCTCATACAACGTCCATATGATTTTAGTTTCCATATTTTTTTTCCTTCCATTCAAAGCTATGACTGATCTTTATTAAATGGAAAGATAAAGGTAGTAAAAAATCGGTTTATGGCCAAATATTGTCGACAGTTCATTTGAGTTCGGTTCAGCTAAAAATGCTTGAAGTAAAATCATCGGGTATATAATAATCTTTTTAAACAATAGAATTTAAAGATAAATCTGATTGTTGATTTATTTCATAAAATTTTGTCTGTAGTTTTTTCAGTTTGCATATACTTTCAATACTTGATGTGAGCTAATTTAGTATCGGTACGCTACTCGCGCGCGTTTTTGACCTGATTCTGAAATCGGGCGAAATAAATCTTTGGTGGCCAGTGTAATGTATTGCCCCAACTTGGCGGAATTTTACAGCTGTTTGAAAAAAAATCAGTAGTGTACCAATACAAATATGCTCCAAATTTATATCAAAATTTAGAGCTAAAATTATAGCAAATTTGCTTCTTTTTGAAGCTTGGAACAAGCATAATATAAGCATACTAATTTTTATATATAATACCTGTTAATTTTAATTTAAATCAATTTAAGTCCCTACAGTTTTATTTTAAATTTGGCGTAGATATGGCGATGTATTGAAAACTAAATCCTACTATGAGGAATAAACTGAATGAAGATTCCGTTGATTTCCATAAGACCTTATTCACTCATGACTGATATATCAAAAACAAGCAACAGATCAGTTAAGCTACAAGCATTCATCAAGCCAAATACCTTTCCTCGCCAAGCATGTAAAATAAATTATACTTTTTTAAAGCAAATACTATTCCCGACCAAATGAAACAGAAGTATTATCATCAAGCTGCTAGTGAGAGTAAAGTTAATGGCAGATTTCAGAGTAACATATTAACATTATCTAATCAAATCAAGCATAGTAATCGGATGCTAAATTTAATTTGCGTAATTCTAATATAACAAGTGATAATTACCAAGCTTGAATTAGTTGCAAATTTTGTTGATTTTATGAATAATAAATGCGCTTATATCAGTAAAGTATTATAAGAAATATAATAAAGTGTCAGTTTCTTAGAATTTTTTTCTTTCATTATATTTAGTAATCATTGAAAAGTATCGAAAACTTTGAGTAGTTATAATTGTTAGTACAACTTTTTCATGCTTAACTGAAAGCAGTGGCATAATGCAACTTTAATTGCATTTCCTGTGTGAAAAGGTTTTTGAACATCAATACAGTTTGATGAAAAAAGGAATATTGCTGAAAAATCGTAATGCTGAAAAAAAAAGAAAGAATTGCTGCCTTGCTTTTTAAACTTTAACATTTAAAGAATTTCTGATTAAAATTTAAACGAAAATACAAGATTCGGTGCTGATTTTAGTACTTTTCGTTGAAGTGTCAGTAGTCGTCAGCAAGTACATATGCTGTATCTTGAATAATAACAGTGAGGTTACAGACCAATCACGGCCAGACGTACAAAATCCTGTAACCATATATCCTGAGTAATGATAACAATGTGATATTATTCGCCGGCTGGGTGGCATATTTGGTTCGTCGCTACCCTTGTACGCCTAGGGTTGCGGGTTCGACCCTAGCTTAAGTCGGTGGATTTTCATGATGCAGGAAATCGCAGATTATGCGGATTGTAATCACCTCGAGTGCTTGTTTGGGTTGAGTGCCCTCAGAAAAATTAAAATCCAAAGTATGGTTTCGCATCGCCAGAGCTCAGATACCTCCTTCTGGAGAAGAAACTGGGCGTCAAAATTACCTGCAGCCCGATTGGTACTGCATTAAAAAGAGATACCAGCGCCCGGATAATGTACTAGGTCTTCAATGATAAAACATCAATCCGCAGCCGCAATAGAAATAAAAAACGTGTTATTATTCGGACACGGTATCACATTAGTTGGGTTTTTTGCATTTTGTTTTGCCTGGCAACCTATTAACAGAAAAGTACCTATATTTTAATGGCTATTGATAGAAATATTTTAAAGGAAATGAATAATTTATCTTACATGTAACAGTTAAACTTAAACACTAAAGGAAAAGTATTAAAGCTGCATTTCAGAAAGCGTGGAATAGTTCAAAGCCATCGAATTTTACTTAAACATTACCTGTCCTCGGAAATGCGTATGCAAACATATGCAATATTGTACTGTTATATAAATTTTATGCTTCCATATATTTATTTTTCATAAACGACGACTTCGTTGATTAAAATGTATTTTTGTACATGAGTACACACTGAATTTTGAGAGATCCTCAGATAATTATCTTAATAAATGTTATTGATAAATTTATCTATTATCTACGCTACATTAATTTCTATGAATTATGATGACCATATTTTCATTGTCGCACAAACATATTCCGTTTCATTCAATCGTAAATAAAGTTTATTGGAGAAAAAAAATTTGAAAAATCATGTAACAAAATTTTTTTTTATTTTGAATTGCAAATTTATATAAATTAAAACATATTTTTAGTAAAAAATAAAATGAGAGTAAAAAAAATGTACAGTAAATTTTATCCATAATGTTGTTAATGATTAGATTAATAAAAAAAATAGCCTAATTTTTTTCCTTCGATTTTTATAAATTTCTCTTCAAACATTCATGTTTATTAATACAGAAAAAGAAATTTACTCCATAGAACAGGAATGCGAAAGAGAAGAAAAGATGTAATTATTTTGTTATTTTCATATATATTGTGCTTTGTTTTAAATATCTTTTTGATGTGTTATTTAATCTAATAGTCATGTACATATTTTATTTTTGTGAGGTATTTTCTTATAATTATACTTTATTCAACGTCATAAAATCATAAGTTTTTTTCGTTATATGTGATGTAACCAGGATCCGGATAATAATAACCTTCAAATGACCTATAAAATGTCTTATAGAAACTAAAAAGTTATGTATCTACATGATTAACAATTCAATTCCTTAAATTAAGAATTAATATTACTTAAACATACTTTAAAATTTATTTAATTCTTACGAAATACTTGTTTTCTCAAAATTACAATAAATAATATTATTTACTCAATATAATTCGAAATTTCTTAACACAAATTGAACTACAGTTGATCTCCTTAAACACAGGATTTCTAAAAACGATTCTGAATATAAACAACCTAAAAATTGTCAGAAGTAGATAGAAATTTAGTTTTAAAAAATATAATTAAAATTTCCCTGAAAAATAAATGGCACGAAAGGCCTCAAATAATGGTCGAATAAATATTTTGAACCGGATTAACATCTTAAACTTCTTGGAACCATGGTTAAAATGTTTGTTTAAAGTTGCTTGAGATTAAAAAAAGAAAATATGTTATCATCAAAAAATCCTGGACCTGGTTATAACGAATACATTTACTTCGCTTTCAATGTTTTGATGCTTGAATGTGTTTTTCATAATGAATCTATATTTATCAAATATTTCTGAATATCCATGTGTTTCCTTTTTGCTTTGCAACATTTCATCACAATAAATTCATACAATTGATACATCGAAGATAACATAAGTGCATAATGCATTTCATGTGGTAGTCTTATCTTAAAACATTACTAGATAGAAGTAATAAAAATCAATTCAGAATTTTTTTTTCGATTGCATATTTTGTTAATGTAAGACAAAGAATGGTAATATTATTGAAACCATGATGAGGTTCCTTAATATAGTAGACAATCTTCTATCTTTTAAACACATAACCCAATAGATCTACTACTTACAATCATTATTTTATTAAAATTATAAATAAAATACAATTAATTCCAAAACGATTTTTTTTATTTAAAATCATTAGTTTTGCTTAAGCAATTAATGTAATAAATATATGGGTTTTTTTATCTTGGATGATTCAAATAGATGGAATATCCTGAATTATATATATAAAAATACACCTTTTTTATATTGTGTAACTAAGATATATACCAAAGGAGTACACATTCAATTTTAAAAATATTTAATATATAAGGTATTAGTATTTTTTTTCACAATTTACTTCTATGCTAAATCTGTTTTTCCCATTGAATTTTACTTGATTTATGTATATATATTTTAATTTAATTAATATTCAATAGATTTCAATTCATTAATTCATTAGATTACAATATATCTACCAAATTAATGAAAAGCGATATTTATTAAAAACTGCAGTATTGCTGAGGTCTAATAACGTACAAAATACCATTTTAATTTTGCTTGAAATGACTTTATTTGCACTAACTAAATATAAATATTTAAGATTTTTTTTTATGAAAAATCTTAAGTACCCTCTTAATTTCCCAAATTATTGCTCTGTGTTTTCTTTTTTAAGCGATTATTCTTAACAGAAACAATTTTATGTGTGTATGTTAATTTTTTTTTCATTATTAGTAAGAATTATTTTCATGTTTTGCTTTTTTAAGAAAAAAATGAAACTGCGAAAAGCAATCATGAAATGGTATTTTTAGAAGAAAATTTTAACATCCATTTTCAATCAATCATCATCCCTAATATATGTGAAAGTAAAATAGGCATATATAAGTAACTGGTTTTCAAAGCCCCCGTCACTATTTTATTAATATGTCTTATGTATTTCAAATCTAGTATAACATTTTTGTGTGTCACTGTTAGTTTTCCCAATAGAATATACAATGAAACTTAAAAGAATAATATTTTTAAAGTTTATGCATTTATAGCAATATCATCAAATTAGCTGTTGGTTCCCAGAATCCGGTACACCATAATTTTGGCGAAAAATAAGTCGCCAAACAATGATTATACTACCTGGTGGTGATAGGAACATCTCGAGTAGGGAAAACTGTAATCTCAAAAAGGTGATAGAATGTCAATGATGACTCGTCGATTATATTAAGACTCTGTCTCATCTGGCCTTCATTTGAATTAAATACCGAATTCTGGGAATTAATCCAATGGAATAAAAGGAAATTTCTTCTGTACGGTTTAAGCAGCCAAATACAAAATTTAAATACGAACGAATTGTTATTCAAAAATCAAGATTTTATTTGAATGACAGAAGGAATTAAACATTTCTGTCATGTTTTTTTTTTTAAAGAACGATAAATAATTTTTTATTCTGTTCAAAATTAATAGCATTATTAACGTAATATTTTTTAAAATGTTAAAGGCAATAAGTGAAAATTAATTTATAAAATACCATTCTCAAGAAAAAAATTGAAGCTTTCATATTTTAAAACTCGTTTAACTTTATTGCAGTCTGTGTTCTATAACCACATCATTAAAGATAATTAATTGATATGAATTTATTAATTTAACTCTAAATGAAAGAAAAGCAATTAGAATTACTTTTTAATAGAGTGTTTTAATCGAAATAGCATATAATAATGACAAATAATGCGTTGTATACCTCGTCAATTATTAAAATGTTATGTATTATATTTTCAAGTAAAACTGTTCTGGTCCTTCGAAAATACAAACATTGATTTCTTCTTATTGAATGTGAATGTTATTCATTACATAAAATGATTATTTATAATTTTAAAAAGATTTAACAGGCAGACGAAAGATTTTCAGATCTCCTCCCCTCTCCCAAGGAAAGCTGAACATATCCTTTCCGTGCCTTTAATTTCACAAGCCTTAGATGAGATATGAATTTAAAATGATTTGACGAGAAAAAGACAAAAAAATCTCACGTAAAGAGAGTTGTGTAATGTTTCATAAATCGTTATATAAAACTGAAACTCATAATAAAGAATATGACACTTTATAGTAATTGTTTTCTTTTGGGAGATATTGAAAACAAATTTATGGTAATATATAAAACAGAACTATACTTTAACCGTTTATATCATAATAAGGTCCATGGTTAACTGTTTAATTTGCTAATTTTAACATATATCACCATTTTCAGCAAGAATTAATGATCCGAAAACTCGCCTCATTTTAACTACCCTCTGGTTTGACCAATCAGAAAGCAAGTTGCTAATAATGTTCCACCAATACATTGTAACATATTCATACCACTCAAACATTCCGAGGAAAATTTCAGCTTTAATCTCTTCTCTTCTTTGTTTTAAATTATAATACATAATTATTTTAAAATTAGTAGCTTAATTAATTACTACTTTGAATAATTTTTTATATCAATAACAACGGTAAAAATAAAAAGCGATATGCGGTTTTAAAATATTTGGAGAATTTTGAACACTAAATATCTGTGCTTTAATAGTCAATACTTGTTTCCTGAACTGTGATTTACACAATGTATGTAATGGCTGCTTTAACTTACAGAAGCAATTCCTACATTCCCACGCATTGAAAAGAACTACCCAATAATTAAGGCGTTAAAAAAGTTTCGTTTCAAAAATCTAAATCAAATAACTTATTAGCAGCTGATGTAACTGTCATTTATAAAGACAAAATTAATAAAAATTTATAGTAATTTTATTATTTCCGTCAATTTTAGCTTATACTTCATTGTTTTACACTTTCTGTATGTTAGAATAACTGTTCTTATTAAAGTGAAACATTTGTATTATTTAGATTTTTTTCTTCTCCTTCAAAACATGTAATGGTAATGTTTGTAGAGTATAACACAGATTACATCAAGTATGGCTGTATGTTGCAAAAATAAGAACATGAGGCTAATTTAATGTAAATGTCTATTCTTACTGTATTTGTTATAACTTGAATGGGTGTGTGATGTCTATATCTTCTGTAATTTCAGTTAGTTTGTGTGTTGTATTTAATGTAAAGTCTTTAAAAAAATGTGAAATGCTAGAAAAAGCATTTCCTTTAATTTATGTATTCAGTTAAATGTTTCATTTGCGTCCAATCGCAGAGCTTCAAGAATTCGTCTTTTGCTGTCTTTACAATGTCACTATAGATTCAATGCTAAAAAACTATTAGCAATAACATAGATTTTTGGAATAGTACATTTAGAAAGATTTTCTGTTTTGAGTATTATTTCGCAGTACACTTTTCCAGAGCTCAAAAATCTAGTTCATGACATCTTGAATTTTCAAAATTTATACATGTAAATTAAATTTCAATTTGTTTTAACTGAGACACAGTGTTCGTACATATTATTTAAGTTGTCAGAAGTAAGAAAATTTTATAAAATACAATTAACCTGTTTTGAAAAAAAAAAAAGATCAAATTGATGGCATTTGCAGAAGTCGCAGAATTTGAACACTCGTTCTATATATTTTTACCGATAGTTTTATGAAAATATAAAAGCTTACAATACAAAATAAATGACCCAGAAAATTTTTGAGAAAAACATGCTTCTTATTTTCATTCTAAAAAGAATTTTTTAAAAAATGTCTCGTATTTAAAATACAACAAATCGAAATTGATGTTATTACTTCCAGTGTAAAGATTTTTAAAAAAAAAAAAATAAACACACACACACAGAGCAATCTTATAGAAATTTAATCTTATTCATTTTAAAATAATTTAAGGCTGTAAATTTCAACTGGTTTAAAATTATTTACAATTACCAATTAGCATATTAAGACTAAACAATATTAATACATTTAAAACAGGTACTTCTTTTTTAAACAAATGTGATGGGGAAAAAACTGCAATTCAAAATAACATAATCCTTTAGGGGTATTTACTCACAACAGTAACTCTGTGAAATAAACATCTTAGCAAAACAATTAAATGAACTGGTCAATTGTAAACAATTTTTAATTACATTAAAAATCTTATTAAAAAGCTAAGAGAAAATTTATGATAGAAAACAGAAAAATCTTATTTTCAAAAGGAAGGTTTGAAAATTTTCAAAGATATTAAAATCTACCTTTAAAAAAATTACAATTCTGGAAGTTTTTATTAGGGAAAAAAAACTAAATCGAACTCCGCATTTTGAAAAACTTACGAATTTTTGTAATAATTACAATTCGAATTTTAAATTAGGTAAAAGAAATGGCATTAAAAAAAATAAATATTTTTTAATATACATAGTGTGCCAATAGCCGAAAAAAAAACCTGACTTTACTTACATTTTCAGAAAGATTGGCAAAAATAATTTCAGAATTTATGAAATACTGAAAAAAAATATTTATATTTGGATAACAAAATTCTTCCCCTTTCTAAAAGATTTCAAATTAAAATTATTTAAACAGTTTAATCTTAGAATAAAGCTAGATTCTGAACTTCATTTTTAAAATTTCGAATTATATAATGGATATTATGATCACTGTACACAACGCGTATGAACCACATAATCAAAACTAACAAAAAATCTCGAAATAATTATTTCTTTCCTCTTCAAAATCTGATCTAGTCCTCTCTCTGAAGTTAATGTCAAAGAATTATATTAAACATTTTCAATAAGGAATACTAAAAACTTTTGAAAAATACTTTAAATGACGTAAAGAGCTTTGTGTAAACACACTTTTCATTTCCTATCTGTCGACAATTTTTAGTAAATGCTAGAACAAAGCAAGCAAAACTTTAATCGATCAGAAAGAACCCGAACACCTTGAGCAAACAAAAAGACAGAATCTTCAATGAAAATTCTAATACGTTTTAAGAGAAAAAACTTGAAAGGACATAATTTAAAATGAAAATGTCAGTCATGATTAGATGCGCTTAGAGAAAAGGACAAAAATTATTACTCAGTTTACTTTTTCCAAGGATTAATCAGCAACAATAAAAAAAGATTTTTTACTTTAAATCTTTTACTTATTTTTTGTTAGTTGCCTGATTTTTAAACGTTTTGACATATCTGTCTGTCAATCCAATTAAAAAAGTTGAAAATGTTTTTTGTTTTTTTTTACCAATTCAAAAATACGACATATTAGTAAAAGTTTTGCAAATGAAAGCATCTTACCATAGAGGGGGAAATCTTCGAAATATTTAACAATTTCACATTAATTCCAGAAACATTGGTTATTGAAATATTATTAATGTTGCCAAACAAATTATACTGTGACAAATGTTTTTTTGGAAACAAATTCTATTCCATGCACTTGTTAATACTTCTTAAGAAATATTTTTCAAATGTTAATTTCATTTGAGAATATTATTAGCAAACGATTTTAAGTTTCTATTTATTTGTTAATTCTAACAAAGTTTTGTTCTATTCCAAGTATTTATTAATGATACTTAAGAAATATTTTTCAAACTTTATTTTATTTAGGGATTTTATAAGCAAACGATTTTAAGTTTATATATATTTTTTTTAATTCTAACAAAGTTACAATACTTTTCAAACTTAAATTAATTTGTGAATTTTATTAGCAAACAATTTTAAGTTCCTATGTCCCTGTTAATTCTTACAATGATTAGCACGTGTTCAGTTTTAAATTAACACACCATTTTTTCCTCTACTTTTCTTCAATATAAAATGTAATACATTTTATACATTATATCGTTTATTTCCAATTTTTGTTCCCCACAAGTTTCCATTTGTGTTGCAAAAATGCAAACAAGTTTCTAAAGTAAAAAAATAAATACAACGATCAATCGAAAAATAAAAATAAATGTTCGTGAAACTTTAGAAAAAATACAAAAAACGGCGATCACAAGCTTTTATAGTAATACACTTGGTGACAACTAAAAAAAAAAGCAATGTGCAACACGATTTTCCAATTTTTGTCTCAATATCTTCTAAAAAATTGTTCTTAAACATAAAACATTTAAAAAAAATGCACTAACGATTAAGTAAATATTTCAGAGTCACCAACTCGCGACTACATGATTAAGCTGAAATTAACAAAATCTTTAACATAAATTCCGAATAAAATGTACGATAATTCTAGAAAAATAATTGGTTCTGAATAAAACTTCAAAATCAAAATTTTCAAACATGTAGAAAGTAAAAAAAAATTTTTTAAAAATCTATCTTGAAATCAAATAAATTTTTTTTAACACATTTCCATTATTAAAAGTAACCAGTAAATATTCAGCAAGTTGACCCCTACTAAATTTAACTAATTGTAACAATTAAAAGAATTTCTTTCATAAGATTATTGCAATGGTCCACATTCTTCCACTCAATAAGCGCACAGAAATTATAAAGAATACACAATTCGCAAAATTTACGAAATTTTAATAGTTGGAATAGCTTATAAATCTATTAATCCATATAAAAACTTTCTCGCGCACTAAGATGACATATCTAGATTGCTGAGCATAATTTAATTCAGATGTACTGGAAATAGAACATTCCCTTAAAAAATTCCCTGTCATTTAAATTATTTCATTCAGTATTTTCGAGAGAATCTTTAGGTAGAGGACAGTTAGAGAGAGATATGATAAGAATTTATTACTAAGTAGGTAAAGATCTCAGAAAATAATTTAAATGGCATTTTATTAAACATCCTGCCTTAGTATAGTTACTCATGATTCTTATATGGCTTGTTAGCTTTTTGAACAAATAAATCTGTGAAGAATGTTGCCTTCTAACTGTTTGTTTCTCTTTGTACAACAAATTGCTCAATCAATGTTTGAAAAAATGCTTTGCTATAAAAGATATCTGTACTTGAGCACCGCTCTTGTTTCTCGCCAAGATTAAAAAAATATACATATATGCATTTAACATATTTTAGATAATCCATCTTAAAAAAACCATGGCAATTATCCTATTATTTTGCCAAATAAACTATTGTGGTCTAATCGGCATTACTAATTGTTAAAAGTTATTCCCAACAATGCTTATATCAGTTTAAATCTCGGCTTACTGAGAAAAAGAGAAATGATTTGTCGCCAAATTGAAGCCAATGTCATATAACAGTATTAGGAACAGATATTATGCATTTCTAAGGTCGAGGAATCCACAGAAATTTTCAAAGAATTGTTTATATGTGGTAAAATTTCCTTAAAAAACAGAAATTATTAGTTTTTAAAAGGAAATAATGCCAAAAATGTTTTGTAAGGTGAAATATAAAATTTAAAAATACAAGTTTTTGGCATGTTTGATGTAGCAGAGCGATTTTGTTTTATTTATTGTAATTTATTTTATAAAGATCAAACATTATTTTTAACAAAAATGATGAAAGAATGCCTTAAGATTCGAGTGAAAGGAATATGGAAAGAAATTCATTTCGACAATCTTGCATTACACAGTGCATTTACTTATTTTATAAACTTTTTTAAATTTCTTATAAAAAAAACCAACTTCCTTGGACATAAAATCTATAAAATAAAAGATTTCCAAAAAACTTACAACTAATTGGTCCTCAGGTACAGAAATTACTCATAAGTTTTGATTTGTGTATTGTGAAATGAAATTGTATGTCAGCAATAAGAACCATGTTATAACATAAATCAATTTTTTAAAAAAAGTGTTTATTATGTATTATTACAACAGAGGGTAAGCAAGTCAGGTCAATTTATTTAGATACCGTTTTTTCATTTATTACTCAGTGACTGTTCATTATAAATATGTTTTAATTTCACTACATGTATTCGAGTTGTAATATATTTAAAGTAGAAAATTGATTCTCAGTATATTATCAAGATTACCTTACATGCTCCCAAAAAGTTGATGACTAAATCATGACGATTTATATACTGAGTATCAACATTTTCATTCAAAATTATTTTTGTAAAAAAAATCAGACATAATTTTCCAGTTATATACAATATAATTTCCTCAATGTATGTAATCTTTTTTTACCATTACATAAATATATAATATATCACTTTATTGCCCTTTTCTCTTTCTATAAATTCCTGTATTTCATTATTAGAAGCATATCTTTAGCACTATAATTTTTGGTACTTTTCCATTGGCTATGCACAAATTAAAAATAAGTAAGTATAGTTTATTAATAGTATTTCCACAGAAATTTCTGTGTATTGATATTTTTGTAATAAATGAGCATACAGATAAAATAATTGCCTCCACGGTCACTCTCTCACACATAATAAATCAAATAGTAACATCCTCATTAGAATATAATTTAATTTTGTAACAGATTTCACAAGTTGCATCAGAAAAATAATATACCAATTTCTAGGGAAAGAAATTCAAGAACCAAATCTTATGTGAATAAAAACTTCGATCTAAATTTAAAAAAATACCCTACAAGTTAGTCTTTGCATGCTATATTTGCACATGCATAAATGAAATAATCACATATCTACAAAATAATTCACTGTTTGCTAGGTTAAAAGGGAGTTTTCATTCCCCAATAAATTTGTTGCCTATTGATACTATGCACCCTGGCTAATGGAAAAATACCTCATTGATTTCAAATGTTAAACAATTTGATGAAGCCCTTAAAAAAATAACAGAGCATCAATAACTTGTAAAATACATAAAACCAGCTATATTTATTAAGTTAAATAGTATTTTTTAAGATTACATATTTTTAACTTAAATGATACTCCATACGAGAAGCTAAAACTGTTTTTTAAATCCGAGACTACGAGAAAATGATTTTTTGTACAAATCATTAGAAATATTTCCTATTTATGGTAACACGCGTATGGGAAAACAATGTGTGACCTGACTTCTTCCTGTTTTATGGAGATCTATATATATATATATTTAAGAATTATTAGAGATATAAATTGAAGAAAAATAACAGCGAGATAAAATATATGTGTATTTGTTCTATGGAAAAAGTTTATTTGTATACATTTCAAATAAATCCTGTCTTTTTCTCACAAAACTGTAAAATTGTAAAATAAAATTAACTATGCAATAATGTCTTATTTTTTTCCAAATGCACTCAGTAGTTCTTATGATTTATTGTGCGATAAAAAATTATTAAATATTTTTGAAACATATCAACAATGTATTATGTATGCAAACATTTCAACAAAATTTACACATGCAAAGGAATTTTTAATTTTCATTTCTGTATTAACATATTTAATTTAAATGGAGAGAATTTCTAGTTTATAATCCTTCTATGATAACATATTTAGTGATTTATTCCTGTTTCACTAACAGAATCAAAGCACAAAACATCACTGATTCATCTTGTTTTAAGTATGTTGCGCTTGCTATTTCAATAATTCAATAATAATATGTGCTATTATTTTTGATGGACCTAATAGTTTTGAATTATAACAGCAATAAGGGAAATATTTGAACTATAAATTCCTATGCTATATTGCATGAAGATCCACACACACACACAAAAGCTTAACTTAACGAGGGCAGCAATCACTGTTAGTCTACGCTACAGTCACAAAAGATAAGCACTCCACTTAAAGCAGTGCTTCTCAAAGTTGCAATACTCGTGACCCAATATTCAATAATTATTTTCATCGCCCCCCATACAATAACAATGTACTGAATTCAATAATACTATACTTTGACGCTAAAACTACGATACGACTTTAACCTCTTAAGCTCCCCCTTCCCGCGTTTCAAAGCCTTTATTTCTTCACAGACGTATATATATGTCTTTCCGAAGTACGATTTTTTCTGTGCACTGCTATCCGTAAAATTATTCCAAGACTTTGGAATGCAATAAAAGGACCTTGACAATGTTTGCGAAGGATTTACTTATTCCAGGTTATTTTTGCTCCTTTATTCCTCCCCAAATACATCACATACGCGTGCCTACGTGGAAAACGGTTGGCATTGGGAGGCGAATCCCGAAACTTATGATCGGCAGTCAAGGTTTAATTATAAACCGCACAAAAATTATCAAGTGTTAACTTTTGTTATAACTCATGGGGGGTCACTGGTAATTAATAAACTTGTTTTTAACTTAGAATTGTTTAATTAACTACAAAATACATTGTGTAGCTCTGATATATTTATAAGTGTAATATATTAGTGTAAATGTGTATTTTATTTTTTGTCAGAATGTATTGTTTGTTTACTTTCAGTAAATTAATGATTTTTTTAAATAATCTTTTGTTCTCGACTTTTCAATAATCTCGCTCCCCCCTTGTAGAGTTCTCACGCCCCCAAGGGGGGCGCGCCCCACAGTTTGAGAAACACTGACTTGAAGCAACGTGAGGGTTAAGCACCATTAATCTTTAAACCCCCCTCCCCATTAAGATGGTTTTAAATAGAATCAAACATAAGCCCACAATCTATCAGGTCTTTGCTTTTCCATATTAAGCTTAGTTCCTGCCATTGAAACCTGCTTTATTGCTAAAAAACAGATCATTTAGATACTTTATATATATACATAGATTGTACATATTTAAAAGAAAATATTCTTAAAACAGAAAATTGTTGCAATGCAAATAGTTATATTTAATTAGAAGTTGAAAGTCTATTGTAAATTTGATAGTTTATACATTTATGAAACATTTAAGTAATTTATTGAATGGCTTCAACTATTCTAATGATGTATCCATAGATTTACAGATAGTAATTGATAATAAGCTACTTTTTTTAAATATTTTGACAGGACAATATATAATAATTTTAAGACACACAAGCATATTAACACTTTCTCTCATCGCAAGGAACGAGATAACTAGTTTTTCAGGATCCACAAATAAATCGTTGTAGTGAGAATTGCAACTGATTATTTTTCAAGGTAAAATAAACAAGTTTTACAGAAATTTGCATTTTGTTTCAATTTTAACATTGTGGAGAGCAGTGCAGACAGAGGGGAGGGCAAAGGCATCTCTTTCTAGGTGTCCAATTATTTGATGTCATTGCTTCCTGACTAAATATCATTGCTGTCAGTCAGGAAACAGTCCTGTGACCTCAATCCTATCAAATATTTTTGGCACCATTTGAAAACTCTTGTCCGAATGAGGTACCCAGGAAATAAAAAGAAACTAATTGAGGCTATAATTATTTCCTGGCATCATGTAATAATGAAGGAAGAGTTTAAAACTAATTTCAGCTCTATGAAACATTGATGTGAAGCTGTAATAAAAAATAAAGGCTACCCACTAAGCATTGATAAGTCAACGCTATCATCAATATCTAATGTATATTGATAGTTATTGCAGCATTACTTTTTTTGTGTTGCAAATATTTAGATTTTAATTTTTGTATTGTGAATTCAGTATTAAATTATCTTTAAAATGATATAAAAGACTTTACCTTTTGTGCAACATAACATTTTGTACAAGCATAGAAACTTAAGCATACCAATTTTAAAAACTGTCCACAATTTTATTACTTTTTCCTGGTATAATCAATTTTAAAATGTAAAGGAAAAATAAAAATCTTAATCTGTTAATTTAAGTACAAAGATAAATGACACAGACCATCTCATTTAAAGCATTTACCATCATTCCTGAGAATTTTCTCACCTTAAATAACTAAGTTTCTGATGCACATCACTTTTATTGTAGTTTGATTTATCAAATACAGAATGCAAATAATTTTAATTAGTTTTCCTTTTTCCCTCTATATTTTCAGATCAGTAGGATGCATCTGCTATTCTGATTAATTTGCCTTGTTAATAAAATAACAAGCTCTAAATAAAAAATGAATATAAGACTTTAACTGTGAAAAAAAATATATCAGAAGAGAACTTATGTTAAAGGAACAGAATAATACAACTAAAGAATGTTCAAACCCTATAATTCTTAATGCCTAATTTCAGTTTGTCAAATCACAAATTCAGTTTTAATAACGTAAATAAATGTTCATGTGATCAGATTTAGTCAAATTCAGAAATTCTACTTTATCTAAATTTATTAATCAATAGTGTATGACAACAGATTGAACTATCAAGATAAGCAAAAATTGTGTGTACAGCATATGACTAAGCAAGTACAATTCAAATTTTCAGCAACCATATTTTGTGTGCTGCTGCCTTTGAAAAAGAATTTCGATTTAACATGTAGATCTTAAAAACCGGAAACACAAAGACCATTTTAAAAATAATGAATGCAAGAATAAATTTTTGTAAAAGAAATCTGTAGAAGCTGATAGAACATGAAGAAATATTGCAAAATAATTTCCTGTATTCAAAAATATTTAATTTTATAAATAAGAAATATTTAATTTTAAGTAATTTATTTATAAGTAATTTAAGATATTTATTAATAAGTAATTTAACATTGATACTGCAAAATATCAACAAAAATGTATCCCTCCTCTTTTATATTTGAAAAAATGTGCCTGCATTTTTTTTCTCCTGTGCTCAATTCTCTATAGATTACATATGATTTTACTGGATAGTTTTCTAATAGTTTCAATAGTTATCTAGTAATTCTTCTAGTTCTAATTTTTTGTTCCTTAAATTCCAATTACTTGTCTGCTGCCTTGGATTAATTAACAGGACCAAAGTTTTAAGGACTAACTTGTTCTTGACATGGTTTGTCTTTTCTTAGTATCAGTACCTGCTGGTGGAAGGGGATTCAGAGTTTTTTACAGCAACAATTTTTACAAATAAATTTGATTAAGTCTTAATTATAAACAGCCAGCAGAAAATGTTTTAACTTTTTAAACAAAAAGTTGGTGGATTTTTAAGCATAAAAAAGAATTTCAAGAACAGGAAGAAAATAATTGGTATCCAGAAATGTATCAAATAATGGTATAATAAATAATAAAAATTTATCGATGCATCTTTCATCGAACCATTAACTATAGTTTTTACCAACATGCAGGGTGCAAGATATTTAGAAGGGGAATGCAAAGCAATCAAATATAAATACTATAAAATATGAATCAGTAAAACATAAAATATTGTTATAGTTTTTTTTACAAGTTAACAAAAAAACAAAGATTCTACCATTTTAAAAAACAAGGCTTTCAAAATTCTATGCCATTTGAACTTACACAAGATTATCACAACTATAGCAGAAAATTTTAAGTATGGTGATTGAAAAGGAAACGATAGTAACAGTATCTTCACAGTTTTGAAAAACAAGCCCAACAATCATTATACAAAAATATGGCAGTCTTACCTACGGTAAGGCTCAAAGTCAATTCAAAGGACTGAAGCAGAGTAATCAACATATGCAACTAAAACTTACTTACCTGGATTCATGCAATTTTATTGTGTCAATTATTTAGAAAAATAACCAAATAACCAACACCTAACAACCAAAAAATCCAGGGAAATCATATTTATACAATTATTTGAAAATCAATGTACCATTTTCTCATTTTGACTTTTAGGGGAAAAAGAAAGAAAAATTCATTTAATTTTATTTTGTATTTATATTACAAAGGAATGATGTGTACATGGAAAATACCCTTCAAAACGACTTATACATTTTTTTTTCAAAAAATAAATTTCACTCAAATATTTTCAAATGCAAAATATACTGAATGTAAAATTTCTGATAAATCAGCAATTTTAAAACTAAATTTTTATTTTCAGCTACATGTCAGGATTAGGTGAAGGATGTGTCAATTTTTTTTCTTTATATTGAAAAAAAGTTTAATGTATAGGAAACAATAGAACTCTTTAATGTAACATTGCATTCAAAAAGAATGTAATAAAAAAATAGCATAACTACAAGACAAATAGCGGCATATTTACCAAGTTACTCATTTTAAATTTATCACGCTTTAATATTGTGCATAGATTAAGTTATTCAGTATAAAACTTGAAGGAATGATCAGCAAAAAGAAATCATTCTTCTAATCAATAAAATATAACATATCCGGTCTATGATAAATAAAGTCATAGAACAGATAGCTTTGGATGTATTGTTTATTAGTGTCACACTTTGAAGCAATATATGAACTATAATCAAGTGACAAGAACAACACTTAAGTTAAAACACTCTCCAAACCCACACAAGATAAGGATTTTAAGCCTTTCCATAACTGCATATACTTAAGATTTACAGCAAGGGTGTCCAACTTGGGCCAAGCAAACAAGGTTTAATTTTAGGTGGGCCACAAAAAAATCAATATTCATAGAAATCTAATTTTATTTTGAATAATACATTATAATAAAGAGAAAAATTTAATGTTTACGTCTTGACACTTGACATCACTTCTCTGCTACTATATTTCCTGTTTCAGTAGAAATTTTGATATTTTATTATATATTATTGTGTGTTGATATATACTGGTCAGGCCGCAAAAATGTTTGTTGTGGGCCATAAGTTTGACACCCCTGATTTACAGCAATGGAAATGTAGTAATTTCTTTCTATTGCAAATTATGTTACAGTTTGACATATATTATAGTGTAACTTGTAATACTCCAACCAAATTCTTGTGCATGGGGAGCCTGATATTGCAATGTGATCTATCATTGTTATATATACTATGTGTCTGCCCTCACATTTAGTGATGTAATGGGTGGTGCAATCCTTTCCATTAGTTATATATATAGTCTTTATATATAATTCCTCTGTGCGGGTGTATGTGACTGAACTCCTCCTAAACGGCTGGACCGATTTTGATGACATTTTTTTGTATGGGTTCAAGTGGGTTTGAGAATGGTTTAGATTCACAATTCGGTCTGATATAGCAGTTAGTTAAAACGATATTAATTAAAAACCTTAAAACGCGTAATTGTTTTACCCATGTGTGTTGTTCATTCCGCTAATGTGCGTCAAGAAAAAAAAAGGGGAAAATTTTGTTTTTCACACGCCCAATTATATGTTGCGTGTGCGAGGGTTGGCAAACTATCACATTTGTTTGCTTATACCTCTGAAGGATTAACCAAAAATACTGATCATTCAATGGCATTACGATAAATTTATTTGTTGTGCATTAAAAAAATATACCTGTTAGGAAAATATATATATATAGCTCGAGTTTTATCTTTTTTATCATTTAATTAAAGCAAGTTGAAGTTTCTATTCAGAATAGCATCTACTATATTCAACTTAGTTCATAGTATACACTTACTCAAATGCAAACGATAGGTTGAATTGTGGTAACTGTGCATGTGATGACGTCAGGTATTGTAATAAGTTTTTTATAAAAATTTTCATCAAAATGGTCCATATTGGTACAATTTATTCAAAAAAGTTTGAAATTTTCGGATATAAGACGTGTGTACAGGACAATGTCTGTCGGGCCACTAGTATTTATATATATTTGTTTCTCCTACAATAATCAATTCCAAAAAAAAAAAATTTACATTACTATGGCTTGATTTTGTCCAACACAAAGATTTTTTTTTTTTCAAAGAATAATCTATAATTCATATAAACCAAATTCTTGCTAAGACAAACTCAAAAACATACTCTGTTGATTTCTGTATGCTTTTACCAGACATACTGAAACTTCTCTAACACATACATAAAACAAAATGCAATTTCAAACTTTAAAACAACCTTTTGTTCTCTCCTCATACATGGTTAGAAAGCACTACTAGAATGCATGATTAGTATATATAAACAGAATGCTAATCATTGATATGTTTTATTGAAATCTATGCAATGTGTAATTTTAAAGCCCATTGGATGCTACATTAATGGCGTTGCATTTGGAAAAAACAGTAAATAACATAAATCATATGTTTTGATATTTATAGAATGTTATAATAGTTGAGAGGGAAAAAACATTCCAAAGAAAATATCATGAAAACATTTATTTGAATGCATACAATTTTGAAGCTAAAGTCATGATTCAATTACACAGCATTTAATCATTTAACAATACACACAACATTTCAAAAATAATTCTTTTCTAAGATCTAGAAAAAAGTATCATATAAGTGAATGATATTACAATATATTTACAATATTAAACATCACAACTCTTCTAGTTGCATGAAGAAAATGAAACATAGAACATGAATTTTTACAATGACATTTCAAATTTTAAAATAAATCTGAAGTTTGAATTTCAAGATATATCTTAAAAATCATAATGTAAAAAGATTAAAGGAATCTTTTTTTTAAGAAAAAATTGAATTTCAGGAGTAAAATTTACACACTGTTTAACAAAATTTTCCATGCCAAATTCTTCCTGTTAAACTTTTTTTCTAAAGTAGATTAATTCTGAATTAAAAGTACATTTAATTCACACGGACAATTGACTGTCTTCCAGGGAAAAAAAATACTAATGTGTTTGTTCATAATACCATGGACATCCTATATAAAAAAACAATGAATCCTTTTAAATTACCTAAATTAAAAATTTTATTTATGATAGATACACTTATGCAAACAAACAAAAAAAAAGCTTTTTACAATGCTACCTAACAAATCTTTAAAAATGTTTTATTATTATTAAACAATTACAGATGTTTAAGCAAAATTTTAGAAAACAGTGAACATAAAAAAACAAGTTTGCAATTCAATTTCAAATAATCTTAAAGTAACCTAAACATTTAATCTGAAAATTACACAATTATAGATATATTTATAATAATTTTTAATACTGATAAAATGAAAAACACATTATGTCTATATTCCATTCAAACTAATAATTTAAATGGTTTTTACGCTGCAATAATATTTTGCAGTGTTTTTAAAAAATGATACAATGTAAAAAATAAATACAACAAAAGTTATAAATAAAAAATAAAAGCATTGAGGAAAATTTTAAGAAATTTTTTTAATTTATAACTACAAAGTTTTGTGTAAAATTTTAATTTAAAAATTATATATCTGTTACACTAACAAATATTTAAATTGCAATTTGATAACAAAATATAATATTATTGACAGCTTCTAAAATTTGCTTTTTCTTACTTTGAAAATTTTTCAATTATGGAAAATCAAAAAAAAAGCATCAAATTATTTAAAAAGAAAGAATTTTTCCTAAAGAAATACAAAACTAAATTTTAGCAACATCCTGATTTTTGTGATTGATGATCACATTTTAACCGAAAAAGAAATTTCACAATTCATGAACAAAATTTTATAAAACATATACAAAATGTATTATTACATGAAGGAAAAAATTTAAATGTTTAAAATAAAAAAAATACTTACTGACTTTACAAAGGTTTATTCCTTCTGATTTTAAAGCTAGGATTGATTATTATATAGCAACAAATTCAGATCCTAACAAAATATAGAATTTCAATTATATAAACAAAATCAAATAGGTATTAATATATCATATTTAAAAAATACTGAATATAAATAAAGTATGCCCACTTAATAATGTTTGATCTCAGAGAAATTCCAAATTTCATTAATTTTCTATCATAGCCCATATTAAGCTACTTTCCATTTACTTGTGTTTATTTATGTGTTGCTGCTAAACATATAAGAATAAATTAAATATTACTATGAAATATTTGTGAATTTAGAACAATTTTTGAAAAACAGTTAACTTCTTGTTATTTTTAATTAGTTATCCGCAGAAAATGTTCCACATTTCAGGAAGAAATACTTAAGGAAAAACTTTACACCTACAAATTAAAATTTTCCATATGCAAACATAATATTTATAAAAAGAAATATTTTCAGAATACATGAAAATTTTTGACAAAAAAAAATCAGCCATTTTATACAAAGTTAAAAAAAATGTGTATTCAATGATTAATGAAAATAATCTAAAGAATTTATTGTGCTGAACATTGGAAGGACTCATCTCATCACTTTTGCCTACTTGAAGTTTAAACATTTCCAAAGAAACATTTTCATTTTTAAAAATTATAAGTATGTAAATGCAACATAAAATATATAAATATCGGTATAACTTCATTGACGATAAAAAAATTATGAAATGTAATATCTAAGCAAAATTATATAATTGGAAAAACATTGAAAATTATCAATGTAAGTGAATGTCATTATTTAGAAAATTTGGTATGATTCTACCACACAAAGAGTGAAAACTATTAGCAAAATACAAAAGTTCCAACAATTTCAAAATACCAAATAATATTTTGAAATTTAAACTAGTAGGGAAAAAATTCCACTTCTTTCTAATAATTTTAGCTACGATATGTGTCATCGTTTATTTAAACTTTGACACTCTTAAGTATATATTCATATATAACTAAATTCTGAAGATTGTGAAAAAGAATATAAAAATTAGAAATATAAAAAAATCAACAGTGATTTTCTTTGCGAGAGAACAATATAATTACTAAACTGTGACTTTTTAAAATTATTAAATTTCCTTACTTGACCAGGATAAGAAGTGTAGATCACATTCTGTCCAGATTGGTCTGTCATCATGGCTGCTGTTAATGTTTGGGAAGCTGAAAATGTAATAAATTAAATATAAAACAAGATATTTTTAAAAAAGCAATACAGTTTTAAGGTGACAAACTAGATACATAAGTGAAAAGGTCAAATATTAATTTAAAAAATTATTACAGTAATTTTCTTAACAGTGATCACTGCTGATGTTTATTGAGATTATATACTAAAAATCTGCAACACACACATAAAGTCATGTGCAGTGGATTTGAACCAAATAATTGTAACTTTGCAGAGATGAAGATGTATGTAATCTGCTCAACCAAGTCAGCTAGAATATCTAGTGTTTGTTTATAATAATTATGCCACAGAGCGATATATAATTCCATTCTTCACTATTCAATGCCCAAAGTTAGAGAAAAATGCCTTTCAACCAATTCATAGATTCTCATTTCTGGTTCAATTTATTTGAGAGCTTCATTATAAACACAGATAAAAATTTTACTTATGCCACAAAAATAGCAAATGGCCTTTAAAGATGTAAAAATGTTATTTAGATCAATTAGTAAAAATATTGGCCAAGATTGACATATTTGTTTCCAATCCATTAAACTGGAAAAAATTTTACACTTTATAACTTAAATGCTGTAAAAAAAACAAGCTTCATAACTTTTTTTTAAAAAAAATAATGACCACAAGTTTTATGGTTTTTTGTCTTATTTTCAAATTGTTACAAACATAAAATGATAAAAATAATAAACAGCAGATAATAGAAAATTTGTGAAAATGTACAAAAAATTAACAATTTGGGTGTATAAGTGTACATTTTACATGCAAAGTGTAAAAGTTAGCAGGTATGCAACACACAAAATGGTAAACATAGGCATATTCAACTGCACACACAAATGAGATGCCTACTCAAATTGCTCAATAAAATGAAAACTGGATTGAAAGAAAAAACTCCAGCAGAACTTTGTGTGCAGTTTTATCTCTACAAAGTTCAAAAATTATAAATGAAATGAAACTGTTACATGCTTAAAATGTAAAAATGAACAAGATTTATTGATCAATCCTAATAAAGTATGTCTCTTTTAAGAATTTTGCCTCTAACTAGTTATCTTTCAAATACTAATGATTATGACAATGACCAGATTCTGAAGACATTGGAATAACCCTGCTGAAAAATGTCATGAAACTTTTTCTAAAAGTTTAAATCTTATTTACACTAAGTGAAGAATGGAATAGTACGTCAATATCCTGAAGTTTAAACTTCACAGTAAAATTGCCTGCCATGCTTAGCAATAATTTTATGAAATTTGGACATTTCTACACAAATTTAAGGTTTGATAAAAAGATTACCTTGTACTATGATTGAAATAGTCAAACTATTTATCCAGTGCATTTGGGATATAAACTTTAGGCCCTGTTTTGTTGCAACTTTTTCTTCTACAATGATTAAGAACCTGATGCAAGAAAAGATACTTCTCTCAGTACTTGTGTGGCAAAAATGACAGGGAACATTGTGAATCCCTTCAAGCCATTTTCTACCTTTTGATAATTTTTTTACCAGCACTGTTCCTTGGAAAAGTATAAATTAAAAAATCATATCAAATGATATGAAATATGATTTGATGTGAATTCACATGAGAAATCAACTTAGACTACATCTCTTATGACCAGCTGCCATACAGATAAAAATTATGGAAATGAATGTGGAACTACAAGATCTAAATGTGTTTAGCAAGAATTGCAAACTTAAGTTGGAGTTGGAGCACAGTAACACCAATTTAACCAGAATTTCAATTTCTCTAGAAACAGGATCTTGATCCAGAAATCAATCTATTATAGTCAAACTGATTTTGATACTCTAGGATTTTCTCTTGATCTTGACATGATGATGGGCTGCTGAAAATTCTGCTGAGTAGGTCATCTTGTAACTTTCTATTGGTGAACCAGGTGATTTTCACATCTACAAAGCAGGATTTCTAGTTGCACTGACCTCAGCAGACAAATGTGTTGAGAGATCGTCAAATAAAGAGTTTAGCCTGAAAGCACTACCTAATGGATGCTGTATCTTTTTAAGTTGTGCAGTTGAATTCACAGATTTATTTCCAGGGAATAGATGTGAAGTGGTGTTGTATCAGAAGGACAGAACCCACGACCTTTGGTTCTGTAAGCGCAGAACATACCGCTAAACCAAAATGATCCCTTCAGTCTGGGAGCTGTTACTGGCTTATATAGTTTATATTGCTACACACTCCCCCACCAGTGAGTCGTTGGATAGGCGAACAAATGCTGTAGTTGTTATGGCAAGTGTGTTTTGCATGAGCATTGTTGATTGGAGGTGACGAGATACATAAGACTGATGAGTTTGTTTTGCTGCATCGAGTCCGATGAGATTTGGGTTGCTCTTTTTGCGGGTAGATGACGCCATGACAGATCAGAAGATTGCCTTTTCTGAATTCAGCAAGGGTCACCAATGAAGTGCCGATGTGGGTTCTGTCCCTTCAGAAAAGATATTCGGTTCCGTATAAGCATGTAACATACCGCTAGACCAAAATGATCCCTTCAGTCCAGAGGCTGTTACTGGTTTATATAACTGATACCACTACAGATGTCTACCCAGGTGGTGGGCAGATTGTGGTGTCCAAATCTTGTCCAACTTCCTCATCCATATCTCAACAAGAGGGTAAAAAATTGAGCCTTATGTCATTGCTATTAAAGCTCTAAGGACTGAAGAAACTAAAGGAATAGGAATTTCAATTCATGTAGCCGCACAGAAAAGGAAACATTCATCTACTAGTAGAAGGGTTATTTCTTCAGGGGACTATTATACTGTTTTCGAAGCAATGGTGTTCATTTTAAAATATAAATCTCCAAAAGTTAAGAAAACATTTTACACTAAAAATTATAAATAAAAACGAATTAATAGAAACTTACGATAGGAACCCTCTTCAAGATCTTCCATTGATGAGTCAGTGGCTGTGGCAGTACTTATAGTTTTTTCTCCTTTCATGGACTAAAAGAAATAAAAATTAATGCTTTAAAATGACAAATGCACATTTTTTTAGGTAAAAACCAACATTTAACTTCCTTATGTCAAAAACATTTTTCTTTTAATGATTTTAGATAACTACACAAATAATTTGGTTTCTATAAGGCAACAAGGAACTTTAAAAGATTTATATACTACACATAAAACATTTTATAACAAAATATATAAATACTGACCTCTCTATATTTTTGTAGATATAATTTTAGTGGTTCAGTATAATTTTCAAAACCTAATGTAGTCATTGCAAATAAGATATCTTCCCCATTTATTGTTTTTCTTTTTTCTTGATGACAACGATCACTGGCTCTATAGCATAGTTAAGAATTTTCCAACAGCGAGAAACAAAATATGACAACTATTTATCACTTCAGAATACTTTGCATGATAAGAATAAGAGAACATTATATCTTCATTTTCATTTTTGAGGATTATGGGGTGTTATAGTTACACTTAAATTCACATTCCAAAAATGTATGCTTATACGATTAAAATGTTAGATACATAAGAACCCAATGCGAATTAAAACAATAAGTATCATCAGCTACAAATTTAGCCTTACATTATTCAAAACAAAGAGTGTACTAATGCAAAAGAAATACATGTGTGCGTGCGTGCGGCTTGGAATAGTTTATTTTAAGGTGATGTAGAATAAAAACTTGTAATGAAGTACAACAGGATTTTTAAATTATCTAAGCATTTCTTTCTTGCTGTCTCGATTCTTCACACATAAGAATTCAGATCAAAAAGATAATAATTACCACTTCAATTCCTCTCTTCCAACCCTGCTGGCCATGTGACTTTTAATAATAAATTATTTGACATTTATGACTCAAATTAATAATTGGCAAAAATGTTTTATAATCCAGAAAGACTTTACGTAAGTATATTTATTACAATGTAGCAAAACATGGTGAAATGGATTTGATGAGTAAATATGTATATACGATAGTTGCAGTCCAATATTTTTCTAGAGAGAATGGTTTTTCATGTGCAGTTTCTTTAGAGTAACAAACTCACATTTGTTAACTCCTCATTAACATATTAAGAATTATAATTAGAAGAAACTAAAAAATATTATTTAAATCATGTATGTCATTAATTTACTTCAACATGTTCAGGATCTTGATTGCATATATGTGTACAATTCTCCTTTCAAAGTCTATGGGGTCACATACAAAAAGAGCCTTTCCAAGTGTCTTGAGGCCCACATATGTATAATTTCAATTCTGAACATTTTATTTAAAGTTTTAAACAATAGATGGCAGATGAAGTTAATTAAATTTTTGAATATTGTCTCATAGAACACCGGCCTTCAATATGTGCTTTTGGTTTCAATATTACTAGGAGTTTTTTTGTTATTGTTGAGTCAGAGAAATTTGAACACATAGAAAATTACCAGAATTTGATTTTTAAAAGGTGAATTAGAAATTAAAGAATTTCCTAAACATGAATGGTTCATTTGATTTATTATATTTGTGATTTTTTTAAAAAAAGGAACAACTTTTTTTTTAATTAGTAACTTCTTAATATCACAAAATTTTTATTACAGTATATTCATATACTATTAATGATAAACTAAATTTTAGCATATTTAATTGGAGAAATGATTTTATGTATAAATCATCATTTGCATGTATACGTCATGCTCAGCCACTGCATTTACTACTCCAGGCATTTATACACCTTTCCAAATTACGAGCTTTTGCTTTGCATTTTGAAGGTTTAGGAATGTTATAAAATGGCTTTGACAGTATTGGTGAAGGATGTACTTATTTCAGAGAAGGATGAATTAATTGTGCTTTCTTTTCCTCCAATAGCTGCATAACAGTGTGCACATGTGTGAAAAATGGTGGCACTGAAAAGCAAATTATGCAACATTTCCCCAGCAGTTAAAGGGTTAAATGAAATCAGGCTTAATATGGAAAATACAGTGTAACTGCCTGGAATGCTATTTTGCAGAAGTCACAAACCTCAATATACAACTTCTCACTACATACAGTATTTTTAAAATAGATTTTTACATAAAGTTTTTTTTTCAAAAATCCTGACAATTTAGGACTTTTTTTAGAAAAGATATTTTAGTGCCAATTCTGGAAGCTAGAGAAATGTTTTAAAAAATTTTATTTAATACAAATGAACTCATTGAAGTATTAATTTGAAAAAACATTCACATAAAATCCATAAAAAAATCTCATTGAAAAGGATACTCGCTAGTGATGAAGCTCACAAATTCTGACACACACTCCTGAACACATTCCTTGGCATCTTTAGCAATCTACAATAAAATTAATAATAATGGAAAAGTCAAAAAATCATATATAAAAATAAAAACCACATTTAGAAAAATTATAAATAATTTTAAAAATTATACTTGCATTAATTCTAAGTCAGAAAAAATATAAGCTACCAAAATTGAGAAAACTGACATTTTGAATCAAAATGATGCAATTTCATTACAATAGAAAATGAAATTTAGAGAAAAATTATGACTTTTATTCATGCAGTATTAATTATTCAATTAAAAAACAAAATTATTTATATAGAAGAATTTAAAATTTTAAGATGCTCAGGTTTTCTGCCAATATCACCCCCCCCCCTCCCATGTTAAAACTGCAATCTTCACTATAAACCACCTTCTAAAAATACAATATATATTTTTCGTAAAGGACATTCTTACAAGATTTTACAATATAAATACTCATTTGGGAGATGAATGGAGAATATAACTCAATTAAGCTCAACACATCAACAGTGACAAATTAAGAGTGAATGTGAGATATTTTGCTATTGTCCAGTAGTAAAAAATATTTGAAAAATAAATCATTTAATATTTAAAAATTTATAAAAAGCACTACAGTGAGTAAAACATTTAATAAAAAAATGATAACAAAAAGTCCCAAAAGCTAAAAAAAGTGCTTAGAATGTGATCTGGATGACGGAATATACGAATTATATATATATATATATATATATATATATATATATATATATATATTAGTTTCTGCCTCTATCCCCAAAGTATATATATATATTTTGAACCTAAAATAAGTATGCTTACCATAATTAATCAAAAATTTTAAACTAATTAATAGGATATCCAAATAGCATTAAGTTATCAATAATTCAGTTAAAAATTAAATTTCCAAAATAATTTCAAACACATAAGCACAGTTCATAAAAATATATTAAAAATTCATACTAATCAACTTACTTTTCCTGATTTGGGAATAGCATTCTTCATTATACGAGCAACATTGGCTATAGGAAGAAACCGGTCCTGAAAAGAAATCAGTTTCTGAAACGAAAATTCCTTTAAATTATGCGCATAAAAATTATTTTTTGTAGCTGCAAAAAAAATGTTTTTCACAAAAATAAATATTATTATACATAAAAATTATTTAAAAAAGAAACAAATGACAAAAACATATATATAAATTAATATACAAAAATTTTATGCAATTTTGATGTAAATAATAACTGTATTCAAACATTATGCATACAATAATTTAAAGGTCAACAACTATTTGATTAGAATAATGTAAAAAGAAAAAGAAAATGATTTATCAAAATATGCATTTAATGCGACCATTTTGGTGTAATGTTTTATTATAAAAATAGCTAATAAAAACTACACATTAAATAGTCTTCTAAGATGAAAATCCAGTTTTTAAATTCCTGAATTCAATAAATGCCAATGTTTATTTATGAGTGGGAATTTTGACATAACAGAAATTTTAATTCAGGATCAATTTCTTAAAATTACAGTAAATTATCCTCATTAATGCAAAAATTCTTTTCTTATGTTATAAAAATCTTTGGAGAAAAAAATTCAGAATTTTCCCCCCCAAGAAAAATTTTAAGCTTCGGAGGAAAAATTTAAACTACTGTAAAATTCGGTGTATAACGTGCACCAATACTTTCAAGCTGGAATTTTTGATTTTTAGGTATATTTGCCATATAATGCACACTCCCTTTTTTACAAAAAAATCTGAAATGTTCTAATGTTTTGAGGTAATTTATTAGAGGTATTATCCCAAGCTTTAAAAAAAATAGTATACTTCTATAGCTACAATTCTTTAACTTCAAAAGAAGGGTTATTTCTTTTAAACCTTTAGCCAGGGGTACTCAACCTTTTTTTCTGCTGGGCCGCATACATGTATTAGTTATTTCACATTGGCCGCAACATGAGGATAAATAGGGGATGGGGGAGAGAAATGCTTTAAGACAAAGACAACATTGGAAATTTAAAAAGTGGAAAATTGATCAAAATATCATAACTCCTGTTTTGCTTTTTTTAATTATTATTTTGTATATTTTTGTCAGTAACACTAAATTAGAAGCATTTAAGAAACACTCCTTCATAATTTCTGCAACAGTAAACAGTTTCGTATGATTACCAATAATATAACAAACTTCATAGGATGTCTTTGTTACCGCTGTGATATTACCACTGACAAAACACTTTGTTGCTGTTGCAAAGATTATTCCAGAAAAAGTGCCATTGAATGATTCCTGTTTATTGATATGTTTTACATACAGCACTTTCGTGACGAATCAAACAATTACTGATCCGTGTTTGTTTTTCACTACAAGATCATCAACCTCCCAATCATCTTGAAACAATATATTTTCTTTGAATATTTTTCATTTGCAAGATAGTAAAGATAGTTAAAAATTAGTTCCATAAAATTGTCGCTACTCCACTATTGTCTGTTATCACTAACCGTAACCTTTCCAAATAGAAAAAGAATATCAGTTCGTACCCATACAACACCGACAGCAAAAAGCAAAGTTGATATATTTGATTTCTTGACAAAAAATTTCTCTTTTAATTTTTAATACATTGTTCTTAAAACAAGTGAATTTTTCAGAGAAATGAACCATGACTGGGCCAGGTTGGCTGCAGGTTGAGTATCACTGCCCTTAACAATCACATAATTTTGAAGAAAACAGCCATAAAAATGCCTATTTTTTTTATTTAAAAAAAAGTATAAAACTAAGAGTGTATGTTCAATATTTATTTTTAAATTTTTAGCTTGAAATACAAAAAAAAAATTTTTTTTTAAGAAAAACTAACATTTAGGGTTATTATAACTGAATGTTGGTTTTTCAGTAAAGTGAAAAAATTAAAAAATATGTGTTTTAAACATTAAAGGGGAACTTTATTACACTTGTGCAATGTAAAAACACATTAGTTTTTTCTTGCAAGATAAATTTCAAAGCATGAGATAAAAAAGTCAATATCACAGGTAACAGTATAGATCCACCATCATTGCTCAGTTTTTACAGAATCACTCTTATATCTCTTTATACTTAAAATAGAATCCAATTCACTTGCAAACTAACTCCATAATGTATATAATATTAAAAAATATATGCATTTTATCACAGAGTGAAACTAAGTAACTGAGCTCTACTGCTACTGCCATCTGGTGAGAAATACACATGATTCTGGACATAAGAAACAGATAGTTTTAATCTTTTTAGTGCGTTACTTTTAAGCAGTCCAGCCCGGAAATATCACGGGCACGAGAAATAGAGAGGAAAATTTCACCCCATGATTTTGACGGGAGCAAGAAGGAAGGGGTTAAGTAAACAATACTTTGATATATGTAAAGGTTTAATTTTCTTGTGTTTCTTTCTTTTATTTTTAAAACTATCATTTTCATACTTGGCTTATAACGCACACTCATAATTTTTTATCTTATTTTTTGTATTAAAAGTGCGTGTTATAAGGGGGATTTTATGGTAACTAATAAAGTAAAAGTACTCGCACAATAAAAACATCCTTATTAAATAAACTATTAGTATAACTAATAAATATAATAATCATCATCATTATTATAAATAATTATAATCAATAAACAACATCCACATTATATTACATTAATAAAAAATATATAAATACTAAAAATGTTCCGAGAAAGATGGGTTAATCAGATTCATGCAAATTACATTTATAACAAATATACAAAATATTTCTTATAAGAATTTTTAATCCTAAGTGATTGACAACATCATGCTACTCATTTTAAATTATTTAAGAAAAAAATATCAACACAATTCAGAGAAATACTTAATAGATAATAAAAACAGCACATAAATGTTCTTTTTTTAAAAAAAAATCCATTTATATCTACACTTGAATATATACAAAATGTGAGCAATGCTTACATATTTATTAAGATTTAAAAACAAATTTCTTAATAAAAACATTATATTATACATCTTAAACAATTTAATGACTATAATCCATCCAAGCATAATTACCATTTAGCCTGCAAAATTCCACAGTGAAAAAAGGGTAGAAAAAGGAAATAAAAATTTTCAAAGATAGTTAAGAGAACTTCAATTTTTTTTTCAAATTAATAAAAAATACTTTAAGATTAAATATATAACTGTCTGTATAACTCAATTTAATTTGACTTTTTTTAAAAATAACTTCAAATGAATATTTTAATCAACAGAGTAATTTAAGTTACACATGAATACAACTTGCATTTAAATTTACCAATTTTAAAGATAAAAATATTTTTTTTAAAAGTTTTCTTAAAACACATTTAAATTTCACTTACTTGTTCTCTTAATGGTTCTCCATCCTTATCACCAGCATCCATACTGTCACCAGATATTCCCAGTGTTTCATCAGCATCTGAAATGTTTTATATAATATTTATTTCCCTTGATTTACACAAGACAGGAAGATACAGATATTTGCTTTTCCCATATTAAAAAAATATATGTAAATATATTTACAATGATTTAATGAGCCTTTAAAATTTTAATAATTCTTCAAAACGATGAAATTGGTTATTTTAGCAGAAACAAATCATAATTAATCTGAAGGGATTTTAAATCTAGACATTTGCTATAATTTATGTTTTCTGACGCAACTATATACTACCTCACATAGTTTTTCATTTTAAACTAAAATTTCAACTAGTCAAAAATAATAAGGGATAAAAAGGATATTTTGATACTTAAAACATGCTTTCTTCTTTTGTCATAATTAGGATGTCAAGTTCCATCAAATTAAAATTACATAAAAACTACTAATGTTACTTGAAGTGAATCACTCAAAGCAAAACAATTTAATTTTTTCTGCCTAAAACATTGATTGACAAAGTTTATGAATTTAATGATAAATCAATTAAATCTAGAATTCTAAATTAAAGGCAATAAAACTCACATTCAACACACATATATATAGTTTAAAACATTCATGAATAATTGAGTTGATTATTTTCTTAAAAACTTTCATAAAAAAAAAGGTTAAGTCCTAGGAGGCCCACACCCTTGGCACAAATTATTTTGGTTGGCGATAATTGTGCCATCTTGGTAACCCTACTTTGATACACTAGATATGGTATACCAAACTATTTCTGGAATTTTCGTATTTTGTCGGCGGGCATTGCAAATTTCATTTTGTTTGGGGGAACCAGGCAGGAATGGTTGCGTGTGTGAAGGAATATATCTTAGAATTTTTTACTTTGCTGAATGCGAAAGGTTAGAAAGAATTGATTGAATAGTGTATGAAGGAAGAATTAATTGATTGCTTAGAGTTATGAATGTCCTAAATGTAACTATCGGTATGACGTAACATGGTCGACAATAAAACGCTTTCTTCAAAATTGCACCAGCCACGCCGAAGGTATGTTTGACCATCACCTCGCAGAATAAAAATGGCGGCGCTCACACGATCATTCACTTAGCGATGAGGCCTTCAAGACATTTTTAAAATCTGTTGCTATGCTGTACCCTCCCCTCGGAAAAGATCAGCAGTAAGAAAGTAACTGCTGTTTTTATATTTTTTTTATCTTAAATGTTTAATTTCTCTATTGTTTACATATATTTTCTTTATGCATTCACCTTATCTTTCAGTATTCACTTGCCGCCATTATCGGTTTCCTTGGCGCCATCTCGTGCTGGCTTGGCGCTTTTTTCGTTTTGTCACCAAGGGTGTGGGCTCTCCTAGGATTTTACCGATATCAAAACAAAAAGATGCTTTGTGTGTTTTATTTGAAAAAAAAGTCAGTCGAATTTTGGTGGGAAATGGACAGATTTGTGCAATGCAAATTTGACTATGGTGATGTTAATATGTAAGTACCAGACATAAAATTCGAATTTCAAAAGAATTTAATTTTAAAATACCTATTTTTACTAGATTTGAATATTTTTTAAACTATTAAAAAATAATTTTTCAAAAACCTCAGATTGAAATAAAAATTGCATTACTGGTTACATTCATCAAAAGTCATACTATGTGGTTAACTATTTGAAGATACATTAGTTTATTGTGATGTACAAGAATTTCAAAAATGATTAACTTTTGAAGTTATATTATATTCAAAGGGAAAATGCTCACTTTGTAAAGTACTCAAGCAATGACACATAGTATAAAGCATCTTTAACTGTAAGTTGCACAGTTAAATGCATTTTTTATCAAATGGGTAAATGTTACTTTTCAATGCTTTCTCAATCACACATTTAATTAAACTATCCATATCTACAATATTAAGTTGATGGAAAATCATAATACAAATGTGGATTCAGATAGATTGGTGTAATACTTTTCGAAATGACAATTTAAAATGAAAACGAAAAAACTTTATTCCTATTTTAATATATTTGTATTTATTCCTATTAAATACAAAAAAAAAAAAAAACACATACACATATCTATACATCATCCACAATTCCAATATATTATAAGCTTTAATAATTGTTTAAACATTGTGAAGTAAGTTTTCACAATATAAATGTGATATTTCTTCTCCCCTGGGGAGGTTATTGACCAAAAGAGATAGCCAAAATTCTGATTAAGTAACTTTTTTTATTTTCTTTATTATAATTATTTAAAGTGTAATTTAACAGGAATTAAAAGAATTAGAAATTAAAATGTTAAACAGTAAAAATAGTAAAAATATTAATGGAAATATCTCAGAATGTCCTTTCAAATTTCAAGATTGAAAATGTATCTTTATAATAAAACATAGTGTGATGTTGGGGGAAAAAACAGAATTAATGTATTAACATCACTGCAGCCAAATTTGAGCCACTCATATTCATTTTCCACTATAATCTGATGTGACTGATATATTTCTTTTAAATAAAACATGTAAATATTTGTTGCTTAAATATCATTGCATAATCTACATGGCACAACTAAAACAGCCTATTTCCTTTTTCTCCAAGCAAAACAAAAAAACCTGTGGTTGCATCACTTTCAAGCAAATTTCTTTCGCAAGCCATTCTAACAACCGGTGCAAAATCAAGCAAAAAATTGGAACACGTGGGGAAGAAAGTAAGAGCAGGAGTGTGAACACAACATGTTGCAGCAAACAGGGTCAAGGGTGAAAATGGATGATGTCCACTTATCCCCCGATTTTTTTTGCTTGACTGTTTTTAGGGTTGCCAATTTTTTAGCCACCACACTGGACAATCTGAAAAGGTTGCCATATTGTAAATTTTATCACCAAGCAGTGTGCCTAGCTAGGATCCACCCATTTCTCAAAATTAAAAGCACACTACCAAAAACATTTTTAAAAACCAAAAATTAAAAATATTAATAAATAATTACCTACAGCAAACAAACACAATGAAATGCCAAACTATTTGAAAACTGTACATTTAATTTAAATCTAACATGCACATGAGTTGCCAAATATATAAATATATATCTAAATCAAAATCATGCCAGAAATTATATATAAAAGGAGATAATATCACACCTATTTTAATAATTGAATAACCTACCTTCAGTCTGAACAATATATTGTCCAGAAGCAAGAAAGGAATCATTCAAACCAGATCCTGTATCGCCATTATCCATCTTGACTTTGATTTATACAGATATTAGATTTCAACTACAGAAAAACAGTATATTAAGTTATTAAATTTGCTTACAAAATATTTACTTATTATACATGCATAAATTCTGTTTTAAAAAAATGATATTGCTAACAAATTTGAAATTCATTCGAAATAACTATATATATATATGAAAAAAATTAATGGAACGGAAAACATTTAAACAATAAGAACAAGTGAAAACAATTTTACGATACAATATAATTTATAAAAATTTACCGTCGAAGTAAAGTATTTATACCCAGAGCAACTTTTTCTCAATCAAGAAATATCTAATTTTTTCAACATATAGATAAAAATAAAATTACATCGTACCTAAGCGATAAAAATAGATCTTAATTTGTGCAGATAACAAAACACCTAACACTAATTATAACAAATTACTGCATCTAATATTTGTTTCAGTCTAGTTTCTGTAAAATAAAATGTTCCACCAGGTAAAATATTTTTCAACAGATCTTAATCTTGAACTGATGAAGCAAACATTGATAAGTCAAAACAACAGTTTTCCCAAGTATTAAACCTGTGTAGTAGCGATTACATACCAAAAACAAATTCTTTTCTAATTACCGGCAAACAGATAGTTGTATTTTCTCAAAAATACAGGAAATAATAATCAAAATTATTTTCGGCACAAAGCGTGTTAGAAGTTCAAATTTGACAATAAAACCACAAAGACCTAACATGCAATGCAGAAAATTTCTAGCTAAGGAAAGGTTGATTGCTCTTAAAGAGGAGAATAGAAAGCTAACGAGGAACGGCATTCTGCAGGGTTGCAGAATCAAGACATCATCTGCCAAATGCCTGTTTGTCAACCTGGTCAGATTAGAGGGTTAAAATCAACTGCAATTTTTTTTTCTCATAGAAATACAGTTGTTTGTATTTAGTTTTAATTTCAGAGCTTTGTTTTTTTTATATTCAAGTAGGCCTTTTTATGTGAATAAAAGGTAAACATGTTCATTTCTTTATTTTTCAATTAAGCTTGGGTATGAAACCAATAACATTCTTTTTTCTCTTTCGTTTTTAATATCTAGTAGTGTCATCTAATAAAGAAAAAAAGCATCCACACCTAAAAAGAATTTTTTACTGACACATTAATTGGGAGACATTTACATCGGTGCATGAAAATAGCAGAGATATTGGATAAAAATCGATAAAATTGTCTTTAAATAAAAATGTTATTCGACTTATTTTTCATTCTCTTCCTCCTAGAAAGTATGCCTACATAAATATTTAATTCTTCTTTTTCCACAAAATGAGTAGAATTTTCAAAATGTTTCGCTTATGATTCATCTGTATTGGAATCATTGAAGCATTAAAAATGTATAAATCTGGTTAAACATCATCCTTTTCTCTTGCCAGCGTTTGAAGTTCATAAATTTTTTTTAAAAAAAATGTTAATAGATTTAATTTTTTAAGGATAACTACGTACAAGCAAAGGAAATTAAGAATCATTGCAGTACCAGCACGCATTACTGCCTGAAAAATTTCACATGAAATGGGATATTGGGAAGATATAGGGATTCTGATATTAAAAAGTTAACATTAGCAATATTTCATGCAACGTAGTAAATATCCATGCTCCCCTGGGAATAAATATTTCCTTAATTAAATCTTTCCTGGAATCTCCAATAGATCTCGTGTTATTTTTGAAGATTTCAATCCTCATCCTCCGATAAGGGAATCAGATCACGTTTTTAAGTACATTAATGATTTTTTAGAATGGATAACTGACACGAAATTTGTTAGCAATACAGCTGCGCATATACAGGTATATAGAAGCGGAGTGCAGGACCGGGTCTGGCAGTTTTGGCACCTCAGACAAAAATGGAACATGCCGCCCCTCTCTCCAAAGCAAAAAATTTGTTTACATAGATACACACCAATAAAACTTGAATAATTTTTGCTAACAAAAAGGCAGCATAACAATATTATATATATATATATATATATATATATATATATTATTTTAAATCAAATACAAAATAATTCGAAATTAAGACGACTTGGTACCCTTTGAGCTACTTTCTTTATTTATGTATTTAAAAATTATATTTTAGTATTTTATACAATGTTTCTATTCAAGAAAATGATACGAGATGAAATTGTTCACATATTTTTCACACAATTTTAAGTTCCTTGAAGAAAATTTGGAAAATTTTAAAATCCTACTCCTTTTGTAAAAATTAATTTTTTGACCTGAATTTTTTTTATATTTGTAGCGGTATCTAAGTAAACCAGTACTTAGACATCACGCGAAGACGATCGTTTTGGCGTGATCGATAAAGTACTGGCATTCGGAATGGAAGGTGCCCGGTTCGAATCTATACCTACATTGGTGACCCTGGACTGAAGTAAGAAAACACAACTTTCTGAACTGTCGTGGCGCCATCTACCGCAAGAAAATAGATAAAAAAAATAAGAAGAGAGAGTATATATAAAAAAAATAATAATAAATAAGAGAAGAAAAATATAAATAAATAAAACACATACTCTCTCCGAAACAAACGATAGATAATCTTTCTCTCATCTCAGCAAGAAAAATAAATAAATGAGAGAGAATAAAATAAATAAAAAAAACATGCTCTCTTTCCAAGAACAAACAAACGGGGGGGGAAATCGTTCGCCTATCCACCTCACTGGTGGGAGAGTAGTGTAGCGGTATCTAAGTAAACCAGTACTTAGATATCACGCGAAGACGATCGTTTTGGCGTGATCGATAAAGTACTGGCGTTCGGAATGGAAGGTTCCCGGTTCGAATCTATACCTACATATTCTTATGGATGTTCTAAACAATTTTAGGGATTCGATTTTACAATAACTTTATTCGTTTTCGAGGGAAAAAATAAAATGTTGATATACAGGCTAAAAATCAACGAAAAAGACAACATGTCTTACATTTTATTTATTTTTTTAAAAAAAGTATTCAGTTTATAGCAAAACGGATCCCTAATTTTATTACATGCTTTATTTTTAACACGCAGGAAAAAAATGGAAGTGATTGATAAATAATTGTTAAAGGAGTAACATTTTGAATGCACTAAGATTTCGAAAAACACAAACTGAGAAAAACCACTTTAAAGTTTATAATTCTGAAAAAATAATTATTATATGCTTAATTAAACTTAAAATACCACTTTAAGATATTAGTTATACATTTTTCTTTAAAATAATTGAATTTTCATATTTTTTCAACACACATTTTTATAAATGATCAAGTTTTAGAGAGTACTAATTGCACAAGAAAATTCAAGAAAAATGTTTAAAAAAAATTTTTCTGTCGCGACAGAAATTTTAGCTGTTTTTCTTCTTATAATATTAAAGTATTACATTTGTATGAAAAATATATCAGGAATAAGAACTGAAATTATATATAAAATTATTAATATAAAATGCCTTAATTTAAAAATTTTACATGCACACATTTCACAAAGAAAAAAAATAATTGTATGTATTGCCTCGGAAATATTCTGCTTTACATATTACACATTCTTTTTTAATGTTATTATTTCTCTTTATAAAGTAGATTTTTTTTTTATCAAAATGCTTTTTTTTAGCTTTTTTTTCTAAAAAGGGGGCGTGGCTGAATTGCCTAATTTGTTTTCAAATGAAGTTTTATTCAACTTCTAACTTTCCGACATGCACAAGTGATATATCAATCGAAAGATAATAATGCAAAGAATAAGATTAAATGAAAATAAAAAAAAATGATAGATCTGTGATTTTGGGGGTACCAAGTCTTCTTAAGGACATAATTACATGTTATTAATTCAAACAAGTAAAATGCAAGAGAGGGAATTACCCATTTCAGCAGGACAATTTCTTCGAAAACTTCGAGTCTACTGATGGTGGGAATCAGAAACGTTTATTTTAACTTATAGTAAATATACTTAAGACTAAAATTAAACATCTCTCCTGTGACTCTCTATCTTCAAAAAACTTATTGCTCCAGTCCCCTTTTGGATAGCTGACACCGGACTTGCGGAAAGGATTGTCCCTTGTGACCATACTCCGGGATAGAAAGTTAGTAGTGAACGTTGTGTAAACTTATCGAGTTTCATGATTGAACATTTATTCCCGCCTCGAATTATTAAATTTCAACATAAAAGAAAATTGACATTAAACATACAGAGTACTAGAAAAAGGAAGTAAGATACGTTAAATCAAATACGAAATTCCGACCCGATAATATTTCAGAAAATATATCAAATTTTTTGAAAAAAAAAAACTTTCCAAATTCGATCTAAATGCCACCCTTAGAATTTGCTTCCCCCCCCCTGTTCTGGGCAGGGGTCCGGTTTGTCAGGCCCTAGAGCCATTGTTGGCAGTAGGTAAGAATCCTTTATTGATTTCATAATCTATTCATTGGCCGTTTTAAGTTATACTAATAGTTACTTTTTAAATAGTTCTTTAGAAAATAATCGCACTGTCATATCTTTAGAAAGTTACCTTATTTAGAGCCCAATAAACGTAGTATAAAAAAAAGAATAGAGTGGAAACAAAAGTCTATCAACAATTCCGAAAACGATAGTATTAACCATAATGCCACTCACCCTAGAACGATTTAAAAGCATTATAAATTAGAGTATCTAATATATTATTTCTACCTTGGTAAAATTGTGTTAGTAACAATTTCTACATACTAAACAAGTAACATAAGGAAAACCCATTCACATGACATTTCAATTCAACTACGGATTTAATTTAAGCTACATTCAAGGAAACTTAGCTTTTCACATTAAAAAGGGGAAAAAATGTTCTCGAATACAATTTGTAAGAATATTTCTAATCGGATAATGTTTTGCAACGTATTAAAAAATAAATAAATAAAAATTCAGAATTAACCTTAAAAATTCTCCAGTTAATAGATTTATCACCCAACATCAAAATTAGGATTATACCGTTACGAATTTGTGCAATGAAAATTTAAAATATTGTAAATAATTTATATCTAGATGAGAAATACGTTAATATTACTTTCAATGCATTTATTTTATGCCAAAATTGTAACCTTTTCAAGCAACGCCGTTTCTTACATTATAATGGCGATTCAGTTGAAACTTGGCAAAATGTTGGTGATAAAGCCAATTTGGAATCATTTTTGGTGAAGATGTTGGTTACCATTTTGGCGAGTTGGTTATCAAATGGATGCTTCTGGAAATTACCGGAGAAATCTATTAATATCTCGATCTTTGACGTAAGCAGATCTTTCTCTTGCATATTATAAGTAGGAGCCACTTGCTGAAGTTGAGTTAGTATTGTTTGACCGTCGAAGAGTAGACTAGCGATTAGTTATTACTTAGGCTGTTGAATAAGACAAGTAAGTGCTTTTAAATAATTTTTAAAAACACCTATTTGTATTTTTAGACACTGACAATTGTGTCTGAGCGCTTTAGAAGGTGTAAAGTCCTTCTGGGATTTATTTTGCGAATTTTGCTGCTGATTGTTTTTCTACAATAAATTGTCCTCACTCTTGAAGAAATGTCTTGCTTTTTGACACCGATAGCATAAAATCCTCGAACTCCGGTGAACGTAACAATACCTTTGCCGAATGTTTTCATCCAATTACTCTTTCCCTGATTCCCTTTCTTTCGATTTTCTCTCGAAAAAACCCATCTAAATAAACAATTTTATATTTCTAAATTTAATAGAGCTATGAAACTTTCTGAAACACGACTCCATCAGCAAACCAGATTTGCACAACATTTTTCAAAAATTTAAATAAAAGGGAAAATACCTTAGTTTTAATTTATTATGAATATATATTTGAAAATACAATAGTTCCACAGGGGAGTACAAACATTCCATTATTCTTTCGATTCTAAAACCCTTCAAAGATCAAGTTAAAATCTCCTGCTACAGATAAGTAACTTTGATTTCAGGTTTTCAAAAAATTTTGAAACAATTTTAGCTGGCCGTATTTTTTTTAAACTAAAGAGCATAATCTTTATTTTTCAATTTTTTTTTTTGTGCTGGTCAAAACATAACTGTAATACATCTTACACATAAACTATCACAAATGCCGCTGTAAAAGAAATTCTTCGCTATAATTAGAGTTTAGATATTAAATGTGCTTTTAGTGCTGTGTATTTAAATAGTCTTATTTATAAATACCTACAACTAGATATTACTGGAAAAATAGCACTCGATTTTCTTTCCCACAGATTTCTTCGAATCCGATGAAGGAGGAATATAAGTCTGTCATCCAAGCCCGAGCTATGCTTGGACAACAGATAAGTCATACCATACTGCTTCAAGTATTCCATCCTTCATCAATCGTAGTGTTTTCAACAATATGGCGGTCTGGTCTCCCTACATTCCCAGGCCAAAGGTTTCCAATGGGTGAAAGATCTTACGAATGTTCTGGCCAAAGCTTGCCGTGCAGACAGTCTGTGCAGCTGCAGACGTCATTTTACCGCGATATTTTGTCGTGCTGCAAGCAAGACCAATTCCTGACTCAAGGTCCATGATGTAGCGGCACGATCCTGCAGGGTTGACCAGTAAACATGGCTGCACTCTCGAGCTTTAGCGGCGAGAGGCTAATGAAATCCTGCAAAGTAACCAGTATGACCTTTCTGAACTCATCGATTCCTTATTGGTATGGCTAATTGCTTTAAATGTAGCAAAAACAGAAGCCGTCTTCTTCTCACACCACATTAGAAAAGAACCACCAAAATTATATTTACACAACACACACGTACCCTGGTCCAAAAGCAACAAATACCTAGGAGTAATCCTAGATAAAAGACTCACTTTTAAACAACACATTATACAAATACGTAGAAAATTCAATATTTCCGTCGCTAAAGTTTTCCCCCCTTAATTGCACGGAAATCATGTTTATCTTTAAGAAATAAAATGCTTATTTATAAACTCGTTCTCAGACCAATTCTCCAATATGCAAGTCCAATCTGGGGCCACGCAGCCTATTCTAATATCAAGATGCTGGAATCAGCGCAAAATAAAATTATTAAAATTATCACGGACTCTCCGTGGTATGTTAGGAACGAAGACATAAGATTCGCAATCAAACTAAAAACCTTAAAATGTTTTTTTTTCTCAAAAAAAAATATAGCTACTAAATTTTTTAATAATATAGACAATCATACTAACCGAGCAATTGCTCGGATAGAAAAATATGATATTAATCCTTCTTTTAATAGACCTCGCAATATTTTAATTTAATCTCTTTCATTCGTAAAATTCTTTCGTTAAATCTCAAAACTTCTACCAACTTACTCTCTCGACCAATAGGAACAGAGTAAGCCGGCCAATAGCGAAGCGAGCTCTGGGATCGCCTCGGCACCCAAACTCAATTCCTATTGACACACCCACTCCCTAAGAGATACCATAGGCTATCCCCTGATTGGACCACACATCCTCAAGCTAATGCACCCAAATACTCGCTCTTTTGGGCGAAATTCAGACCTCACATACAAACTTATCAAACTCAAATTCCCTGGATATTTAATTAAAATTGTTCACAATTATTTACACAACAGGACCTTTAGGGTCCGTGTAAATAACACATTTTCTACTAATGGACTTATTCAAAGTGGAACCCCCCAGGGTAGTTCCCTGTCCCCCAGTTTATACAACATTTACACACACGACTTCCCAGAACACCCCACCGTCAGTACTTGCCTGTTCGCGGATGATTCCGCCATGCTTACGCAAGGTACCCAGCTCAAATACACACTTAAAAACATGCAAAACTTCCTTGACAAGTTACAAGATTGGCTCACACAATGGAGAATTGCAATTAATGTTGACAAGTCTCAAGCAATTATATTCAGAAAATGGGGAGTTATTGATCCCCCTTTTCAACTCACTCTTTTGAAGACAACATACAGTGGGTCTCGGTAGTTCGTTACTTGGGTCTACACATGGATAGCCGCTTAACTTACAAAAACATATCGACTATCTCTCAGATAAATTCTGGGAGAATTCATTTAGCTATCTCCCTTGTAGGGAGGGAATTCTCCACTATCCCTTGAAAACAAAGTCATTCTATACAAGCAAGCTCTGCGCCCAATTATAACATACGCTTCTCCTGTTTGGGAGCAGCGGCTGCCACCTACATGAAAAAAATCCAATTATCCAAAACAAAATACTCCGACTCATCACTAACGCGCCTTGGTACGTTAGAAATGATGTTATTCACTACGACCTACAGATGGAGCCGATTTCTAGTTACATCACTAAGTTAGCTAGGAATGTTTTCAGATCTATTGAAAATCACGACAATCCAATAATTCGTGCACAAACAATGTTCACTTATCCACATCCTAAATTGAAATACGCCTATGCCACAGCAAAATGGCACGCTCAAACCGCCGTAACTCAACAAATACACATTAATTTCAAACATCTACAACATCAAATGCTCTACTGCAAATCGAAACAGGGTCAGTTCTGGCTGTCACCTCCCCCTCCATGTACATCTTTTGGCGATGGATTTCCTTCCTGGTCCTTCCCTTCATTCATGCCACTACGTCACCAACCTGTTTCTGGGTGTTAACCCAGCTCGTTCGGTTGGCGTAGTAGGCATCTCGTTCATTCCCCTCCTTTTGAGGGGTTGTTGATTTTTTATTTTTTCATCATGGATTTCCTTTTCTTCTCATACTAGGTATAAACGCCTTCGGCGTTGGCACCTGAAAATTCTAATTTCCGTTCCGAAATTCAGACGAGGCGGTTTTTCCGACGGTGCGGGTAACCCTGTACCAAAAGAATCTCCGACCTCCTTTTTCTTAAAGTCCGCTCTAGTGGACAATGCTTTAATCTAATTACACACACGTAACAAAACAACACAAATGCATTTTCTCAATAACACCACACACTTAAATTCTCATTTATTCCTACACCCAAGTAAATTATTTAATTTTCTCATGCTATTACTTTAATTATCAACACAATATTTTATAATTAAGCAGCAAGGGCTAAGTGAAAGCTGAACTCATGCAACTCATTCATTTATTCATGATTGGAGATTGAGCTTCCCCTGCGGGAAGCAGGTTCTCCTATAAATTCATCAACTTATATATTGGTATGGCTGCTCGACCGATTGGTAATTCGACTGATAATAATTAATAACATTTCGCATTTTTCGATTACAAAATAATGAAATAAATATTTCATTTTTATATGATTTATTTTTCTAATAGCTTAGTTCAATCTTGTTCCTACTTGTGTAAAAGCACATATGTCTTCCTCAATCATAATCCCTTGTTTCGTCGGTCATACTTTTATAACAGTTCAATAGTTTAACATAACCAAACTTTTAAAGCGCGTTCTCTTTTAGTGGGGATATTCATTTTAATAAAAGAAGATAAAATATTTTTATGTAGGAGTAGGTATTGTTATTGGAAGAATCTGGACGGTTCTAACATTTAAAAGTCGAACAATGTCTTTTCTTAAAAATTTAGATGTGGAAATTTTACTTAATAAATGTATTTCAAATAGAACAAGTAATAAGAAAAAAAAATTAATAAGTCAATTCTTACTTCGATCAACAAATAAAAATTTTATTTTAGCTACTTTTTAATAAATAGTTACAATTAATATAAAAATAAAAAACATATGAAAGAATCACAACATTAAGTGGTAATTAATTTTTATTAATAATCGTTAAAGTATCGTATTGTCATCCAAAACAATCATACATATAAAATTTCAGTTCAACTGAATGCTTTAAAACGTGAGAAAAAAAAGTCTTTTAAAGTTTTGACCCAAATCTCTAAAAGGGAAACCAACGCCAAATGGTCACTAAGTCGCCAAAAATGAGGCCAATGTAGCTGTATTTGTAATTCTATAAATAATTAGTTTTAATCAATTAATTTTTATTAATTATGATTAAATCACTGTATTGTCATCCAAAAAATAAACATGTATATAAAATCTCAGCTCAATTGAGCGCTTTAAAATGTATTTTATTAACGATTGAAAATACCCCCAAGATAAATAAATAAATAAATATAGAGAGAGTGTGAGCTAATAGTAGGAATTGAAAAGTTAGAGATTATAATAGTAAAAATCTTTTTAACTTTATTGGAATTATGAATATTTAATTACTACTACTGTGAAAAGTATTAATAATTTCATGAACTGAAATACATTATCGAGTGGTTATCATAAAAAAAAGATTTATTTCATTTTATAAGATTAGAAATTAATAAAAATTTAAATGCAATAACTTTTGTTCAAAATTAATTTTATTAAAACTAAAGCAAAATATGAGCATGAAATTAAAACAAAATCGCAGTTTCTGAGGAATTGTATTACATTTTGAATGATTTAGTCAAGCAAATGTAAAATAAACATTAATTCACATTAGAAAACGTATTAATAATTACCGTAAAATTAGGCGTATAAGACGCACCTATGCTTTCGGGCTGCATTTTTCAATTTTTAGGTATATTTTCCGTAAAACGAGCTACTCCTGTTTCACGAAGAAATCTGAAATGTATGTGTTGCAGTTCTCTTATGTTTTGAAGTCATTTATTGGAGTCATTACCCCAGGAACTCGAAAAAATATTATATTTCAAGAAGTACAACTCTTTAAATTAATATGGTATGGCATATGTTTTAAATAAACAGTATTTCGAACTATGTAGAAGTCTGATTTTTTTTAATGCTCACCTTTTCGTTATTTTTAAAGCTCTATTTTTTTATACCCAGCATATAACAAGTACCCGTGAATTTCGATCTTATTTTTTGTGTTAAAAATGCGTGTTATACGCCGGATTTTTCGGTACAAAATTTTCATTAATAATCCTTTAATGCATGCTTAATGGAAAAATTTAATTTATAAAATCATTCATTTTAAAGTATTTATAAAAAATCAATTAAATCAATTAAAATGTACACACACACATATATATATACCACAATTTATGATCATGGCTTAATTTCTAAAATTTTAAATTGTAATTATTCCTTTTTCTTCTTTTGTTAGTAAAGAAATATTAATGAAGTTGCAGCCATTGATAAAGAATCAACCTTTTAGTAGCATAGTTTTACTGAGAAGTGAACACAATGAGGCAGGGTCGTAACACAAGACAAACACGAACAGGAAAAAAATAACCTTTTTAAATAACAATGGACGAATTACCATCATCTTTTTATGAGCTCTGCGTGAACACTCTGTATGTATAAAAACATTCAACAACTTTCCATCCTATTTAATCGATTACAACTTGGTATGAGGTCATTCCGTGAACTCTGGGAAGACATCAAATACGTAGTAGGTAAGGTTATAGGGATGAAAAAGAAATACAGGTTTTTGAAATATTTTAACGCGATGTCCTTAAATGCTGAGTGTCCATAAATAATTTAGTCAAAAGGAAAGGATTAGTGAACTAAAATTTCATATTCATGAATATTTTCGAATATAATTCGGTCCGTATATAAGCCCACTGTGCAGTTTTTCTACACAATTTTACACAAAATTCAAAAAACGAGTATAAACCAAATTGGAAAACGAGAGAAAAGTCCTGTAATTTTCAAAAATGTGCAATATGAGGAGAAAATGCTGCCATGTGGGTGAAAAAAAAAATGGTGGAATATATTTCCCAGTCAACGAGACGCCAATGAATATAGATTTATTTCTAGCAGTAGCGCACACAGTTTTTCGGGGGTCGGGGTCGAAAGTTCACCATTCTTGTATCATGCTCCTTTTGATTTTGTCGATTTTCGGGAACAAAACACAGTAAAAAACTAATTTTTGAATATATAATTAGCATTAATTAATAAAATTAATCATTAATAACAAGTAATTAATTAAATTTTACGTACTATATACATAGAATTATAATCAATCGGAAAAAAACAAGGGCTTTGGGGGGTCCGGAACCCAGAATCCCCCTTGTGTGCGCCACTGATTTCTAGTAATACTACCTGAAGATGAGGGCTGATCCTAGCAGGTGTGAAGGGCGTGCACCACACGTAGACTGCCAAAACAAGAGGGCGGCGCAAGCCGCAAAAAATATTATCAATCAAGCAAATTTTTTTAAAAATGTCTCTAATTAAAACTTTAAAAAATCGAATAAATAAGGCTGCATTTTAAATAGCTTTGAAAAATCAAAATAAGTCCAGATTTCCCGATAGTATAACATAGTTTAAGAAAAATATAATGTAGTGTACAGTGTGTTAGTCTATTGTCCATTAATTTCTACTCTTTACACATCCTTCATTTGATTGACAGATTTGTGGCAGAGCCGGCAATACTGCAATAGAAAAGATTTTTTTTTGCTTATCAGTGGCGCTGGTGGCACTCTGTAGATCGATGCTTAACGAAGATGTCTCAAAAATGATTTTAGCGATAGTTGCTTCACGAAAATATCTAATATGGAGAGTTTGAATTCAACATGCATTGGGGTAAATTAAAAGTTTTTAATTTAGCAATAGCTTTGCAATTTGGAAAAACAAAATAGAGGAAAGAAGTGATTTTTGTGTCCATCTGCATTTTTTATTAATGTTTTACTTCTTACTGTTATGCAAGAAAATGAATTTATAACGTCAGCGTTTAGTATTAGTCAAAATATCAAAAATTATCTAGAAAGGTGGCACATTAGGTTTTTGCACATGGTTCACCGATACCCTAGAATCGGCCCTGCCGAAGCTAACACTTTTTCCTTTCATTAGTACACTATTGTCGCTAGTCAAACTTTTTGCACCAATTTTCTTTAGTTTCGAAAATGAATACCAAGATAAATTCGTATATAGCAAGTGATCATCGAATTGAGTTTCATATACAGGATCTGGAAGAAACTTTACTGCATAACGAACATTTATATTCACACATCCCAAAAAGAGAATGCAAGTTTTAAGAACTATTCAAAAACTCTCGTATTCTGACACTAATTTTGAAGGATTTATAAGACTATCTTCTTTTAATGTAAGAGTTCTCAAAAGAATTTAAGGATTTAAATGAGTTTTGTATGATTAATTGACTAAAGTTAAAAAAATAAATAAATGAAAAAAAATCGAAAGTATGTTTTTTTTTCGAGATTAGGGGATCTTCGTATAAGTCAACCCCCTTGCTTTAATTTTTAAGAAAATTCCAAAACTTTCTCGAACATTCATGAAAATACATGGCCAAAATTGTGGACACTTTTGAAAATGTTTATGTTATTTAAATTTGTATGCTTATAGAAAGTATTACGATTCACTCTATACAAAGTCGTACGTATCATTTTAAAGAGAATTTATAACTGAATTCAATACAAAAATAAAAATTCAAATATTTGCAATATAAAAAAATTAAGGGGCAATATTATCGATATATATCAGATACTGATGATAGCAGTGAGTTATCAGTACTTTGTGGGGTGGCTTTATTTTTTTTTACAGCTTCACGACGATGTTTTGTTGAGCTTACGATTGTTTTAATCTCTTCCTTTGTTATTATATGATGCCAAGAAACAAATATAGCATAAATTAGTTCCCCTTTTATTTGATGGACGCCTTATTAGAACAAGAGTTTTCAAACAGTTTTGGATAGGATTGAGTCCAGGACTGTTTCCTGGTCAGGACAACAAATAAATTTAGTCAAGAAACAATACCATGAAATAAAGTACATTGGACACCTAGAAAGAGACGTAAGAATATTGTGGACTACCCTTTGTTGAAATTGCAAGACGAGTAGATGTTTCAGTGACTACATTTAGAGTCTAACAGGTTTGCTTAAGATATCAGGACACAAATTCTACCAGAAATATTCACGGAAGGGTCAAAAAGGGTATTTGTCGTCTTCGTATCATTGAGGGAACACTGAATGTCTGACAATTCATTAACATTATTCTAGAGCACAAACTTCTACCTTCCCCCAGAGACCTCTTTCCCAGCAATGCCTCATTTATTTTTCAGCAGGACTTTCCTTCCTGTCACGCAGCCAAATTTTTGAAAGAGTGGTTTCATAACAAGTAATATATATATATATATATATAAATTAAGTCAATTCCTGCTTAGATCAAAGAAAAATTTCATTTTAGCTACTTTTTATTAAATAGTTAAAATTAATATAAATATGTATATATATATGACAGAATCACAACATTAAGTGGTAAATAATTTTTATTAATTATCATTAAAGTATCATATTGTCATCCAAAACCATCGTGTATATAAAATTTCAGTTCAACTGAATGCTTTAAAATGTGAGAAAAAAAAATCTTTTAAAGTTTTGACCCAAGTCGCTAAAAATGAAACCAACGTGGCTGTATCTGTAATTCTTTAAACAATTAGTTTTAATGAATTAATTTTTATTAATTACAATTAAAAATTATTGTATTGTCATCCAAAATAATCATGTGTATAAAATTTCAGCTCAATTGAGCGCTTTAAAATGTATTTTATTAACGATTGAACATTCCACCAAGATAAATAAATAAATATGTAGAGAATGTGAGTTAATAGTAGGGATTGGAAAAGATCATTGAATCGTTTTTCTGACAGGGAAACAGTTATGACTACAATCCTATCAAAAACTTGTGGCACCGTTTGAAAATTCTTACTCGATTGAGGTGCTCGTCAAGTAAAAGGGAACTAATATAAGCTATAATTGTTTCCTGGCGTATGTAATAACAAAGGAAGAGGTAAAACTATCATTATCAGCTTAATGAAACATCAATATGAAGCTGAAATAATAATAATAAAAAAATAACGGCCACTCTCATGAGAACTGATAACTCACTGTTATCAGAGTATCTGATGTATATCGATAATTATTGTAGCATGCCTTTTTAATCATTGCAAATATTTGAATTTTGATTTTTGTATTGAATTCAGTATTAAATTATCTTTAAAATGATATATATGTACCTGTTTGACTTTGCTCTGTGGGAAACACAACACTTTCTATAAGCATAAAAATTTAAAAAACATAAACATTGCCAAAAGTGTCCAAAATTTTGTCCAAAAACATATGACAAAAAAGGGGACATTAAAACTTAATTTGTAAATTTAAACATTATAAGAGAATTTAAGATATATAAGACGCTACGCGCCAAATAAGGCAACTCAATAAACCTTTGAACATATGCACCAATGAGAAATATCTTTTTTTCCTATGAGTAAACCGACAGTGCGGAGCACCTTTCTTTCTTTCATATCTCGCTAAATAGTGGATCACTGTAACAATACAGTCATAGTTAAATTTGATGCGAAGTTGTAGTTTGAGAATGCTTTTTCTGTATGTATCATTATTAAAAATTATATGTAAAAAAATGTATTCATTTAATTTTTGTCATAAAATAAAATAATCTAAATCTTCTGGATGGTAAGAACCTTTAACTCAGATTTTAACAATAAAAAATCCATTAATAATACTGCAAAGGAACGGTTTATTTTCCTAAATTTTAAAATATGAGTCACAAATATGAATAAAATATTTTTTCATATTAATTAACTTCCAAAATTAATTTAAAAAAATTTATTTTTCATAATTAAATAAAGAGATTTACCGAAGAAGACGAGTAATCTTGTTATAATTGTTTCAAACTTTGATGTGTAGGAAACGTCACTTCTTTTGCGTCCGGGGGTAAAAAGTAAAACAAATTACACGCTTAAGAATTGAATCGAATGTAGAACCCTCACGTATGTTAAATTGTTTTATTTTCATGAAATATTGTAAAATTTTTCTTATAATGACTACTTTGAGTATTGTCTCTTTCAAAGAGATCTTTGAAATAATTACTATAATTAATTATTTAATTAGAAAAATCTGGACAGTACTTTGTACCATGTGTTTTACAGAGATGTTTTATATCAATTAGTGTTTTCCCATATTTTATAACTAGTTGTTTTGTCTGCAAACCTGCCAAAATTATATATTTTTGTCATCATTTAGTTTGACATCTATATATTCTTCCACAGACTTAAATATATATTTAAACAAGAATCCTTTATTTTTGTTGAAATCTATTTGCTAATTTTTTTAGAGTGTATTATTTTGAAATTTTTCTTGTTATACTACAGATAGCAACTAAGAACATTGCATGTGACAATTTAAGTTTTTAACCAACAGAAAAAAAAGTTAAAAATTGCATTTTACAAATATTCATTTATTATTGCACTTTGTGAGATGCTCTTAAGTATTAAATTCTTCATGATCTGTAGTTTCAATAGTAACTAATTTTGCATTTTATATTTTCAAGTTATATAACTTTTATTACCTTAGCTTTCAATAAGCATTTTGTTATAAAACGTGAATTTATATTAATTAACCAAGACATTTTTTTAAAAATGGATGATCACAAGGATTCAGAAACAGCAAATGAAAAGTATAATGTGAATTGTCAGAATATAAAATATTGTATATAATGCTCACTCAAGTATATTTGATTTTTTGAAATACTGCAAGAATATACATTTATATGTGGATTAAATCTAAAACTTTTCTTGTGAAATTTAGAATTTTAAATTTACATCTGTTGATTACTTGAACTTCATGAAAGTTACCTAAAAGTATTGTTGCATTTTTGAAACGTTGCCATAATTATTTTTTGTTTTTTGAGCTGTAAATATGGGGAGAAAAGATATTAGGTGTAGCTCATTTAAAAGGCCCTAGAAATATATACCAATTTTATTTTTAATTTTTAAATGTTATTTTTAAAGACCTACACTATTCATTACTTATATATATATGTACTGGATATTTATACTAAATTGATGGATCGAAAGTTTTTTTTTGAATTTTATATGTTATTATGTGAATGAAATGATGTATTTAAAGAAATTAAAGGAAATATTAATGTAATTTACATGAGGAACATTTATACTGAACATTTTAAATCGTAATATATGGTGTAGTAGTTTTTGCCAAGTAGTCTAATTCTATTTGGGATTTAGGTAATTAAATTTAATAGATGTTGAATAAAAATACTATACAAAGAAAAGTAAAGTCATTGACTTATATTAATCTTTTGTATTCACAGTAAAAAAAATTGTTTCCTAATATTTTATCATCTTTGTATGCTAAAATAGCAATATTCTGTTATTATTTAGCACCTTCATAAGTATTTTGAAATTATTTTCATAATTTAGAGCAGGGGTGTCAAACTCGCAGCCCCCAACAAACATTTTTGTGGCCCAGTGATTATATCAGCATACAATAATACATAAATATCAAAATTTCTCCCAAAATAAGAAAGGAAAAGTTGTCAAGTTTTAGAATGTCAACATTAAATTGTTCTTGTTGTATATGTTATTATAATCTATTATATTCAAAATAAACTTACGTTTCTATGAATATTGATTTTTTTGGCGGCATACTTAAAGTTAAACCTTGTTTGTTTGGGCCAAGTTGGCCTTTGAAAGTTCAACATCCTTGTTTTTGAGTGTATGAATTTAAACTGTTCTTTAAATATTTTATTTACATAATTAAAATTTTTTCATCATTGTTGTGTTTAAGAAATATTAAACTGTAGGTTTGCAAAGGTGTAAATATTTACAGAAACTGTTCATATACTAATTTCCTTTCAAAGTTATTCCCTTGATGTGTAGATGTCTCCCAGCAATCTAGTCAATGTTGTACACACTTTTGGAAATAATTATTAGGAATGCTGTTCCTATGTACTGTTAGGTTCTGCATAATTTACTCTCTGGATTTAAATTGGATATCTTTTGGTGGCATTTTCAACTCCAGCAATAGATAAAAAAATCACAGGCAAATAGGAAGCTTGATGAGAATCACAGGAATGCTTGTGTTTCATCTAGAAATTTTGTTTCAGATGTAAAAATATGAGATTGTTCATTAACAACTTCAGCATGGATTTTGTGAAAACTTTTCATTGTTAAATCCTCGGAGTACTTACATAATTAACGTCATCACAGCAAAATTTCCTCCACATGAATCGTCATAACAAGATTCTTGCATGTTTTATTTGAAAAAAACCCCAGTCATTCAGATTTTAGTGGAAAGTGCCACAATTCGCGTGGCACGAATTTGGCTGTGGTGATGGTAATATGCTAGTACTCCTTGGTTAAAAATTGAATGTTCCGATTAAATGCTGATCCCCTCTTTTGCAAATTCACAGATGTTTGTACGACAATCTTGTATGACTCAACTCTGCATATTATCTGTACCATTGATGTTTCAACTTGTTGCCAATTTTGGATGTTGCTTCAGATTTAAATTACTATCAAATTAAGCTCTGTGTCCTATTTAGTCATGGGAAAACAGAGAAAATTGAATTTATGCTCAATTTTCATAAAATCCTGAAATCTTGTGACTTCACCCTTCAAACTCTGAAGATCTCTTTGTAGAAACATTTTCAAGTATTTTGTTTTCCTAATAATGAAAAATAAATGATGAATCTTTGATCATGCATTGGAAAGAAATCTCGATTCAAAGCAGATTTTCTGACTGCCTTGGAGAGCTGCATAACTCTTTGTGGGCTGCTAGTTGCGCTCACCCCTGCTCTTTTTAATATTTGTTTCTGATAGAAAAATGTAGTCATTATTTGTACAAGCTGCAGAAAGACCATACTGTTGGACCACTACCAACCAGTGGCGCACACAAGGGCGTTCGGACCCCCCCTCCCCAAAGCCCTCGATTTTTCTCCCCGATCGATTATAATTCTAAGTATATAGTACGAAAAATTTAATTAAATATTTGTTATTGATGATTAATTTTATTAATTAATACTAATAATTTATTCAATAATTAGTTTTTTACTGTGTTTTGTTCCCGAAAATCGACAAAATCAAAAGGAGCAAGATACAAGAATAGTGAACTTTCGACCTCAGCCCCCTAGAAAAATTCCTGTGTGCACTAATGCTACCAACGATGCTGTCTATTTTCAATATTTTATTATGGATATCGTAAAATTGTTCACTTTTGTATTTTTTCAATCTTGCTATACTATTTGATTTGGTGATACTTTTATTACAGTAAAGAACTATTTTGTTAAATTTTGTAATTTTTTTGTAAGATTATCATTTAGTTCTTATTCTCTTATCAAAGCATGGATACAATTCATACTACTTTTTAGAAAATTTATCTGCTTTTCAAAATTTGTATTATGTAATTTTTTAAACTCTAAATTCAGTATAAGAATTTCTGGAAAAACTTTTTGAAGTTGAAAATTTTATTTTATTTGTGAAGTAAATTTGTTTACTATTTTTCAATGGGCTCAATTCATGATGTCACATGAATTGAGTGCGTGAACTGATTAGCTGAAAACACTAGATAGTTTTTATCATGTGACTATGACATCGTATGAATTTTTGAATTGATTGGCTAGAATCATGTGGCTTTCACTATCATGTGACTGTGACGTCACATGAATTGAGCCCATTCCTACTATTAGCTCACACTCTCTATATATTTATTTATCTTTGTGGAATTTTCAGTCGTTAATAAAATACATTTTAAAGCTCTCAATTGAGCTGAAATTTTATATACATGAATATTTTAGAGGGCAATACAATAATTTAATTATAATTAATAAAAATTAATTGATTAAAACTAATTATTTAAGGAATTACAAATACAGCCACATTGGCGACTTGTGTCAAAACTTGAAAAGGTTTTTTCTCACGTTTTAAAGCATTCAGTTGAACTGAAGTTTTATATACACGATTGTTTTGGATGACAATACAATACTTTAATGATAATTGATAAAAACTAATTACTACTTAATGTTGTGATTCTGTCCTATGTATATACATATTTATATTAATTGTAACTATTTAATAAAAAGTAGCAAAAATAAAAAAAAATTTTGTTGATTTAAGTAGGAATTGACTTAAAATTTTTTTTTATATTACTTGTTTTTAACGATTTTATTGAATCAATATTTTAAAAGAAAGGAAACCTTCAGAATCTTGCAAGACTATGTATTATATTCTAATTAATTTTAGTTTGAAGTGAAATGCTATATTACAATTATATTTTATGTGCTTTTTTATTTATAGTATATTATTATATTAATTTCAGCTTTGATATCAAGATGTTTCTTGTTGATTGGATGACCGGTGTGCTAAACTTCTTAGGTATTGTTTAAATTTTGTCTTGAATTTCTGACTAAAAATTTCTTTTTCAAGGAAGAAGTCACGAAAGAGTTAAAATTTTGTGATGTGCTAATAATAATTTGTAATTCTTAGAACTAATTTAAACTGCATTAATTTTTTAACAATTAATCTTAGTAAAATCCTAGGACACACTGCTTTATTTGGCAACAAAAGTTTTTCACCAACTGACACCAATGATAAATCTGCGTTTTTCAAAATGGCATCAGAAATGAAAACAAGAGGGGAAAACGTGGTTTTCAAAGTGGCATCAAGAGACAAAAGATGTAAAGAAAAACGTGGTTTCTAAAATGGACTACAAATGAAACATAAGAAATTACCGTATTTTCCTGTATATAATCCGCGGATTATGTGTTAAAAAAGTTTCAAATTTCATTGTGCGCATTATACGCCGCTGCAGATTATCTGAGAAAAAACGTTCTCCATCAGAAAAGCGAACAATAAAGTTTTGGAAGAAATGCCGTTTATGTTTTATAAAATAAATAATAGATGGCGCTTTCATGACTCGGATGACGTATTTCAGCTATAACTAGTTTTTGTCCAATTACATTCAAAAACGAATTCGATTCCTCGGAAGGAAAAAATAGTTATTAGTCGCTTTCGCCATTTCCAATTTTCTCTTTCTTGACTAGAGCTAGTAAGTCCTTCGAAAGTTTTCATCAAGTTGAAGTGAAAGTGTTAAGTTACACTACAAGCTTAAAAGGCTACCAAAATCGGGAAGCTGCAAGGTTTTTCAACGTTGACGAATTGAATATTCGTTTGTGGAGAAAAAAACAAGACAAACTTCGAAAATTGTGATTGACGTTAAAGTGCCGATCATTTTGGTAAACCTCACTGGCCAGAATTAGAGGAAGAAATAAATAAAAGGATTTTAAAAAGAAAGAGACAGTGGGGAAGCAGTCTCGATCTTAATTTTTTTGCTGTTAACTTGCTAAATTAAAAAAAAGATTTTTTTTCCGCATGGAATGTTTTGTTTAACAACTCAAAACATAGATGGCAGTAGCAAAGAATTTTTTTGTTTTATTGAGATTATCGTAAAAAATATTATCATACATATTTGAAAAGACATTTCGTAATAAATTTTTTTTTCCTGTACAATTTCTTACTTCTATTTTCTATTATATTGTGTATTTTTTGTCTTATATGACATTCATTATCGTCAGTTTATATTTTGGATTATTCGGCCTAAAAACTGCCGCGGATTATACAATGTTTTTTTTTTACTCGAAAAAAAGGCTTTGCGGATAATACGCCGCTGCGGATTATATACAGAAAATACGGTAAATACAAATTGTTTCCAAATTTCGGACATCCATACCAAGATTCTATCAATCCTTCTTTCGTACAGAAAACAATCATTACTTTCTTACCTTTTATTCAGAAGTACACCCATTTGTCGTGCTTTTACGAAAAAAACATTGTTTCTGAAACAGATTTGACTAGAAAAACTGAAAAATCATGGCTTCGAAAACGCAGCTGAAGAACGAAGGTAATGAATGCTTTAGGCTGATGAACTAACAATCTACAATTTTTCTCAAACACAAATTATTTTCATATTTTGGACATCCTTACTGAAATATTTTCTATGTTGATCACTCATTCACTAAGCAATCATTTATTTCTTACCCCTTTCATTCAAAAGAAAGAAAAATAACAATTGTTCAGACTTAAAAAAAAAGCAAAATGTGGTTTCCATAAAAGGGCTAAACCTTTCAATGTGACTGTCAGGGGGAAAAAAATGACCGCTGTTAAAAAAAAAACTAAAAAAAATTCGGTCTGAGTAAGTTACTACTTCCCTATAAATTTTGTAGGGTTGCCACATTTTAAACTTTATTGCCAAAATTTTGGCACCAAGAAGTGTGCCCTCCTAGAATCCACCTTTAATTTTGAGTGTTTGGTATCAATTTTTTTCCATTTGAAAACAAACTATTATATTTTGATGAATAGCATTTAGAATGTAGATTTCTAGTATCAAATAACATTATTATTTCTCAGTAGTGTATGTTCACCCAACTCTTTTTTTTGCATGGTATTTTTTTATGCGATTTTGAAATAACATGGTACATGAACTTAAGGATTTTTTTAAACAAATTTTTTGTTCTAGCATGAATTTCCAGAAAAATTTGCTGAGTCATGCCCTTTGAAAAAGGATGATTTGATTGAATTTATGACAGTTTATGGTAATAAACTCAATAATGATGAAGTTGAATTTGTGAAATTCAGCTATTAACAGCTGATTTAATTCGAGAGGGCTTGAAATTTGCTACAAGTATGAAACAATATCTTGATGGAACTCCCTTGACTATGGTAAAGCAAATGAAGTATCCTGGGGTTCTTCTTGATACTAAATTTCCTTGGAAGCAACACTTAAGTTACATATCCGAGAAATGTGACAAATTACAGCGTGGATTAAATCGGATTGCTTGCAACACGTTCGGAATAAATTTCAATGTACATTCTCTCATTTATAAGCAAGGAATCGAGCCTTTCATTTTGTATGGCTCTAGAGTTTGGGGCGAGGCACTTAAAAGAAAGATGAATTCTAAGTATCTGCGACGCAGACAAAGAAGGATACTTTTACGGGTCATATGTGGTTATCGCACAATAAGTTACGACTCAGTTTATGCTATTTCTGGCTTCCCTCCAATCGACATTACTATTCTTCATGATATTGCTTTTAGGGAAAATCTCTCTGCTTCCATCTCTAATTATGGTTGTATTCTATCTCCATTTTTTATCCCTCATCCTTCAGAGAGGAATGCCATCAATATTGTTCAATTTAGTGACAAGAGCACAGAAGATTTCCCTGTTATTTGCTATACTGATGGCAGTAAAATTGATGGAAGAGTTGGTTTCGCATTTGTTGTGTTCAGGAGTGGTGTTGAATCCGAGAACTTTCAATTTAGAATTCGTGATGAATGCACAGTTTTTGTAGCTGAACTTTTATGTTTAAATTTCGCTGTTAAATGGATCACTGAGCAAAATAGTGTCATCTCAGAATACCTCATCTGTACTGACTCTCTTTCCTCCTTGGATTCTCTTAAATGTATTTCTTCATCTAACAATATAATCGTCGAGATCCAGAAGCAACTTAAAAGCCTAAGAGATAAAAACATCTCAATAGATTTTGCATTTGTTCGCGGACACACGGGCGTTCTTGGAAATGAGCGAGCCGATTGGCTTGCAAAAGCTGCAACCAAGCGCAAAATTGACATTGACGTTAATATTCCTAAATCGTTTTACAAGAAGACCACGAATGAAAGAATGATGAAGTCTTGGAACCAAGAATATCTCATTTCTAATAAGGGGAGCATAACAAAGAAATTTTTTCCCACCATTAATAAGAGACTATCATGTCACATCATTTTTACACTAACTACAAATTAACTCAATTTCTCACTGGTCATGGTAATTTCAAAAGCTACCTGAACAAATTTAATTTAGCTGCTTCATCTTTCTGTGACTGTAATATTGGTGGCGAGGAAAATGTAGAACATGTGATCCTTCTGTGTTCCAAGTATGTCAGAGAGAGAAAAATCATAAGACTGGCGTTTTCAAGAGACTCAACATTAATTGGCCACCGAATTTTCACCAATTTCTTTCCACCAGAAGTGCTTTCAATAATTTCTGTAAATTTGTTGTAACTGTTTGTAATCCTTCTTAACTTCATTTTTTTTAATTGTTTATTTCCCTTGAATGTGTGTTTAATATTTACTTCTGTAAGCCCGTGTGATACTTTGTGGTGCACGGGGATTTTATAATTGTTTTCAATAAAAAAAAAAGTATGAAACAACATTCTCTTACTCATGATCCTGACATAAGAGTGTGTATTAAAATTTCAATGTAATCATAAGTTTTGTGTAGCAGGATATCACAATAATGATATAAGCAACTTGAGAAACCAAGAAAAAAAAAACAGCCTTTAATAACAGGGACTGTATCAAGAAAAATGTGTTGGATAAAAACAAAAAAAAATTCATTTGAATCCAAACCAACAGTTGTGCTTGACTTATCTATCACATCTACTGATGGTAGCTTATTTGACCCAGTTTGTAATAAATGTACGCACTTGTTATCAAGTAGCAGGGAAAAATTGTTTGTTAGTAGTTTTATTTTTAATTTCTCAATTTGACTTTTTATATTTTGTATGTTCTTATAGACTGAATTTTCACTGCATACTAATTTTAATTGTTTCTGTAATAAAATTTTTTTTTCTTTTGGGATTTTATTACTTTTTTTGCAGGATTTTTTGGGAAAATATTTAGAGATTTTTCATCTTGCACTTACACGATTTTCTGAGGAACGTATTTACCATGTAAAAAAAAAAAAGTTGGGTGTATTAATTTTTTTCGCTGCTGTTGCAATAATATATTTTCCCATTCTACTCGGGTTTTTAAGTGTAAATTTGGGTTCTATTAAAGTCTTTCTACATGATGCATTTTTCATTTTGACCAGCATTTATTTTTTAAGATAAGTGATGAAAATATTAATTTAATATTTGTATTACATATTACAGAAATCTTTTAAATTTATTGAGTTTGTCTTTGTATTCGTTTCCTCAATTGTTGAAATATTTATGGATACATTTATTTTTTGAAAATAACCAAGTTTTTTTAAAACCAAAACTGAGTTAATTTTTTAGTTTATTGATTCCATCTGTGTTAATTTTTAAATATATTTAAGAAAATAATAGAGAGTAATGTGATATAGAGGTTGTGCTATAATTACAGAAGGGAAAAACATATAATTGAAGTATTAAAATTAATGACCAGAAATTAAAAACTGTACAGTGAAATCCTTTTTTGTCTGTTAAATAAGTCATGTAAATGGTATGTAAAACTGTAAGAAATAATGAAGTATAATTTTTAACTGATAAATTTTGAATTCATTGTTAATATGTTATGCTGTTATAAATTTTCACTATAATGTAATTTTTTACCAAAATATCAATATGGTTATATCTTATACTATATATATTCTACATTTAGGTGAAAAATATCTTAATAAGATTACTTAGGTTTTTCCCTCATTAAAATAACAACATTTATATACTTCTGCTATTATTTCTTTAGGATTATGGAAAAAGAGTGGAAAACTTTTATTCCTGGGATTAGACAATGCTGGAAAAACCACACTACTACACATGCTGAAAGATCACCGAATGGCCCAGCATGTACCAACACTTCATCCTAGTAAGAGTTTTATATATGTTAATATCTCCAGTTTTAATCCTTTTTATTACTGTTGTTCAATCTTGTTTCTTTTAAATGCTTTTAATAACCAAGCATTCTGAAATATTTCTATAAAGTCCAAGCTAAAGGCCAAAAGCCTAAGGAAAGTTCAAACATTTCAAATATTTCTTTAAGGCTATTTTTCTTCTTTTCCCTCTTTTTAACTGGAATTATCAATATATGCTAAATACTTGGGCAATTTTCCCCCTGCTATGTGTTTATTATGATTTTGAAACAAGTGAGCAATACACATTAGACCCGGGCTGGGCAGACTTTTCCAGGTTATGGGCTACTTCTAATTTTTTTCAAGGTGTTGCAGGCCACCCAGTCTTCAGTCTAACTGGCATCTGTGTTCCATAAATGTTTCTTTTAGTATGCACATCTTAGTAAAGGTGGTCCCCCAAACTTGTCTTGGTGGTCCACCAGTCGATTGCAATCAACTTAATGCCCATCTTTGTGTTAGACACGCATAATTAGAAAAAGACACAATAAAATTAGATATTTGATACTTAATTTTTCAATTGTGTGGACTATAACAATTTGGATGTACTTTAACGTTATTGATATAAATGAGATAAATTTAGATAATATATTATGTCATCTTATTAACTTGATTTGAAATTTATGGGTTTCAAATGTTATCAAATATGTTTTAAAACAAGATTACTGTAAATGAACTTGTTTATTTATAATTCCATGGAAGAAAATGATTATTTCTTAACCTTTTATCCATTTCAATGGCTGGTTTTTAAAGTAAGTGGGATTTTATAAATTTTTTGTGAATAAAAATTATTCTAAATAAAATTATTTTCCAGTTATTTTAAAAAGGTTTTTTAGTAACCTGTAAGTTCATGACGGTTTGTTATTTAATTGCTGAGCATTTTATAGCATAATTATTGTCATCAGTCTTAATAAAATAACTTATAATTTTAAATAATGCTATATTTTTAAAAATTAGAGTTATCCTTGATACGATTATGTAAATTATTTCTGTATATTAAGTTTTTCTTAAAATGAACAATTTGATTTAAGCAAAGAAGTTTATGCAATTTCCTTTTCCCTCATTTGTGCTATAATATAACTTAGATTTATGCCGATGAAGCTGATATCTTAATATTGATTATATATTTTTTTTTAGCATCTGAAGAATTATCTATTGGCAGTATGAGGTTCACAACATTTGATTTAGGGGGCCATCATCAAGGTACTAAACAAAGTTTTAAACTTTCTATTGATATTTTTAAAACACTTTATATTATGAATGTATTATCAACAATGTTACAGGCTTTTGTAATTGACTTAGTTTTAAAAGAAGTTTTTACTGTGCATAGTTGTTGCTGAAAGTGTATTTGTTGATTAAATTACCTCTTGTACCTTTTTGTATTAGAAATAATAGTGTTCTTTTCACAACAATATTCCATACAATAAAAAGCTTTCTAATCTAAGACATTTAATATGAGGGAGTTTTTTAGATAGTTTAATTTGATAATAGAGGATTTTTAAATGATTTAACTTTTATTTTAGATAATGAAAAATGTTTTTCTTTTAAAGGAATGATTGTAAATAACTTTTTTATAGCTCGAAGAGTCTGGAAAGATTATTTTCCTGCTGTGGATGCTATTGTATTCCTTGTTGATGCATGTGACAGGGAACGTTTTTCTGAATCCAAAGTGGAATTAAATGTAAATTTCAGTTTTTTTTAAAAATATAAATATAGTGAATTATATATAATTATATTATAATTTCTTGAATTTTAAATCCTTTTAATTTGTTACTCTTGCTTATATATTGTATTTTTTAATATAATGTGTAATTGAATTTGTTGTAGATGTGTATGAAGACTTAAAATGTCTGTATTTTTTTTATTGTTTCATCAAATCAGGCTTCCAGATCATAGTTCTTAAAGTCTGGTTATGCCTGCTGGGTGATGTAGTTGGTTAGGCACTGGCTTTGTATGCCCAAGTTTGTGGGTTCGACCGCTGTTCAAGTCAGTTGATTTTTGTGATTGAAAAAAATTAACTGCACCCATGTTGTATAATTATGCAGCATGTCAAAGATTCCTAGAGTTCCTGTTTGGCTTGGGTGCTCTTGGCAAAATTAAATTAGTACAATTTTGCATTTTCCTCCCTCTGTGGAGGAAACTGGGTGTCAAACGTATATTGTGGTAATTGGTATCCACCTATATAGTGCCAGACTGAAATGTGATACCACTCCCAGGGAATATACAAAGTCTGCACTGGTAATTACCAATCCGCAGTCCCATTTGTAAGAATCTGGTTGAGTTGAATGTTATAAAAGAATAATTTTTTATTATGATTTGAATATGTCTGAGTTAATTATTGTGAATTGTAATAAATACATGGCTAATGTTGGCAGTATGAACCAGAGTATATTATCTCATTTTGTTATGTTAACCAACTCTTTAGGTATAAGAAGTGTGCTCATAAAGTTGAGTATATCAATGAAGAGGCAAAGTGCAACTGAAGCATTAAATATATTGGAGAAATATTAAGCTTGGAAGTAATTTTTTTGCATATTGTGTTGTGCTTTTATTTATTTGTTTTTATGCTAAATGTAAAGTTGAAAATTTTTTGTTTGCATAAACTGATTAGTAAATTTAAGTTTGTGTTTGCCAAAATTCATATCATGGTCAGAAAATTTTTTGTCTGCTTGCTTTCAAATAGAATAAATGTCTGAATCTAACACTCTTTTAATTATATATATCTGTTTTATTATTTAAAAGTAACTTTATTTTTTTTCTTTATAAAAATGTATGGTTAAATGATTTTTAATAAAAATGCTGTAATATTAATGTACTGAGTCTCATAAATGAGTTGGATTAAAGTATCTACTAAATGTTGCATTTTATGTGTGTACACATCTTTATGTATAAAATAACATTTATAATTTTTTTTATTAATTATAAGTATTTAAAATATTTTACTGATCAAAATTTATAATTTGATGCTGACCATATATTTATAAAACCTTTCGAGGGTTCTGTTTGTTATTTTGTTCTATATGTATAAATATAGTAATCAACACCCAGGAAAGAAACTATTAAACAAAAAGTTAAACTTGTTTTGGTTAATAATATTAAATATCCAAAGGATTTTTAAAGAAACATTTCTTTAAATTTTACTAATTTTTGTAAGACATCTTTTTTAATTATCTGTCTTGTCAGAATTACGACATTTGTAAAACTTGCATAATTGTGGTTTTCAAAAGTTTGGATTTTTCAAATTATAGTTCATTGTTTTACTCATGAAGTATACCTAGTATACCCTTATAATTTATTGATAATATATATGATCAGAGTAACAATGAAAATGGATTATCTGTTAGATTTTATATCTTAACATTTATTATAAATAGGTAGAAAATACAATGTTAGTAAAATTATATAGTACTATTTTTCTCCTGTTTTTATATATGTCACTAATGTTAATGTATTTAATATTGAAAATTGTATATAAATATCTATATAATATTCAAATTTAATTAAATTTTCCAACATTTGCATCAAATTTAGAGAAATATCAATGAATAGTTTCAGAATTTATGTTCTGTATTATGTGCTGCAGGATTCTACTTTTCAAATTGATTCTTTAAAATTCAATTTCCATTTCAGTTCTGCATATATATTTATGATCGTATTTTTATTTGATAAAGGTAAAAAAAAAACCCCTGAATAATTTGAAAGATTTTGTTTCAATATGATGCAGAGATAAAACCAATCTTTAAAAGAAATGGTGATAAGTCTGTTTTTACTTGCATGTCGTAATTTGATGAAAATTGAATACATTGTTAAATTTATTTCTCTCTATTCCCATCGTAGATTTTGCCAAATCATAAATGGTATTACTTAATTTTCATTTTAGAGTTTATTAACAGATGAACAGCTCTCAAATTGCCCTGTGCTAATACTGGGTAATAAAATAGACAAGCCAGGAGCAGCGAGCGAAGATGAATTGAGAGCTTATTTCAATTTATTTGGACAAACAACAGGAAAGGTATTTTTTAATGTTAAATTTTGCTATGTTATATGCTAGTATGTTATTTGGTTTAATTAAACTGAAGCATTGGGCAACTTTTATCTTTTAGAAAGTTTTAAGATATTGATTCAACTGTGTGTGTGTCAATAATTTTTCATTTTATATAGGAACTTGCATTTTTATCTAAACATTTGAGTGAATTTATATACTTATATTTTCTTATGTTTATCCCTTTGCCAAGAATTAGCATATTTTTATGCAAAATAGTGTTTTAATTATTTTTCCAATTGTACATTTTTTGAATGATTTTTGAAAAATAACTATCATATATAATGAAGCATGATAATGAAAGTTCAAAAATTAAGTGTAAATATTTGAAATTTCTTAAGTAATTATGAATTTTTTAAAACTTCAAACCAACAAAATATATTGTAAAGGGTTTCATGGTAATTATTTAAAATTTTTTTTTTTGCTTTAAAATTTTAGTTAATTATGCCATATACTTTTAGTACTGTAAATTTTTAAATTATACAATACTATTTCTGTTCTTGCTTTTTAAAAATGCTATTTTTTTATAAGACTTGTTTTTCTAATGGTAAGGTTTCATCCTACTCTTAAAATATTAGTGTGAAATTTTAAATAAAATTTTGATTATTTTTTAGAATTGAAGATGAGATGCCATTTACTGTTAAATTTGAAATTTATGCATTATTTGCTTTGTTTTTTTAAGTACCACTGATACTTATATTTATAAATATTTTTTTTTCAATTTTTTTTCAGTCAAAGATTCCACGATCTGATCTACCAGGCCGTCCCTTGGAATTATTTATGTGCAGTGTACTTAAAAAACAAGGCTATGGTGAAGCCTTCCGCTGGTTAGCAGAATATATTTAAAAGAACAGATTATTGATTAATTTTTTTTTATAAAAAAAACCATGAATTCAGACATTTGCAGTGAAGAAAAACACTTTGCGCTTGTACTCTGGTGGAAATGTTTTTTTTTTTTCAGGATGTAAAAATTTTATGAATTCTCAAAAACTGCTTTTTGAAAGTGTTTTTTCCATTTACTAAGAATATCATTCCATTTACATTGTTTAGAATTGTTTATTGAAAAAAAAATTATACATTGATAATTTCATTTATAAACCAAATCACTGTGACCCGAAAGTGTACCTTATTTATTTTTGTCACATATCAAAATACTTAATCAGTTTTATGTAACAAACATGAAAGAAAATTCCACTGTGCAATTTTTCTATGTGTATGATAAAGAGACCAAAAATTCTTTTGCTACTCATATAAATGTAATACTCTAAAAATAAATCTTTATTGAAGTATATATATATATATATAATTGTCTCAATCATTGTTTCTGTATATACTTATTGAAATGTTTTGGAAACTTCATAAATAATGGATCTCTTGGCAAATCTTTCTTCTCCACTATTTTTAAAAATTTATAAATTATAATTTTCAGAGGGCTTAATTATGTTGCCTTTTCATACTTTAAATATTCATTGATTTGAAATAATGCTTATAATTCACATTTACTTTTCTGCAGGTTATTAGAATAATTTGAATTTCTTATTTATTAAAAAAATGTATAAAACTTTCTGAATTCTATTAATTTTCTAGACTGCTATACATTGGTCAATTTTATTTTTTTTAATGTAGAATTTTAAATTTGCATTAAATTTCTATATTTAGAGATATTTCAATGTTTTAAAATGCTTTTGAAAAAAGGAAAGAAAGGAATCTAAAATTGAATTGGCAAAAAAGAAATTTCGCTTTTTCGGTATAAAATTTTTCTGCCAAAAATAAATAAGTAATCTGTCAAATTTTTTATTCTGTTCAATTGCCTGTTACCATTTTTCTGATAAATTGACCCACTCTTTGATCTTCTGGTCTTTATCAGCATGAAATTCAACCAAGTGTGTGACTTGAGGTCATTGTTATTATTAAAATTTTCACCATTTAAATGTTTTGTAAAGTTCAAAATAAATGATAGTTAGATTGTGCAACCTCTGGGCTATATATGGAGGAGGCAGCTTCACTTCCCACCAGAGTACCATTAATTTCGTACATCTTACTAAAGATTTATGTTAACCCTCTGGCTGCTCATCCCTCGATTTCTACGGGCAACTCAAATGTAGCAAAATCTGCTCATCCCGGGATTTCCGTGGACATGTGTTTTTTTCCTTTATTGAGGAGTGCATAAAGTCCCCCCCCCCGTTTAACCATTGAAATATAAATTAGGTACAGTATTTGGCGTTTAATTTAACTTTTGGCCAACAGATGTCGTTAGTTGTCCACTAAATTACGGCATTTGAAGGCCTGTGGTATTCCCGCTCAAACTTGACTTTTTACCACTTTTTTCTAATCAGAGATGGCTGCTAGAAAACCTTCGGCGATTGACAGTGTGTATATTCCTGATGACTTATCGGATTCTGAAAGCAATTTTAGTTTTGATAGTGATATAAATTTTTTGGACTGCTCCTCTTCTAGCAGTGAAATTGATCATGATTCAATAAACTTGCAAAGTGTTAGGCAGAGGTGCAAAATCGATATGAAGAATACTCCTCCTCTTCCTCCTGTTCCTTTTCGTGGAAATCCAGAATTAACTGTAAATATAGCTAACAACGCAAGTATATTGAATTATTTTGAACTTATTTTGATGATCAAATATTACGAATGATAGTCCAAGAAACCAATAGATACGCTGAACAATATATCCATAAAACAGTTTGTAAAGAGGGATCACGCTGGAAAAAATGGACGGAAACAAATGTTGTAGAACTAAGACTATTTTTTGCAGTTTTGTTACTGCAAGGAGTCATAAAGAAGCCAGAACAGGAACATTATTGGTCTAAGCGTCAAACATTATCCACACCAATTTTTGCAAAAGTAATTGGAAGAAATAGGTTTTTTTATTGCTCATGAAGTTTCATTTTACTAATAATGAGGAATTTGATAAAGACCGACACTCATGGCCGAAATTGAATAAAATTTATGAACTAATGGAACATCTTCAACGCAAATTTCGAGAAGTCTATATACCAGGGAAAAATCTTAGTTTAGATGAAAGTTTGTTGAAGTTCAAAGGCAGGCTCAAGTGGAAAATGTATATTGCAAAAAAAAGAGCAAGATTTGGCTTGAAGTTTTTTGTTCTTTGTGAAGCAGAAAGTGGGTACATTTCAGATTTCCTCATATATACAGGTGAAGGAACAGTATATAATCCGAAATACAGCCAATATCCAGTTTCCACCAAAATTGTTTTACACTTGATGGATCGATTCCTGTAAAAAGGCTAATGTGTCACTATTGATAATTTTTATATGTCTACACAGCTTGCAGACATCTTAGTTACAGAAAAGACGGACAGTGAATAAAAACAGAAAAGACCTCCCTGTCAATTTTTCAAAAGAGAAAGTCCCCAAGGGGGAAATTGTTGCTTATCAAAGAGGTAAAGTCATGGCCCTGAAGTGGCAGGACAAGAAGAGTGTCTGCCTTATGAGTACTATTCACGATGCAAGCTCTTATTTGGTGACATGCAAATCTAAAAAGATTGTTATGAAACCAGTTGTCGTTTGTGACTATAATAATATTTACAATGGGTGGCGTCGACTTATGCGACCAAGAAATGTTCTACTACCCTACGCTCCGAAAACAACAAGGGAAGTATTATATCAAAATTTTCAGGCAGTTTTTAGATCAATCGTTGTGGAATGTACTTTACAAAAAGCAAAACCCAACACATAATATAACGCTTTTGGAATTTCGATTGCGAATGGTTGAAGAAAGTATCCAAAAGTATTCTGATAGAGATAACTGCAGTGGTCCAGGAAGACAGAGTTCTACTCCGAACCCTTTGCAATTGACAGCTCGTCATTTTGCAAGCCACATACCACCTAATCCCATAAAAAGAGAGCCTCGAAGACAATGTACTGTTTGCTGTTCAAGAAAAGATGCAAATGGAAAAAAAATTCGCAAAGAAACACGAATCTGGTGCAAAGACTGTGAAGTTGGACTTTGCCTTGAACCCTGTTTTGAACTCTATCATACTAAACTGAATTTCTAAGGTATCTTTTTTATCTGTGCTTTATATTTTCTTGAATTTTATACATTTTACTTTTTTTACTATGCAATAAATAGAAATTAACTATAATTTTATTGAAATTTACTAAAAAAATTTTTTTTTTTGGTGATAACATCTGAAATTGGTTTTTCTGGCAACTTAGTTTCTCATGATAAAATTCTGTATACAAAATCTTTTCTAGAAAGAAAAAATGCATTTTTCAATGCTTCAATATATATAGATTTAAAATATGCAAAAAATACACAATTTTTGAAGCGATTTCGGTCCACAAATTGAGCACAGTCAGAGGGTTAAGGATGCATCAAGTTTGGACCATGATCTTTTTCGATTAATGTTATTGTAGATCTATTTTTCTTCCGTCTCTTTGTCCCATAGGATTATCATTTATACTGAAGTTAAGGAAAATTTTTAAATCCCAAAACTTTCAATAATAAAATGTTGATCGCAAATTGTGTGGGATTGAGTTGATAAGTTTTAGAAACTCTTATGAACTTGAAATCATGAAATTGCCACAAAAATGGCCAACAGGTAAATCATACAGAATGGAAGATATATATATATTTCTGATATACTGAAGTTTTTTTTTTAGTAAAGCAAAATTTTACACTAAAAAAAATAACATTACTTTCTTGCCAACTCAATACTTATTTTTTTAAAGAAATATCCACATATTTATTTAATTATTGCTTTGATTATAAAGTTCAGATGCTCTATATATGATAAGTAGCTTAATTTTTTGCTATAATGCTATTAAACTTTTCTGTTTAATAATTGTGTTTTTCAGAAAGTTAAATTGTAACAAAGTATTTTTTTAAAAATAAATTTGTTTTAAATAACAATTTAAATAAACAATTTGATTTTTCTATCTGTTATGTCAAAAAATAATTTCAAAGTATATACTGAATTCTAAAAAGAAACTTCTATTTCAATGTAACTGCCATTGTGAAACCTTTCCTTGAAGTATTTATATTTATCTTGGCTTATTCTAATGAAAGAAATTTCAGACATTTTATATTGAACTGCTGTATCTATAAAAAAGTACTATATACCATGCTGCAAATTTAAATGATCCAACAGTTTTTGTGATGTAAATTCAAGCAATCTAAATAAAATTCATTTGAAGATTTATAGGGATAAATTGCACTTTATTATTAAGTGTACACAATCACATTAATACATTGAACAATGTTCAAATGCCTCTACTCTATTTTTGAAACTGGGCCAGTGTTAAACATTGTCCTCAACCTTCTTCCGCATTCACAGGTTGCTTTTTCGTTTCTCTCATTACCCTCATGCTTCTTCCTCCCTTTCGTCCCACTCAGACATTCCTTTGCGGAGCCCTCCTATAGGAGGCTGTTTTTTGTCTTTATTTTTTGTTCCTCCAGCCCTGCTTTCTCCATGCTGGGCATAAGCAATTTCTGCAGATGCTTGAGAAAAATTAAGTTTTATTTTACAATCACATTTTTATGCAGCTCTTGTTAACCTTTTTGGAAAGAGGTCCACTATCTGATAAAAAAGAAATTATGCGTGCATCTTCCAACTTTTTCAACAAAAACAAACAAACAAAAAAAGGCATGAAAAGGTGAAAAATGTTGTTGCTTATAGGCATTATTAGTTTTCATTCAATACATTTTTTCATTCTAGTCGAAGTAGTGGAAATGTAAAAATGATATAATAAATAAGTACAAACTTAGGTTTTTTATTGTTAATGAACTTTTTACAGGTTCGATCAGTGAACTCAGTGGCGCAACAGCCCATGAGTGCCAAAGCCTATTGTGTCCATCTCAGTATACGTGATCTTGGGCCCTGAGATGTATGAGCAGATGTTCCGCTCAGACTGACGTGAAACCCCCAGTCAATCAGTTAGGTTAGGTATAAAATAAAAATGAGTAACTTGAACCATTTTAGCTCTAAATTATTATGTAGTCAGCTCTTAATGTGGCTTTTGAATTAGTAGTTTTTTTTTGCCGAATCATCTCTATTAGGATTAGCTTTTGAATGTGTGAACAAAATTGGGCTGTTTTAAGTGCTTATCAGCTAGTTTTGAGCGATAATTTGATTTTGTATATTATGTTCATAATAGAGAACATATGTTGTCCAAAAGGTGAGGTTTTTCCTCTTTGTCTAAGATAACCACATTTCATTAAAATTGTAAAAGAAAATATGAGAACCTTTTTAATTTTTCAGTAAGTCTTTGCTAGCCACTATTACCACTCCACAGTGCTGCAAATTGGACGCCCCTGGTATAATACAGTAGTAAATGGATTATTTTTTATACTAGTTTTTATAAGGTGTTCAATATATTTATCCAATAATAGTTTGTATAATTAATTCTCAGAATAATGAAACTTTTTTTTTTCATAACTTATTTTATGCGGGATTACAATTGCTTCCATGATTACAAATTATGCATGTATAAAAGAAAATTTTTTAAAAATATAAATTATTTAAATTTTTTTATTTAAAAACACACCTGTAGTAATACTGAATTATTTGCATATTTCAACTAAAATTATATATTTAACAGAAACAAGTTGTATGTGTATATATAAAAAACAATATACTTCATAATAGCCAAAAGGTTTGTACAAATGCATTGTTATTGGTTTCCCAAAGCTAAGGTAATAAGCATGTTTTCTGCAATAAATTTACAATGTAAAAAAAAAAATGTATACAATTTATGGAAACAAAAATTTTCTCATAAATTGTATGCAGATATCTGACAGAAATTTTTTTTTCAGCTACCAGTTATGTGTGTCTGAGTAATCATATTGCATGGTAGAATCAATCTCATGCCAAGCCAATTGCATTTTTTTTGTATAAAAATTGAGCTGTGTTTTGTTGCTCTAAGCTGAAATTCGATCGTTAAATATTTCTTGACGAGTCTTCACCTAAGTAAGTTCACCTGAGTAATGCAAGGTTGGCAAATTACCAGTTTATTCGTAATGCATACCTACCAACTTTTACGCTTTTCAGCTTTTTGTTACTCTTTTATGTGTAGATAGTTCATTTTTAAGTATTTTTGTAAAATTTTCATTTTCCACTGACTATATTCTTCTCTGCGGCTCTTATTTTGCATTTTATCTCAATGACCTAAAAATAGGTAGACAAAAATGTAGAATTCGTTGTGTCAGTAAGTTTTTAAAAATCATGAAGTGTGTCCTTCTCTTTGCATATCATATTTCATTAACTATTGGTTCCTTATTTGAAGCATAGGTAGGGTTTTGTTAAGCAAAGCATTTTTATATTTTTCGTCATCTGTTAACTTTCTAGAGCTCCACATACTTTGATCTTTGCACATGATTGAATCTGATGTTGCCAAGAACTACAAATGTTGGCTCGGTGGCTTAGAGGTAATCAAGATTCTGGCTGGAGTCTAGATTTTCTGGATGCGAAAATCATCGGCACGCATGTCTTATGATTATGTGGCATGTAAAAGATCCTTGAGTATCAATTTGGTTCTGGAACTCTTAGCGAAATTATTTACAGCAAAAGTGTCAGCATCCGACGAGAGCTTGAATTAAAAATTAATTCAAGTATTCAAAAAATTGGGTAGCGTGTGTGGGCTGTCACTACATGGTGCCACTATGAAATGGTTCTCACATTTGGGGACTTGCCTTGTCTGCAAAAGCTCAGTTGCCAATATGCAGCCCATTAAAAAAACAAATTACAAATGTGGAAGGACTAAAACATCTGCTGTAATTTAGTGAACTAGCTTCTAGCTAGAAAAAGGTATTTGATTAAATGCATGAAACAAGGCCATTTTGCAGCAACACATCCGAAGACAGTAATGATACTAACTACAAATTAGTTAGACCGTGGGTAGCCTAGTGGTTAGAGCATCGGACTCTAGACCGGAAGGCCTGGGTTCGATGCCCGATGCCACCAAATACTCCTTTGCGTATGCTGTTAGTCTTGATAAGCCTGGCTTATCAAGACTAACAGATCTTGTTAGTCTTGATAAGCCTGGCTTATCAAGACTAACAGATACTGCAAAGGAGAGTATCAGAGTACACACGGAGTACGTGCTCGTTAAATCAGTGGGTCCGAAGTCTTGTGGGCTGAGTCACGAGTGCAGGGAACTGGAGAAAATTTCCCTCCCCTTTAGTTCCGTGCAGAAATTGTAGAGGTGGAGATAGCTGGTGTCGCCATCTATCGTCCCTTCGGGGAATTTCGCCGAGATAATTCGTACTGTCACCTGTATGGTGCTCAAGGCCAACGACAGGCGTACTTCTAGCCCCTTGTCACGATGAATTTCGTCGGCCTCGATCTGACTACGCCAGACAGGTGGCATCAGAAACAATACAACAAATTACATGACCAGATACGTCTTAATACTTGTTGAGGCCCTGGGCCCTACACAAATGTTGACCCCACTTACGATTCTTAAAAGTAAACAGCACATAGTATACGTTGCCAAATACGTGTACGATTGAGTAATGAATGGTGTATGGTGGTAGGCATATGCATCACATATAGCCTATTGACATGTCAAAAATTTCCAGTTTCTTGGAGAATACAACTGGAAATAACATTTGACCTTTGAAATTATTCGAATTATGTTCTATTTACGGCTGATTCGAGAACGAGAATAGGCCCCCATTTCTGCCGTGGCCCAGTTGGCCCTTGACTTAAGACGTCCCTGTATATCACGTTGTGGTCACTTTGATCCTGCTAAATATCTTATTGAAAGTGACCTTTTTGTAGTTCCAAATTTGATTGGTAATTTCACTGGAGAAAATATGAGCCAATTTGTTATGGATACCCTTTGGACATTTAGTTTTATTAATGGCAGGTAATGTTGTAGTAATGCAAGTTTGAAAATGTGGTTATTTATTTAAAGAAAAGAATAATAATAGCTTGATTATGAGTTGTTCATGTCATTTAAAACATTTAGCATAAAAAAAAGTGCTGTTCCTTTGCTCAAAATGAGTGACGAGATGCTTAAAGATGTATTCTGTCTATAAGGCTTTCAAAGTATGCAAAATGAAAAGACCCCCCAAAATTTTGTGAGCATTCATGTACTCAATGGTCATTACTCATAGTTTTGATGCCCACTTCTAACTTGGTCACAACTGTAAGTGAAATATAATTTTCTTATTAGAAATATAATCTAAAAGTTGAGTGATTTCTCTGCATTTTTTTTAAAAAGGATCTTTATTGTAACTTCATTTTTTTTCTTGTGTGTAATTTTGTACATCTTTAAATTTACCTTTGTGTATGAGTTTTTATAAAGTGGATACAAAAGTAGTTCCCTTTGAGTAATTTTCTGATCAAAATATCTTCATTGTAAAATTTTTCTAGCATTATCTTAAAAATATTTGTACACCAAGCATTGTTTTATTCAATTTAAACTATTGTTTATGCGTTATTTTAAGAATTTGCTTGAAATGCCGATTACAGATTATTTTCGCTTTGTTATTTTCAAAAGTTGGCTAACACACGGTAATGTAATTCTTTTGTGGGGTATTTTATCTTTAGATAAGTTTTTTGTTTCACTCTCATAGATAAACGTGTACAGTTGAACCTGTTTTTGTGCGGTAGATAGAGACCACAAAAAAATATTCATAAATTCTTACGTAAAACAAACTAAAATTCGTGGAAATACTAAAGAAAATTTCTTTTGTGCGGTGGATAGGGACCGCATAAAAAAAGTCGCATTTATAAAATATGCCAATTACTTACGAAGTTTATGTAAGAGTACTTCCATAACCAAATAAATAATTAAATATTACACATGGAAACATTTTAAAAACATAGTTTTTCATTGTATGCACGGATAAGTTTTCAAAATGCACATGCATACATCATTGCTACTTATCGTAATCCAAAGCCCTGCAATGAATAAGTTCAAAATCGCTTTCGTCACTTGAAGGTACAATTTCAATTGATTTATTTTTTGGCAACATAAAGTAAGAGTTAAGTTTTTGTGAGGAAAGGCGGGTGGTCAATTGCTTGTAAATGTCACGATAACCAGATATACGTGATTGAAGCCCTTTTTAGAATTTTATACTCCTTTCTTAATTGGTATCGATTTGAAGAAAATGCTTTTTCAATTTGTTGGAAAGCTGGATCCCTGCATACTTTTATCCACTCTCAAAGAATCCAGTTCTTGTCCTTCATAATCTATCAAATTATTGATAATGTCACTGTCATTGAAAGTTTCGTCTTCATTCAAGCGCGGGCTGCTGAAGCGTTGAGAGAAAGCAATTGAATGCTCATTGTTGGGAGACTGTTTATAACAAATGAACAGAGCGTCTTGAAGTGTCAACAATTCAGTGGCGTGACGTACACCCCCGCATCACGGGGGGGGACTCTAGGGGCCCAAGGCCTGACTTATTCTAAATACGTATTTACCCAATTTATAAAAGAAAACATTACACTAGAGCCAAAGCCATTGAGTCCTGTCACGAGGAGGAGGGGGGCAGGATCTAGAGGCCCAAGGCTTGACTAACTCTAAATACATATTTACTTAATTTATAAAATATTAAAGGCGAAACCTGACTTTCAGGGGGAAGGGGGAGGGGTCCCAACATTCTCCTTTACGCCACTAGTAAAAAGATATAAAACATTACAGTAGCGCCAAAGCTATTGAAATTCATACATCGCATAAAAAAAAGATCGCACATAAAAATCGCATAAAAATAAAATTGCACAAAAAGAAAATCGCATAAAAAAGACCGCACAAAAACAGGTTCTACTGTATTAAGATAACTATTTTTTGATGTTACATATAATTTTCTTTTATATATTAATGTTATTCTTAATTCTTTGAATTTATTTCCTTTATTTTCAAAAAGATATTTAATTTTTTAGAGCTATTAAGATGAAGCCCTGACGTGCAACATAAATTCTTTAGTGTTATTGAACCCTTAAATATTCATTTGGAAAATCTTGACTCTGAATCAATGTGAATAAAATCACAGATATAGCCTAGTTTTTTTTTTTTTTTTTTTTTGAGAAGCTGGCCTAGGAAACATGTTTATAATTTCCAGATTTTTTGGTAAAAATTGTTTCCAGTTTTTTGGTAAATCAGTGACTGGAGTTAATAAATTCTTTGAGTTCACTTAAATTAAAGACCATGATGAGAAACAGAAGGCTATAGCTTTTAAATCCATTTGAGGTTCATAAGTTGTTGAGTGCAAGGTATGAGGATTGAAATTGTTTGTGTGTGGAGTACATATATTCAGAGGTGTCATCTTAGTCAGTTGACAGTTGTTCAAAATGGCATGATGGCAATAAAGCTGAGTGAGCCATTTGTTATAGTTGTTAGCTTCAAGACAACTTAAGCTTTTCAGTGTTGCCGGATTCGACCAGCAAATTAAGACGGGTAGGTGGTAGTAGGCAACATTGGGACGGGAAATCAACATGGAACAAGGGATCGCAAATTACACTTAGTCGGGGAAAATCGCGATAGCAGTAGTCATTGGGAGAGTGATGAGCCAGATGAGGGGAGGGGCCTAACGAATGCAGGGATTTGCAGAGCTCTGTTAAGGGCGAGGAACCCTGCACATATGCGATTTTCCCATTTTTCCCGGAATTGCTGTAGGGAGTACCACTGCGCACTAGAACGTGTGGTTCATGTACGGTGGTGCACCATTACATTTTTCGATTGCAGTGTGGAACCTCCACCATGCTATATATTCAGGGAGGTGGATTGGACATGATGGACCTGTTGTTTGGCCTCCCCGGACCTCAATCCGTTCTATTTTTTCTTCTGGAGCTACCTGAAATTGCGCGTGTGTGTGACGCCGGTGACTGTAGAGATCTCCTGGCACGCATCGTCGCCGCTTCTGCTGACGTCACCAGCACACCGGATTTCTTTGAACGTGCCGGACAATCCTTCGTCCGTCGGTGTCAGCTGTGCTGTGACCTACGCGGATACAGTTTCGAACAACTGTTGTTGCATTTCTGACGTCGAGTTGTGATCCATTGTTCGTATTGTAAACATGCTTTACGTCTAATAAATGTATTTCTTGCCTCTCATTGCCCCCTTTCATTCCTCACGACAGCACACCCTTCATAACTGTTTTTCCGAATTATTCCGACTAAACGTGGTTTGTGACCCCACGTTCTGTGGTGATTTGTCGTTTCCATGCTGCCTATTATCGCTCCTCTGAACCTGTCGGTCGAATTCGGCAACATCCTGTATATTCAAGCGGAATTGCAGCTGCAAGTTTTAATTTCACCAAGAATGTCATGTTAGTCATTTGACTGTTTGTTCAAAATAGCATGATGGCAATGGAGCTGAGTGAGCCATTTGTTATAGTTTTTAGTTTCAAGACGACATTACTTATATATTCAAGTCGAATTTGCAGCTGCAAGTTTTAATTCCACCAAAAATACATCTTGCAAGATAATGGGGATTGCTGCATGATAAATGGAAACGTCCTTCACAAAGTGTGTAACAGGTTCAATTCACGATTCTGACTAATCTTCTAAGAGGGAAGTAATTTTCCTTATGTTGTATGGTTAAAAGCCTCTTTCTGTAAAGGAGCCGAAAAGCCGCGGTAGCCTAGTGATCATGGTCACGGACTCGTGGCTGGTGTGTCATGAGTTCAAGCTTAGTACCACTGAAGATCCGCCTTGTAGAGGGGCTAATGCACGTTAAGTCTGTCGTGGTGCAGGCGTCTTCTCACTGGTGTTGTGTGGAAGTTACGAGAGGAGGTGCCAGCTCAGGGAGCGTCCTCGTCTCTTGACTATGGTTCAAAATTACGAGGTCATCCGCCCTCGTGTTACTTCAGAATGCAACCAAAATTAAAATCAAATAAAATTTTTTGAATTACACTATTTTATTTAACACTTTTAACTGGTCTACGTGTTTTAAAACTGTACATTTCATTTTATACAACCCCTGACAATAAAGTTCGGTGAATAGTCCTGTAACATTAACGTAGATGAAATATTAACGAAAGTTACCGTACTGTCCTTCTCGAAATAATCCCCTCCCATGACTGTGCACCACTGATATCTGCTATTCATGTCCTGGAAACTTTGCAAGAAGTCTTCTTTTGAGAGGGAGTTCAAAAGCCTCTTCACGCTTCATTGGATGTCAGAAATACCGTCAAATCTCTTTCCTTTCAAAGCGAGTTTAAGTCGTGAGAATAGGAAGAAGTCTTGAGGATTAAGATCTGGCGAGAATGGTGGATGTTCGCACCCCCTTTTTTTGCCTGGAACTGTTTGATGACATTGACTGTGTGTCATGAACAAAAAAACCATGAACCTTGTTGGGCGTACTGAAGCCATGTGTAGACATTTTATTAAACGGGTCAAAACTTTAATGTACCTTGCAGCATTCATCGACCAGCTATCATGCGCACATTTAATCGACGATCTTTCGTGTTTAATTTACTCACTTTCTCTCTCAATTTTTTCGTTACTGACGGAGGACGCCGGTCTTTTGCTACGGGGGTTGTCAGAAACACTTTCCCGATCTTCTCGAAAACGGGCGAACACTCGTACACACGCTTCATGAACAGTGCTTGATCTTCATAACTAATTACCAGAATCGAATAAGCTTCTGTCGGTGTCTTGCCAAGCTTAAAACAAAACTTTAAATTGATCTTTTGTTCGTTTCATTTTCCTGTTCTCAGTTAAGAACCAAAAACAAGTCTTAAATGGAACACAAACGATGCTCAACTGAACAACGGGAGAGGCAGATGGTCAACATCATGTGCAGAGTTTAGTTTCGCCAGCGTTGCCAGATCTGCCGTTCTGTCTTCATTCACCGAACATTATTGTCAGAGGTTGTAGAACTTTTGTGTTCTCTAATTTCTTTAAAAGACTTGTATCATCTATATCAGTGCTCCGCAAACTTTTTATCGCTGCGGACCGGTCACGTTGATTGTTTATATTTTAGATTGTTTTGATTTAACAATTTTAATTTAGTTACATTTAAATATGCCTTCAGAATAAAATATAGTTACACCAAAAATGAATAAAAGTGATTTAACGTTGAATATAACGTAATTTCCGTGGAAAGTTGCGCAAATCTGAGAGAAATGCACCACTTTAAATAAAATGACAATAGTTTAAAGTTCTTTAGGTGGCCCGGCATCATTTGATCCGCGGACCGGGGGTTGCGGATCGCCCAAAAGATTTCACTTTGTTTATTTACTTTTCTTATTTAAAATTTTTTTCTGTTGTAGCCTAACCCAAAGTAACATTTGTTTTATATCATACGTCATCTAAACAAAATTACTGAATTGAGCATTTAAGTAAAATAAAAATGTTTCTTGTTCAGTTTTAAAAGTCGGTGTATTGTGTAAAACAATTTTCAAAAAGATTGCACAGTGCTAAAAATGAATAAGGATTTATTTTGCATAGATTTTACTTGAAGCAAAGTATTGAAATTCATACTTTGATTATTTATAATTTACATATATTTTTGAAAGAGAACACAGTACAAGGAAAAGAGGGTCTTATTATTTTACAAGGGCTTATGTATAATGAAGTAAAATTTGTGAGTCAAATTGAATTTATGATCACTGAAGAAACATTCGTTCTCACTTTGTATTTAATAGTAAATATTTATGCACAAGTGTTCTCATATTTATTGTCGAGTAAAAATGTATGATTTAAGCAATTAAATGTATTTTCTTTTTGTTTGGCAGAAATTTATTTTGTTATTCAAAAAGAATCTAAAAGCGATTCCGGAAAAAAAAATCAAACATTTTAAATATATATATAAATATTTTAATTGATTTGTTAATGTGGCTTTGAACAAGTCAAGCAAGCATAGCTTTTAAAATTAAGTTGATATTGTATGTGTTGTAATGCCATTTGAATAATCGATATGTTCACAGAACACATATATTATAGTATAAATCAGAACTATATTATTATCAAGTATGCCATGCTTTTGTGTATCAAGAAATATGTTTCTTTTCTCTTTTACTTAAATTTGTCGTGTGTCCCTATTATTAAATATTATTTTTTGTGTTTTTAAAAGTTTTAATGTATGTTTTAAATTATCCTTTCAATTCTGGATGGCATTTAATTCGAAAAGTCTTCATTTGTATCTATCAAGGAAATAAATGTGATATATATATATATATATATATTAATTATAAGGTCTCAAATATATATGTATTAAAACTAATATAGTTTCGGTATATTGTGAATACTGTAGAATAAATTTTAAATATCTTATTGTACATTTATTTAGAGGAAACCAGGAGAGAGAGAGAGAGAGAAATTCATATTAATATCTTATGGTATAACACAAGTATAAATCAACATTAACATTTTATCTTAGTATTTATTTTATAAAAATTTAATTTTTCAGGCTAATTATTTGAAAAAGGCTTATATTTCAATGATATATTTGTTGATGCTGTTTAAAATGTAGGATAGCTTTATTTGTTTTAATGTAAAACACTGGAAATACTGCAGTTATGAATAATGTGTAACATATGCTCATAAATTAAAATTATCTCCCCCTCCCCTTTTCTGCCGATTCATTACTGGATGAAATAAAAGAGAACTATTATTTTACTTAATAACACTTCCAAAGTGATGAAAATAATGGTTTTTAATGTTGTTAATAGGTAATTAAATTTTATTTAACAATCAATTATTTAATAAATATAGTTTAAGAAATGTTTTGTTCAAGAATCTAGGTCTGAAGTGATTTTGAATGTTTCTTCAGGTCTTTTATACAAACAAGAATATAATAATCTTGACAAATCATAGCGTATATTTCAAGACAATGTAGTATTGCTTTAGAATATTTTTTTGCACTTTTGTGCTGGATATGTTCCATCTACCAACAAAGATATATAACAATAGAATTGTGCAACTGTTTACACATTAGTGTACTAAATAAACGTGATAAGCATTAAGTAATAACCTGGTATAGGTTAGTGCTTGATTGCAGTCATTTTTTTTACCATGTGAAGTTGCGTGAAGCTTTTATTTAATACATAAAAGTCTTTTAGATTAATATTTTGCAAAAATTATGATAAATCATTTGTTTTGTGCCAATCCCTTTCATTTAATAAACTAAAAAGTGGTGGAGAAAAATTATTGTAAATCTAGTAAAATTAATTATCAAATTGATATATTGAAAAAAAAATCTGTTTTATGTTTTATTCCGCGAAATTTCATGACAATTTTTCGTTTTTTCCTATGAACTTATTTATAGTCGTCAAAATCAAATTATTTGTTGAAAGAATTTTGGGTCCAAAAATTTCTGTTACATGACAAGAAACTTATAAAAAAATGTATAAAAATTATAAATACACATAATTTATTTCACTGCTAATTTTGTTTAATTTTTTCATGTTATTGATTTAGGTTCAGGTACATTAAGATATCACCAGGCTTATTAAAATTAATATATATTATTTTGTAATAAAATTAGCTGAAACAATTCTGCTTCTATTCATTTTTGATTTAATAAATTGTATAGATAAATGCTTTATTTAGAAATCAAACAATAAAAATATTCCAAAGACATGCATTCAAATAAATGCATATTTATGTTTATTTTATCGTTTGCATTAATATATTTTACAATATATTAATATATTTTTCGAATATATTTTATAGTTTGCTAAATCTGTTAACTTCATAAAATTTCTTTCATTTAAATAATTTGTTTTATATCAAGTATTAAAAACGAATGTTTTTTTTAAAAATTAGAATTTAATTTTTATAGCTGTTTTACCTTTGAATGACTACAGTGTTGAGCAAACCCGATCAAAATGAATATTTTAGAATTTCTTAATTTTATTTTCTCCACCACTTTTTTCTAAATAATTTAAATTTATTTATTATTATCTTTAACTTTTAAAATATATATCAATGCTTATTCAGAAACTGATTACATGAACAGCATTCGGTCCAAAATATGACATTATTAAGAAATATGTGATATTCATTCATTTTTACAACATATGATGTCGTTAAGTATTGTGAGCATATATATTTTGTCTTTCACAACAAGTATACGAACAGTAATTTAAATAGAATAGTATTAAAATACTTTTCACACATATTTTGACACTCTGAAAACAAAAATATATGACTTTTTTTCCACTTCTCAACTCACCTTTGAAAATTGCATCCGTAGTTATAAGCAGTAATGCACACAAGTGCATTAGTTGATAAAAACCAATCATCTTGGTTTTTTGTTTTGTCGAATAAATGTTCTATAATGAAATCTAGTAACAGCTTTTCCTTTTTTCACTAACACTCAACCACTGAATGCACTATTAATAATCATTATTAAGTAATGGTTATTAGAGTAATGAATAAGTAATTATCTCATTAATCATGATTATTAATAGTTCATTGTGCTATATTTAACAAAAAAAGAACATATATTCAAAGATGAGTGTCGATTACTTTTTAATAGTATATATGCATTAGCAACGGAAAAAAAATTCTTTTCCCCCCAATATTGTTACTTTAGAACTTTTTAAATAATGTTAATAAATAAAATAAAAAAGATTATTTTTGAATTTTTTCTTATGAATCATTGAATAAAATCAAAGTACTAGTGAAAAACATTTGAAATTCCAAATTAATTCATTTCATTTGTTTCCAATATATTGGTTTTTCACTCATATCCAACGATGAATTTTTATTAATCTTTTTTCTTTCGTATTAATTAAAATATTATTTTCGAATATTCATTATATTTCAGAAATAATTTTTTTAGATATAATCATCATTTTTTAACGATAATTGAATAATAATTTCAACAAAGATTTTAAATTATAGCTTTTACAAATATATAATAAATTTTGCGTGACATATATCATTCTAATTATAGTTCAAATTAAATGAGTATCAAAAACTGTTCATTTCGAAAATTTTTATGTAAATATGTATCAATGTCTTATTTTGTAACGTTTTAATGATATGCATTGATCATTAATATTAATTTAATATGTTTAATACTTTTTTTATTGAAAACCTTCTTTCTTGCAGAAATGATTGAACGCTGGGTAATCTCTGCATGCGGGATTTTGGAAGCGCAATTAACTATTTTCCGTTGCTAGACGCATACGTACTATTTTTCTCCAAACTTTGTATTATGATGCGTTCTAATAACAGTTCAAGAACTTTTGGTCCATGTCGTTTCCAAAATAGCATAAAGTACACAATTGGTATCATGCTCTATGAATATATTCATCAAGAAAAAATGCATTCCTTTTTATTATACATTTTACCCTACATCTCAAAAAATATTTTATAAGACATTACTTAATATTCATACACGTAATGAGAGGCTTAGAAACTACGTTTTATCTTTATGCCCACTTAAAATACAAAATAAATGCATTGAAAGTGATAGAACACATTCCTTTAGCCATAAACGAATTAAAGAATAAACTAGTTTAACCCCTTAATTGAATTAATGAATTAATTCCATTAACCTAAATTAAATTTTATGTGTATTTCTATGGATGGTATTTTTTACTTGCCTGATCTATTTTTGTTATTTGAATTGAAAAGAATTTTGTTCTCTTATAAAACTACTTATCTTAGATATCATTAAAAAACTTAAATGAAAATTAATGCTTATTATTAATTGATAAGCTACTTACATTATTTTTGGAAAGTTAAAAAAAACAATCTGAGAAAGAACTGAAAAGGCTTAAAACTTTCGAATGTATAGATAGAAAGAAGTATACATAGACGTATAGAAACTTCCGAAAGTCACATAGATATATTACGATTCATATTGCATTTTTAACTATTCAAATTTTTATGATTTTGATCGAAATAAACTTGAATAAACTTGATAATATTTTGAAAAGTTTTTAAAAGGGATTTGAAGTGAAATAATATTTTGGAATATTCCTTCCATTCAGGGAAAAAATTGCAAATCAAGAAATATTTTTCAAAAATTCTTTTATAAAAAAGAATTTTTTTTAGTTTATCTCTTTAAAAATCTCTTTGCAATGTCTTACTAAACCTTTCATTTCGTGTAAGAAATATTATTCATAAATATATTGATTTAGAGGCATAGTTAGTGTATGCTTAAAAGAGAATATAAGTATTCAAAATCTTATTACTTCTCAAAATTTACTAGATCTATAGTAATGGAGAAGATAAAGATGAAATATATATCTACTCTGTAGAGATAAAAACATTTTTAACTTGCTGAATATGAGCCACTTCAGTAATTTTGTTAATTTTCCACTTTTACTTACATATGTACAGATCTTAAAAAAAGAAAAAAAAATCCCCGTTAATTTTGTTCATTCAAGATTTTAAGACACCAAAAAGTAATTTATTGCAATAAATCAAATTTTTACTTTAAACTATTGAGTTAAAAGTAAAAAGAAGAAAATAATTAAATTATTTTTTATTATTTTATTAATTTTGATTTATTACAATTAATATTCATCACGAAATATATTTTTTCTTTAAAAATATGCATTATTTGATGGTAATTTGAAAATATTGCATACCGACAAAAAACCAGTTGAGTAATTCTGTCATTAGTTAAAAAAATTATTTATTTTCCAAGTTCTGTTTTAACTATGGATATTTTTACGATTTTTTTACTGAACAAATATTTCAATATCTTTTTTTGTTTTTGTAAAACTGATATTTTTGTTACATAAAATATAATGAAATACAACAATTAATTCATATTTAATTCTTTTTAGTATCAGATTTTTTTTGAATATGTGATTACTGCAGAAACAGTTGCATTTGATAGAATTTTAATTTTTGAAATTTACGTGATATGTAAAAAAGAGTAAAGAATACAATAGCACCACTTCTTGTAAATTATAATTGAACACTCATTTCATCATACGTTTATGTATAAAATTGTTTTTCCTCTTAGTGTTAAGAAATTTAACCCGAGGAATATGTTATTCACTGAAAATATCAAAAGAATTTACACATGCACAATAATAATAATTTTGTGTAAACAAAACCTTCAGCAATGACACGATGTGATCAAATGATTTTTCAAGACAAATTTCTATTCTTAATTTTTCAATATATGATTCTTTTTATTTGCTCATCAAAGCCAATTACCTATGTTTTTTTAAATTTTCTTTATCACAAATTCCTGTTTTTAATGTACATTTTTTTTCTAAACATATATATCTCTATTTTGCTAAGAGCTTGTAAAAAGCCCAACTGTTGAGTAATTTTTTTATTACAATTTTACGCTCTGATTTGTACATAAAATATTACATTACGTTCAATTTTTTTGTTCTGATGATTCCTGGCTTTTAAACTAATTTATTTAATTCAGCAATCTTTCATTTTTTTCAAAATCTATTTATCCTTTGTAGCACTTATAATCTTGAAGGTTAAGCACATAACATATCCACTATACTAAAATGATCATCTTAGTACGGAGGTTGTTACTGGCTTTTATAGATACCACTGCCACACACTCCCCTGCCAGTGAGTCGGCGAACGAACGATACCGTTGTTATGGCGAGCGTGAGGGTTGTTGCTATTGCGTCGAATGTGTATTGACGGCTTGAGTGCTGCGTCATGTGATGTGACGGCTTTTGGTTGCTCTTGTGGCGGATAGATGGCGCCACGTCTGCTCCGCGAAGACTTGCCTTGTTTCAAAGTTCAGCCAGGGTCACCAATGATGGTTAGAGCCTGGTGCCTTTTCGGATTCGTAAGCACATAACATATCCACTATACTAAAATGATCATCATAGTACGGAGGTTGTTACTGGCTTATATAGATACCACCGCCACAATCTTTTAAGATCTATAAATTGAGTAGTACGCGTGTATGTAATGAGTTTTGAAACAAAAATAAGTTATTTCAGTTTAGGCTTAACAACACCAAATTCCTTTGCAGAAAAAGTGTTCGATCTAGAATGAAAAGTGCTATTTTCTAATTGCATCTCTTTTTTTTTTTTAAATCTAATGAAAAAATTCTAAAGAACTATGAAAAATGGATAGTTACTGGTATTAGTATATTTACAAGTAAAAAAAAGCTTTGTATTACAGCTAAGGCTAAATGCCAAGTCTAAGATCGGACGATATTTAATGAGATATTCATTCGAAATATTAATAAATAGATTAATGCTTTGATTTTTATACGTTTAAAGCAACTATAACGTAAGAATTGGCATTATTTATTTTTACTGCTAGAAAATTTAACTGGAGATGTAAAAATAAACATTCTTGGCAAAGGTAACTGTTCCCTAAGTTCTCGAAAAGACGAATAAAATATTCAAAAGTTACATTTTTCGAATCCTGTCTCTCTGAAACGTCTTCTCACTCGAATTTTTTTGTACCGTACTAGAATAGGAATATATTTTAAAGAAGATTTTACTTTTTATATTGTAGTATTTTCAAACAAAGATCGTGCGATAAGTAAAAATATTAAGTACTTGTATACATAAATAAATCATGTATACTTGTACATAAAGTTAATATGTGTGTACATAAAATGAATTAGAACATTCGTTTACGTTATGTCAGAGGTAAAGTCTTTCTTCTATTGTTTATTACACAGATAATCTTTATAAGCCATTATTAAAACTATATTTTAATTAGATGAAGGGAAAAAATCAATTTGGCAAATATTTCAAATTTTTAAAATAAAAATTTAATTTTAAATTTTGATTATTATATAAAATTTTTAGATTGATTATACATTTTAAAAAATTAAAGTGAGATTACAAAAAATTTTTTTTGTTAAAACGGATGAATTTTTAAATACATTAATCTAGAATGTAAACTTCACCTTTCATTTTGAATTTTATTTTAATGTGCATTTGGTTGTACTAATATTGTGCAAATATCTAATAATAATATATAACTGCATTTTGGGTTCTAAGAAAGTTTTCCTTATGTCTTTCTTTTTTAAATTAAAGTTCTTCAGTATTAACAAAATATTTTGTAGTAAAAGGGTAATTTAATTATTATTATCATACAAATATTCCTTATTTCTTCTATTAATAAAGTATAATTAATTTTTATTGCACTGAATTCAAATAGAAAACTTAAATTGCAAATTTTTATGAAGATTAATTCATCATCATTGTTATTGATAAAGAAAAGTTAAATACTAGATTTATTGAAGTGAATTATTAATCATTATTGATAGGCTTATGAACATATTCAAACCAAAATAGAATGAGATTAAATTTTTTAATTTTCGCTGTATAAATTACGTTCATCCTGTATTACTTCACGATCAAGCCTATAACAGCATCCTCTTCAAAGGTTTTATTGATGAAAGATAGCTAGCTTATTGGTCGCTTAGAAGTTCCAATAAACTTATATATAGTACTTCGGGTTTTAAAAAGAATAAGGCATTATAGGAATATTAAGGCAAATAATCTTAGGCAAGAAGTACGTTGTGCGAAAAATAGTACTCTAGTACAGTGATTTTGTTGATATTTCTTTGCTTGATAATTGTGGTTTGCATAGTAAGTTGATTGCGCTAGTAAGAAATTTTTTTTATAAATAGATATCGACTAAATTCATTAAAACGCCATTTTTCATAATATTTAGACACGTTTTTATTTTTGAAAGATTCATGTGAGACAGAATCAAGAAGAACTTGCTTAATCATTGTTTTATTTTTTTTTTAAGAATTATTATTTTTTTCTCCCTTAGTAAATTGTCTTTTACAGGTATGAGAAATCATAATGGAACAAAAATTAGTGTGCACGTAATTTTTGTCTAAATAAAAGTATCGAAATAAATTCGTTTTAATAAACAAGATCGTTTTACCATTTTGCGTATATATATATATTTCTTTAAAATTTTTTTATTTTATTTTTGTAATAAATGTATAATTTAATCAACGTCTTTCTTTAAGAAACTGGAGCATTCAGAACTGTTGATTGTCCTTACACGCTATAAAATGAATAAGAAACAGAAATTCGTTTAATAAAATTACTTCAGTTATTGTCACATCACACTCAAAAATAATTAATTTGAAATGTTATCTATAGTACTACGAAAAGCACTTATTTTTAAATGTATTTTTCAGCAAATTGTGCTCTTACCTAAACACTTTTCTCTCTGCTACAGAACTGGCAGTGGATTGACACCAAAATTAAAATAATATTTTTTAAAAACTAACTGTTTTCATTTTAAACGATGAATTCTACTCTCAGAAATCCGAACATATAATCTAGAAACACCCAAAATTCCTATGTTTGTTTGAAAACTGTAGAACATGTATTTAAAATACAAGTTTTTTCTTTTCCATTCATAGTTTAAAGAAGTATTTAAAGAAACTAGAGATAAACCAGAAAAACTTATTATAAGAAAATTTGCTGTTAAGTTTCCAACAAAATATACAAACTTCATATCCTCCCGTACAGATTAAATCATAATTTCTAGTATCTTAAATTTTCAGAAATATTAATCGGTAATTTCTTAAGCGAGTCAGATTCATACATTTATATTACTGATTTTTTAATTTGCTTAACTAAGTAGTAGTTTTATATTTTTTCCATGGAAAATGTATTTTCTATAACAAAAAATATTCAAATTTAATTTTATAGTGAAAAAGTTGATAATCCATTAAAGTTTTGTAAGAAGCAATAAAAATCGAATAACAAAAACTCAAACTGTAAGAAAAAATCAAAAGAATTTCTGTTACCAAGGGTACCAAACATATTTTGAGTAAAAAAAATAAAGAAAAAAGGGTAAAAAAAAATCATTAAGACAGCATTTTGGCAACAAGAATTTTAAAAAATAAAATCTCTCAAAATGTTGAATTTTAAAAATTAAGTTTTGAATTTTTATTTAAAAAATCAAATGTATTTAACGTTACACAAGTAATATATTAAGAAATACAAAGTATATTATTATAAATATATTACGCAAACAAATTAGAAATATATGTCAGTTATGTCAAATATTTATTTCTTATTGATTTTATAACACTTTATATACACTCAATTGAAAATTAATATTTTTTCTAAAACAGGTAGTTTCATAAGTTCATATTATGGGTATTTGAAGTAATTTGAAAAAAGCTGTCGCTTATAAAGCAATTTACTAAATTAATGTTTTCTTTTTTTTACTTTTTTTATATAGCATAATATGTCTAATGTTTAAAAATTAAAAATGAAAACTGTATTGTTTCAATTAAGATTTGAATTACAAATAGAAATTTAATAACGATGTAGAAAATGTTTTTAAAAATTTTACTATAATTAATTTTCTCATATTAAAAGAAAGTAATTTAAATTTACAAGTAAATTAATAAAGTCTCATTTTTCATTGTTTATTTTAATACCTATGAAATTTCTCCTCCACAGAACATTGAAATTTAAACTAGATCCTCTATAAAAGTACCTGAAAAATATCTAATATATTTTATAAAATGTTTTAGAATTTATCTACAAAATTATTGCTTTAAGATGCAGCTCTAAATGCATAATTTTTAAAAATTGATCTTCATAGCTTAAAGGCAGAAAAGATGTGCATTGTTATTCTTATTCTGGAGTTCATAATTTTTTTTATTTGAGGCTAGGATTAAGGCTACTTCGTTATAAATATACATAGTTAATGTCATATATATATCTCGATGGAAATGTATTTGTGAATATGAATACAACTTTTTTTGTGTGTGCAAATATGCCAGCTCTAATACGTTAAGTGCTGAAATTCACACAAAAAGTAAGATGCAATATTATACCTAAAAGAAAAAAAAAGATACGTTTTTACAGATTTTAAATTTAAAAAATGAAAGAGAATCCATAAATCATTTGGAAAACGAGCTTTAATTTGAACTGACTAACCTAACGTTTTGCTATTTTTGCGGGTGCTTGAATTTTTTTTATTATAATTTTAATAAAACAGATTTTTAACAAATAACTAACTAAAATATTTATATTAAATATTTGTTGGTATAACTAAAATAATTAAATATTTAATGTTTTTTTAAAAAAATATAATTTTCCAATTTACAAAAAACAAAAATCATGTTAATCTTTCTTTTAAAAATATAAGCAAAAATATATTTACTTATTAATTAATCTAAAACCATATAACAGCAGTAAATATTAAATTGCTTTTAATTAATTGTTTAAATTTTTTTACATTTTAATTTTTGAAAACATGAAAATATGAATTAAAAGATTCTCTTAAGAATATCGGCTGTAAAAATTCAATCGTTTTCATGACTATAATAAAAGTGTCGCTTTTATTCCTTGAGCTAAATATGATTTTAAAACAATTTTAAAAATTCCAACGACAGATTGTACACGGATATATTTCAAACATATTAGCATAAATTATATTCATAGGCACTGGATTTGTTTTATGTGTTACCGAATTCTTGCAGTTTAAATCGTAAATGGTGAGGGATTTAAAATAATATTTAGAATACTACATTCATAAAACAGGCAACAATATCTGTTGAAAAAAAAACCTATGCTGTTAAGATAAAAAGAAGAAAAAAAAATACACCGTAGTTTCTACTTGTTTCATACACGCTGATTCAAAAGACAAACAAAAAGAAAAAATCTTACCTAAAATTTTAATAATAATAAAGATGTAGATTCGGATTTCTTACATTTCCATGTCGAAAGTTGATCTCTAGTCAAAACTGCAGTAACCACTTCCGCACAAAGTCGCAGGCTGAATTTTAAAGAGGAAGACTCAGTTGCTTTGTGAAAGAGTAAGTTTTGATGAGCTAAACATACCTTTTAAATGTTCATCCGCTTTAACGACGTACTCATGATGGACACTTAAAAAAAGATGATACTGGGGCAAATACGTGGTAGCTATTTTTAGTAAGCTTTTTAAATTCTTTTACAGAGCTTAACGGAAAAATTTTCGCTGCTTACGAGTTTTCCCAAGTACACCACAAAAAATGTAAGCTCAAATATTTTTTTTTAAAAAAAAGTTTTAAAGAAAGCTGATATCTTTTAGATGGATTCAAGTGGATAAAAATACTGCTAGTTTATTTCCAATTTTACTGGAAGTTTCTTGTATGGGAACTGAATTTAAGACAGAATTTGCGTTTAAAATACATTACTTACATTCAGCATTTTTATGAAATGTGCATATAAGTTGTTAAAATAAAGGCGATGTTTGGTGTATCATGCCGTAATAATATTAAAACCCATTTTAGAAAGATGTTTTTCATTTTAATTTAATTCGAATGAACATTCAAATATATAAATAAATATTGTAATAGGCCATTCATCTTAGAATTTAATTTCAACAATCTATTCAATGAATCAGAGACCTTTAACTAATAACTTATTATCAGACTTAGATCATACTAAAATGTGTCAATATCTGCATTCAGTGAACAATATGTTTTATGATTAAATTATTTTTTGCTCTTCACGTATTAATTAATTTTGACAGATCGCCAGATTTGGAATTTTTTTTCACTATTTACAAGCATTTTAAATGGTAAATTAAAAACACATATATTCACATTTTTAAACGTGTTTGAATTTTAAACCAACATTTATACTTAAGATATATCGAAGTTTATAATGTCTGTTTAACAATGTGTAAGGTATCTTATTGGAAGGATGAAAAGAAGGTCCTTTTTTGGATCGTATTTCTTAAAAGTGACCAAACATTCCTCCTTTTCAGTTTTCTTTCAAATATCAATTTGAAATCACAGTTTTATCGAATTTGTTTGCTCATAAAAATTCTCGAACTGAAAAGAGTGTATCCTTTAAAATTATTTTTCAGTAAGAAGTTTTGTAAATATTTCCTTCAATTTCGGTCAGAAATAAATTTAAGAAATTTTTCAGAATGAAATCTGAAAAGAGTTTTTATGTATCTGATAAAAATATTAATGTAGTGCTCAGATCCCTACTCTCCCTTTTAAAGCTTTTCCACTGATTTACTTAAGGGACGAGGAAACATTTCATGCTAGAAAAGGCCACGTTGTGCTATGTAAAATCTAATAAGGCAGCAGTAGTTTATCTAAGGCCCCATTCATGAAAATTTAGTCAGACGTTTTTAAAACCATGCAACATCTCATATTATTTAGCCTTCTGTATACCATTCTCAGAAAGTCAGCCATACAATCCTTCGCTTCTTCCTATTTGATAGTTAACTCTGGACGGTGCTGAGTGATTAGTTATGATGAATCAAATATTAACTTAATAACATAACAAATCAAGATTTATCATGAAGACAATATTTGTTAAAGTAATCTTCAAATGTAGGTTTGTAGTTTGTTAAATCTCTTATATTGCAACTGAAATGCAATTATTTGTTGATAAATCAGCAGGCACAAATTTATTAATGAAACGAAAAACACGTGTTGAACATATTTTTGATATTTTAGAAGGTCTAAATCTGGTATATGTTGATGAAAAAAAAATTTTCAGTTTGTTGAGTAAAGTTTGTTTTAGTAATAATCCGTTGTTCAACAACTGTGCAATAACTTTATCGTTTGCTAAAACGAGTTCCAATCTCTTTTAGAATTTTTGAATAATAACAATCATACACATGACGTTATCCAAAATGTACTAAGTAATGACATCATGTTTTAAAATTTTTACTAGGTTTAGTAAATTTTTTAGTTCAAATAAAGTTATTTATTAGAACGTATTGACAACACAAAAGGGATTTATTCTTGCAGTAACTATGATGTATGTATAAAGGTCTCCAATTCATTGGCAATAGTTAAAATATAATAACAAGTATTTTTTCTTTCTAATACTATTGAAATCTTATTTGAATTAGCATTCAGTATTCCTATAATAATTTATTTTAGATAAGTTTTCTTAAAAACAAGAATATGAAATTATGGGCTGAAACTTTTAATAACAGATATACACATCATTATTTCTTCCTTTCTTTATTATTTTTTAACTAAGAGTGTACGTATTACATAACCGAAAATATTCTTGAGAGAGACGAAAATTTGAAAATTTAAAATGAATGATGGCTATAATTATATTGAAACTCAATATATTAAGTCAAAAATTTTCAAACTCCATGCCATTTTACACATTTATTTCATGGAAAAATGTAAACCTTTGAAAATGGGAGAAATAAATCAAAATTACGGTGCCATTTTGTATCAGCGTGAACTTCACTTAAAGCAGTTTTCAGAAAATATTAAGAAAACTTTTCTAAAAAGTTTTCTTAGTATTTAAATGTCACGATGAATGCGGCAAAATATGAAGATGATTTTAGTTGCATATTTTCGATTCCACAAAAAAATATTCACTTTTTTTAACCACAAAATTAAAAAAAAGAGCGTTGAATATTTATCTGATAAAAATATCGAAAATAATTTAATTTAAAAAAAGATTGCATACATTCCATATTTTTCTCTACCCTAATAATTATCCGTAACTTTGAGAGTCTCTGCTTAGTCATGCATTCAGTAACAAATATTTTATTTTAAATATGAAAGTGTATTTAAATATATGCAAAACTTCAAGTATTATATTTCTTATATATTTTTAATATATAATCTATCTCTATCCTTTGATTTGCATTGGTTTTAAGGCTATTTATAACAGGAAGTCAATTATGTAAGGCAAACTTTATGAATCGTTGATCAGTTTCTTATTAAACTTATTTGGATAAACATGCTTGTATTTATAGTCAAAAAATTTAATTTGAATATACAATCGCATTAAAGTATAACGTTTGGTCATCCAAAATGTGATAAACAAACGTTATATAACACTCACTTATAAAATCGTACTTAAATTACACAAAGTTCTTTCACTTTGAAAATTCGAGCGTATTGTTACATACACTTTAAAAAAGATAATTAACTTTATACATGTAATTCTATTTTAAACAAAATCAGTTTCTATAGGCACTTCGATAAAACCACCTGACTCGAGAAGTAAAAAAATAAATGTTCGAAGTCTAGTGTTTGGTTTTCTCATTAGAAATCGCCATAATTTGTTCGCTAGTATGATAGAACCAGTATGGCTCCTTTGCATAGTTAATACTGATTGGCCAGAAGAAAAAGAAGCGCCACGTGACTTAAAAAACAAAACAATCGGCTGCATTCATGAGAATAGGACAAATAGATCAATATGTTACTAGTTTTTGTTTCCTTCAACTTTTTTTTTGCTGTTGAAAGTTTCGAATGAATTCTTCATTCTACAACTCACTTCCTGAACTCCTTTTAAGAACAACTAATTTTCTTGGCAACATACCGTTACTCTTCTTTCTCTTCTGGCTAAGTTATATAGGCATCACTAACTTAAACATCGCATTATACATTCACCTTTGACTAGACTTCTATCAAATAAATAAAACTGGTGACACACATTTTATAAAACTTGGGAAGGATATATCAGCGTCCACACATTGAACACACTGAAATGTAAGCTTTAAGAAGTAAAATACATTTAAATTTAATTATTCTTTATAGGTTTATTATAAAATCATTTTTTATATTAATCATAAAAAAATTCATTCATAATTTTAAAGTAAAATTTTGGTGAAAAAAATTGTTTAACAAAAATGAATTTCTCAAGCATCAATTCTATATTTTCTCATGGAATTTTTAACGTCTACTCACTTTTATTTATTAGAAAAATAATTTACGAGAGAAATGATATATTAAAAAACAAAACGTCATTCAAAAAATATTTGAAATAAGCACACATTTTGGATTTCATAAAGTAATTTTCAAAAATATTCTCAATCAGAACTTTAAAATTACACATTTAATTCGATTAATTTATTCATGATTAATATTTTTTGCATAAACTAATACATTTTAAAATTGAAATTCAACTGTATTAATATTACTAATTCTATCAATTTTTAATTTCTGAAAAATTTAAGTGGGAGTAATTTATTTTAGATAATTCTTTTAACTTAATAAAGTAAATTATAATCGAAATTATTATGTTATACATAGTTATACCTAAGTTTAATAAATTATCGGTACAGTATCCGATAAATACTACAAAAGTCACAAACACTAAATATAAACTACAGTTGATGTATAATTAGTTCATCTGATTAACTATTTATTCTGGGCGCAATTTTTATAGATTGTCAGAAACGTTTGAATAACAACTTATTACGAATCAAATAGGAAACAAATAGGAAAACAGAAGCTAAATCTTTCAGTGGTACTAATTTTCCTTATGGTATATCAATATATCTAAAAATTATATATAAAATCTACAAATACTACGTTAAATAATTTTTACACATTTTAAGAATCATTTTTTAAAATCATTTAAAGTTTTTTCACACATTTTTTTTCTATACGGCAGGGTTATGGTAAACAAAATCATCATAACAACAAATACAAATAGCATTAATAGAATAGAACTATAACAATACATAAATAAAAATATTCGCCACACAATAAAAGTATTATTATCATATATTCAATATGAAATAATAAGTTTGCATTAGAAGCTATATATATATAAGTGCTTGCTAAGATATATAATTAATTTGAATTTTGTGCCTTATGAAAGAATTTTGACAGTGCATATAGAAAATTGCTGCATAAATTATAACTAATAATATTCGTTAGATTATTTTTATAGAATATATCCAAACAAAACCTTGTGAGACTTCAATGTCTTTCACTACAAAGCAAAGGCGTATATGTATGAAAAAAAATTTGAACTTTTCATCTCAATTGACAGTGAAACAGTACCATGTGCAGTGGCAATAATTGAAACGTTTTTCTTTGAAAATCCTGAGGATAAAGAACGGGATGTCACAACCATAGTTACTAGTCATAGCATTAACCCATTCTGGTAATGGACAAGTCTTTTAACAAACAACACGAAAAGACAGAAAAACACTTAAACGTTCAAATAAATATCACTCAACATTATTCTTTATATTTGTGTGTTTTTTTGCATAGGGAAACTACTGCCTCGGAAAAGGAACAGCGCCATCACAGAATTACGGACACTAAGTCCACCAAAAAGGCTCAACGATTCGACTGTCACCTCCAATATCGAATATCGCCTCGAAGAATGTTCAGGTTAATTCGTGAACCTTAAATCACGTTAAGAACGATCGTTGTCATCGATTCAGAGAATAGGATATTGTGAATCGATATTCTTAACTCGTTTCAAAAGCAGCAGACAACAGGAATACTTTTGAATGCGCTTTCGAATATCGCTTCACAAAATCTTCCATTCTAAAAAACTCGATTTTCGTTTTACAACGGATCACAATTAGAGTTAGGTAATATCACCAGCACTTTTACAACGGAGCATGTTACGTTGATTCAAGTGGAAAACTTTCGTCATTTTTATTATTTTTTAAATTACATTATTCGCAAGCAGAATACTTGGCCGCCCAAAGATAAGTGATTAAGGTCACAGTTAAGCTACCATTTCCTCTTCAATTTGAATACCTGATCTATCTCGAAGAGCGATCGTCTTGCTACGTGACCAGCCTTCCACTTAAATCAACTTCAGCTACAATTTATATCGATTATAATTTGGTATTCGGTATTGATTTCATGAACTCTTCACCGACAAAATCTGTTCGCGTGAAGTCATATGTTTGATATTTGTCTTAGAAATCAAATTTATCGATTGAAGCTAGATTTGAGAAAAAAATGATTAAGCCAATAAGTTTTCCCCTTTAATATTAGTATTTTTTCATTGTTTTTTAGGTATCCTATTTTAAGGATTTTTGTCATGATTCAATATTAAAAATAAAACAAAATAGAATATTCTGATCAATATATGTCAATAAATTGTGATTTCATTTTATATAGAATAAATTTGGATTATATTTACTTATTCGTACTTAGTATATTACCTTTTTGGAATCAATAAACGCGATATCGCATGGCTCATATTTTGTCGCAGAAACTTGCGCAATTTAGGTTCGAATTGGTTCAGGTTAAGGTTTTAGGTTAAGATGTCTCAGCAATGAGATTCGTTGGCGCAAAAACGCTGGGGAAATATTCTGTCGCAGAAACTTTTGCGCATTTTAGGATTTTTAGGTTGAGGTTTTAGGCTTAGAACATTAGTATATATTTGACAATTTAACATGAAAGATCATGAGCGCAAGACCGCTGGGTAATATTATACCTTCGAGTAATTTAGGTTAGACTTTTAAGATTTCGATTCAATGAGGTGAGTCGTTATATAAAAAAGAGAGCTACACCGAACAATCAAATGTTCATTGGTCTCTCTTCCGAGGCAGTACGCGAACGCAGAACGTTCTGGTACAGCGCAAACATGTTTGCTGTTTTGTTCGACAAATGCACACAAAAGAAACCAACCAGGTTTGTTTTGATGCTGGAATGTGTGTGGTTATAAGGCCAAAGGGAATATTTTTTCTCAACAACAACGTACGTCGGTTGTGAACCGGTTTTCACCACGGAAGGCCACGTGGAGGAATATGAGAATAGAGAGAATGTTCAGTCGCTGCTCCATTATAAGGTGCTTATCCTGACTGTGCCACCTCCACTGGTAGTGCTGGTGGTGGTGCCGGGAGGGCTGATGGTGGCAGGGTTTCGGTCTGATTCCGGGTGTGGCAGGGTGACGACCGTGGCTGTGCCGGAACTGGAAACGGTGGTGGCTACGGTGGCATTGCCCAGGCTGGGCCGGTGGAAGTGACCGCCGTCCGGTGAGGTCCGGTTCTGCAGACGCACTTGGACGTCGTTTAGTTCCTCTTCGTGGTCTGAGACTGTAGTGCCCCGATGGTGCTGCAAGGAAGAAATAACTTAGGGATTCAAGAAATATTATAAGAAAATATGGCCATCATCTCTATAATTTGTAAAGTTCAATCAGTTAAATAAATCACGCCTTTTAAACTTTATTTCTACTACTAAAATACTATTGGAGGAAGATTTTTTAAAGTCTCAGACAAGAGCTAATTTATACCTTTTGTGGCATCAAAATTAATGATTTATATCAATACAAATAAATTTATTTATTGACATTTTTCACAAAGAGCATAGGTGTGAGCTTTGCTTTATTTGTTTCAATATTCAATCAGATTCAATATTAATGTTACTAAAACTCTATCGAGACATAATTCCACAAGACATTCATAACGAAATTGTCGTATACTACTAATTGTTGCAATGGCTTGGTATTGCTGTTTTTTTACGGGTTATGATTGCCATCGTTTTTTTTTGTTGGTAAAAAAAAGAATTTTTTACATTCCTATCACATTAATAAGCCACCACACATCTTCTATCACCAGATTTTTTCACCGGCATATTTCTTGCTTTAATGCGATGGAAGTAATAAATGGAGAAACCTATCCGAAATCAACTTTTTGTGAAGCATTAAAACTTTATAACCATAACGAGATTCTAAAGTTTTCAATTTCTGCGAGTTAAAGAAGCTTCCCGCAGAAATTGATAAGTCGATTGCATTTTATATTTGATGTACAAAATAAGCACATGACTGACGATTTAAGATTGAGGATCACATGATCCTGACGAGATATTTTAAAAATAATGAGTCACTTTATTTTTCCATTGTCCCTAATATTACGCTATATTAACAGGCCGAATATTGATGGAGAAGCTCATGCCAAAATATATTTAAACTTCCGACACATACGTCAGAAAAAATCTTAATCTCGGCGAATAATAATACGGAAAATTCAATATAATATAAAATTCAATGCAAATTATGCAAGATTGTACAATCGTAAGATTTTTTGATGGACTCTATGACTATAATACGAATACACAAGCAGGGGCGTCTTAAGACTGTTTGAGGCCCAGGACACAGAGATATCTTAAGATTTTTTTAAGTAAATTCCCTAGGCTCCTATAGAAAAGTATAGACCCTACATCAGATTTTTAAAAGTAGACGGTATATAGCACGCATTTTGTCAAATATTCTTTCAAGCAGTAAATTGAAGCAAATAAATGTACATGACTCACTATCGCATAAACCTAGGCACAAACCAGCTCGACCAATGGCTGCATTTCGACTCAATGAGTTGAATAATTATTTATGATATCAGGTGTAGACATGTACAACTGTCATCACATAATAACACAGCTATACCACTTTTACCAGTTGACATGCAGTTTGAAATTCCCTGTTTTTCGGAGAGTATGAACGGGAATAATATTTGACCACATTAAAATTATCCAGATCATGATCTTATTAAGAAAGAGTCAAGAGCGAAATGAGGCCCCCACCGAGGTCAAGGCTCTTGACCCATACCTTGAGATGTCCCTGTATGTAAGTCGTCCACCAATATTTTGCAATTAAGATACAGAAGAGTAGAAAAACACACAAATGCGGACCTCCACAAGAGACTTAAAATTAAACAATTATTTTCATCACTCGCGTCTCTATATTTATGGAACAGTTCAAAAATAAATTGGAAGAATTAAGGCATTGTTTTAAAATAACGAAATATATAGATAGAGGGAATGAAATTATTCTTTTTTCCTTTCAAAACTGAAAGTTAGAAAAGAGAATGATTTTATATGTGTCGAAATATCAATAAAAATTGAATTTGATTTAATATATTATTATAAGAAACTCTTAAATGTGTTATAATAACGGCTTACTTGAGCATGATTTAGTCCTCCTAGTGAGAATTTAATGAAATAAAATCGATTCAATTCAAAATCATATGAAATCAAAATTCAATACAATAACTAAAAATAAAATAAAAAAAACTATTGTTTGTTCACTGTCTAATAATAACTTTTTTTTTTAAAAAAAATACAATTGGTCTAATTTAAGACAAATAATCCTAAAATTGTTTTTTTTTTTCATTTAAATCTTGTTTATAAGTTTGTAGATAACATGATTAAAAGAGAATTTCTCGATATATTTCTTGAAATATTTCTGAAAATAAACAGAAGGTTGCTTTAAGAGAATTTTTAACGTATTTTAAAAAAGAATAATTGCTGTCCTTTGTATGTAATTGAATCATTAATTATTAAAGGTACAATTAATCTCAAACGTCAAAAAGTTAATAAATTACATGCAAGATGAAATAAAAATTATTTAGTAGCTAACACATAGAAGAGAAAATAGAAATAATATAAAAAAAGTAATTTCATGCATAAAACATCAATATTCGAAAAAGGCTTTATATATAAAGGGAGCCAAAGGGATAAAAGAAGCATGATTTAAAATTATTTATTAAAACTTATACTTATTTATAACCTTTATACTTAAATCCGAAAAGGGAGTTAATTACGTTTTTATTTTAATTTTTAACTTGACGTTTCATACACTAAAATAATCTTATAATAGTTAATCTTGATTGCTCTTATTATTTTAAGTATAGTTAGGTGCATATTTTATATTGATCATATTTGTTGTAATAATTACGTAAAATGGATATTGAAAATTGCCTCTTTTGTAAATAATACAAAAATGAAACTGTATAACATATATATAAAGGAAATAAAATTAAAAAAATGAGAAATTTAAATAATTTTAAAAGATTTTTTTAAAGTTCATGCTGAAAAATATGTTTCAGACAGAAAAGAGCATAATTTCAAATGATGTTACCAGATTGCGAAGAAAAAAGTATTTTTAAGCAACTTGCAGCTTTTTCTAGCTTTATTACTATTTTGAAAATTTTTTCTATATATAATTTAACAGCAATAAAAATGATGCAAGAACTAAATAATTTATACTTCCATTAATACATTCATCCTTATAGATATTCCATGTTTTTAACCATTTATAATATAAAGTTTACATAAAAATTATCTCATTGCGAAATTTTGTTTAGCGAGCAGTATATAATATAGCACTGTCTTCCTTTTGTTAAGTTTGTTCTAAGAGTTTTTACTTTTGAAAATATTAATTCATAAAATAAAGCTTCTTTTTAAATGTTCTAGAATAATGTTCTCATTTGTAGTTCAAATAGATTTATAATACAGCAAAATTATGATAGATATTTTGTACCATATATTCCTACACATTTCGATATTTTGCAATCAAATTTAAATAATAATCAAAATGAATGTACAAATGTTTTTTTAACTCTAATGATATCACTAAATCACAGAAAGAAATTTGCAGATAAAAAATTTTCAAAGTAAAGAATGGCGAAAATAATAACGTCGCAATTATTTAAGCGTTCTTTCGGAAGATTAATATCCTAGGTATAAATTTAAAGGTTCAAAATTAATATTTTGGAGTAGAAAATTTCAAATTAAAATTACAGAATTCATATTTTATTTCATTAAAAATAAATTATAGCATGAAACTTTTCATTTTAGAAGAAAACAATATTTTGAAAATACTCTTTAGCTACAAATTTTCCCATTTTTCTTTACAAATTTTGCTGTAATTTATTTTAAACATGGTATTTTAGAGTTATCTGAAATAGCAGATAAAACATATACAGCGTTTTTTTAAATATAACTATAACTTTCAAGCAATGTTAATTCTGTAGTATATTATTGCAAAATAAAATTGATATATTTAAAGAAGACACATGTACGTAAATGGTAAAAATATTTAAAAGTTATTTTTAAGATACAATTACGTATTGTTAACGATGCATAAATTCATTAAAAATTTTTTTAAAATACAAACGCAACTATAATAATAATAGATCGTGATTAGTTTAACATTCAAATATAAAAATCTTATTGAGTTTACACAAAATAAAAATATTTAATTAAAAAAGCAAAACAAAAAGAATGAAAATCAATATTCAGTTTGCAATGAAAAATATTAAGTGCAAAAAGTTTTTAACACTGACGAGAGAGCCACAAAGTGGGCATTTGCAAACAGCAACACACGATGCAGAATAACAAATTTTATTTATTTTTGTTTTTAAATTCATTGTTTCACAAGATGCCACAAATGCAATTTAATCTTATACTCTCTGTGCGTACAAACACTGAGTGCATATCTCGAAACCAATGTGCACATAACAACACTTTTTGTTTTAAAAAACATTTATTAATCCATGCTACAGAAAAAGCATTTTCTTTTGGCCACCGAAGGAAAAGACAAAGAGATAAAGAGAAAGAAGAGTGCAAAGCTGATGCTTTTGTATTTCTTTTTTCTTTTAAATTTTTTTTTAAAGCAAAAAAAGAAACAAGATGCAAAATGGGTTTTCACAGAGGAAGATACAATGCAGGGAGGCAAAGAGTGAGCGAAGTGCGATGCAGAAGGGGTTGTTCTACTTACCCTATTTTGGGTCTCTCCCCCGAACTACGGAGGACGTCTACTCTTCTCGACGACAACAACCCTGGTGAGAAACGGCACCCAAATTAGAGCATTTATATTTCTCTTTATAAACAGCACACTTTGCACTCAACTGACTCTTTTTTTTTTAAAATTGTTTTTGTTTTTTTAAAAATTGTTAAATTATTTTTTGTTAAAATTGTTTTAATGATAATCAAAATGATCACGAATACGAATTTCGTATTATCACGAACATTTCTAAGTATAAAGTAAAAATAATTGATCAGAAGGAAAACAAGTAACATAAAAAAGAAATTTAAAAGTCAATAGTCAATTCCTACTTATATGTCAACAAAGAAAAATTCTATTTTAGTTAATTATATTTAATTAATGAATATCTTTTGAAAAAACTGTATTAACATCGTCATTCACTACCAGTTTAAGAAAATATATTTGAAGCTAAGAACACATTCATTATATAGAAGAACTTAATAACGCCATCTGTTGCAGCTAATTCTAACTTTGTAACAGAAATAACACAGAATAAATTTAAAATTAAAAAATGAAATTTAATTAACAAATTAATATTTGAAAAAAACTGTATTAACATCAAGTATCATCCACAACAAGTTAAAAAATATATTCGAACTTCAGTGGATGAATAAAAATTACTTTATCAATGATTGAAAATTTGAACAAAGATATATATATATATATATATATGTATATATATAGGGAGAGTGTGAACTAATAGTAGGAGTTGAAAAAAGTAACGAAACATTCTTAATAGCTTCCGCAATTTTTACCGTTGCTATATACAGTTGATATTTAATGTTAATAGTTCAAAAGAGAAATTAAGTTATGGTGCTAATTAATTGGTAAATTAATGTAATTAATTTTATCAATTACGTTCTAAATAATTTTTCTATGGCGGAACCTAATTTTTTTTCTACAGAATTTTATAGAGAATGATCTAAAAAGACTATAATTAATTTTATCAATTACGTTCTAAATAATTTTTCTATGGCGGAACCTAATTTTTTTTCTACAGAATTTTATAGAGAATGATCTAAAAAGACTATGTTCTAAATTTCACAGTAATCTCATCTTTAGTTCAAGAGATTTTCAAAGTAAACTGTTGAGGGATCATGTAATAGATTCCTTCCTTATAAGCAATTCATTATATTTTTTCCTATTTAACTACATGCGATATAAATAGATCGATAATTAATATAATAAAGTAACATACGGCATTTAGAACTCCACGATACCAATTTATATTAACCGACCTTAAGTATTTCTCGAACTATTGTCTGAAATGGCATGAAATTTTCCATTTAGAGGCATTATGTTATGAAAAATCCAAAAGTATAAAAATTTTGATACGCTACTTGCAGCTTTCTACTTATAATTGGGTTTAACACAATTTATGTTTTTTATAATAGTCTTACTTTTTTTTTCTAAATAAAAAAAAGTCTTTTTATAGGGAAAAAAATAATCAGTCGTTTTATGTAAACAGTTTCTAAAAAGGTTGAATGGAGTTTCAAGAAAATTCCGTGTAATGGGAGGGGATTGTGTTTTAGACACTCATTTAACGTTATGAGATTCTTTTTTAAACTCCTTAAGGGGTGTTGGAAACCTCTTTCTCTCTCTATACTGACAATGTTAAATTGGCTGTTTTCGATGTACCTTTTCTCAAAATCTGTTTTATGTACATGCTTGAAATTTTTCATACTATTAAAGTACATCTCTCTCATTATACTAAAATGAGCTTTTAGCTAGTTTTAAATTTTTTAAGAAATTATGAAATATTTTATCAAACATTGCGAAATTTGACCCATTTTTTACTTAAAAAATTTGTAAAAATTAAATTTTTGAGTGTTTTAAAAAAAGCTCATTTTAGTATATATTAGACATCATTATAAATAATTCATAAAAAAATTTACATACCTGTGAGCAGTAGTTTCTCAGAAAAGGTACATCGCACATTAAAATTTACATTTTGAAATAAATTGATTTTAATGTATACAGTGAGACGTCTAATCGGCTGGGAAATAAAAAAATAAAAGGCTCAATTTAAAATAAAAGATACATGTTCTGGTTCATATCAGTCGTTACACTATTAAGCAAACATAAAGTAATTTGTTTACAATTTTCGCCATTAAAATGGGCGTGGCCCAAATTCAACGATTATTTAAAAATACGTTTTAAGGGCTTCTAAATACCCTAGAGGTTCAAGTAAGATATTTTTAGAAAGGTTAAAATCTATACAATTTGAAAATGTAAAAATCTCAAATTGTCAAAAAAGAAGATTTTAGCTTTCCAACACCCCTTAAACTTTCCAGTAGAATATTACGAAACTTGAGATTTAGAATTTTTTTGAGATGATGAATCAGATATACATGGAAAAAAGCTGCATCAACAATGAGTTCTCTTTAAAAATTCTTTAATAATTTATTAATTTTAAGCCATTAGCATTGATAACACTTTAGTTCAGTTGTCATGGAAATTGCAAAAGGTATAAAGTAATGCTTCATTTTTTTGACGATTATCCAATCAAACTACTTTGTTTTATGCAATCAAAATACCCTTCAATATACCCTGAAAATTTTCAAGCAGTTGTATATCATTTAAAATAGAATATAAGTATAACATTTAATGAACAAATATATAAATTTGTGGAAGAATATATATGAAACATTCGACGACGATTAGTCTATCACTATGTGATATTTTAGGAGTTTATACCGTGGCCTCAACGTTAAAGCGTTCATCTTTTTCCGGCATTTTTCATTAACTGTGACAGCAGCTATAATTTTTGCATCGGACATAATGTCTTGCTCGGTATCGTTCTAGCATCGCAGTTCGACGTCATTTTCATCGGCTTCAGCACATCTAGGAACTCCTTTTCAGAAGGTCGAATAAGTTTACATTATCTGCATTATCATATTCAACGAACTAATTTCCCTTGTGATCAAGGAGTTTTCGTCAGGAACGAACTAATTTTAATGACTCTAATTCTCTCTAGGCATCTGAAACCCAGCCAACAATATCCAGCAGGTTAAATTCCTTTGGTACTTAGGTAGTATCGCAACCTATTGGCAACATTGTATGAAACGAAGCACATGGTTGCCAATTCAGTGCGTACGACACATAGAAAATCGGGGGTGCCAAATTAGCGAATTATTAACATAGTTGGTAATTATTGCAATAATACGTAAGTACCTTTGTTTAAGTCCTGGATAAGGAATGACAATCATCATTGTAGGAAATCATTGTAGGAAAAAAGGAGGATAATAGCTGGTGCCTTTGAGAAGTTTTGATCTTTAAACTTACTCAGTGAGGTTTAAGATTAATCCCTGTCAATACCGTTTCGTAGTCTGTCCTTTGTTTAAGTGAAGTATTGGAAGTATATGTAAACATTTAAAATAATAGGAATCACACTGCTTGAGTGAATACTTAGCAATAAGCTTAAAAGAAGAATTTTAGCGAAAAGAGAGGTAAATTTCTTTTTATCTTCTCAAGCAAGTAAGGGATTTTTTTGAAGCTTAATAGATAAAACGGCAATGAGAAACTATTGCATATACTTTACAAATAAATATGGTTCAACACTAAGAACAAAGCTAATTGCTAGATATGAGTATGTGATAATATAAAATGACGAAAATTTTTTTAAACAAATATTGAATGGAACATTAATTTCCAACTAAAATTAAAGGAAAAAAATTTCTCCTTGATGCAATTATATATATATGACCCTCACGGCCAATATATATATATATATATATATATTGACCTTGAGGGTCCTAATTCTACAATTATATAATAAATCTTTTTAAATCACAAATGGGGTTTGAATTTCCTTGTGATACTTTATAGTATTAGAAAATCTGATTTACAGAGTTTTGAATTATCACAGGGACTATCTCTAAATTAGACCAATGACTTAATAGTTTAATAAAAAAATCACGAGAACTGGAGTCCTTTAGAAGCTTTTTTTCAGTAATTTCATCATAAAATAAAAATAAAAGAAGTTTGTGTTCAACTCTTGGCAATAGTATATGTTAAATTACTCAGCCATTAAAAACTAAGATCCAAGACGTAAAAATTCTGCCAAAGTTAAAATAAAGAGTAATAGACCTGTTTCATTGTTTCATATATTTTATAGCATTACTTGCAAGAATTTATTTTCAAAAGTGAAATGAGTATTAATTAAAATTTTGCTACAAATTATAAAGCTTAAATGTAAATTTAAGCATGTATTTGTTTGTTTCACGTGATATAATAATAGCAATATTATTGTTGTGACCCTCGTAACACGAATTGAAGACATAAACATTACTTTCTAACACTTTTAAAAATTACACAATCATCAAATATTTCAAAAATTTTGATTATTGTGACATGCAGGGATCTTCACACGCAAATTTTTTTAAAAAAATCTTGTTATAAAGGAGACAAATAAAAGGAAACTAAATTAAATAATACAAATTCGAAAAATTAATAATTTCTTTGGGAAGGAATTTTAATTAATTACATCTTAAATATAAGACAATGCTGATTATTTATTAATAATGATATTGTATTGTATTAATAATACTTAACTTTATCAACCTAAAACATATTGCAAGAACAAACAGTTCCAATAAGTATTTGAAAGTCTTAAAAAACGAAAATAAAAGGTATACTTTTGACTGATAACTTTATACTTTTCACTTGACTATTTTATTAAAATAAATTAAAAAAGCAAAAGTTATTTTAAATATAAAAACAAATAAGAAAGCTTCGCATTTTGTACCTTAATAATCTTATTTCAAATATTTTACTCTACTTTTAAGAACATCGATCCAAATTTTATTTCGTTTATTTTGAAAAATGAACGTGCAATTTATTTTAAGCCTCTTGGGAACTGACACAACTGTTTAAACTTGGCGTCGTGTTTAATCGCCAAGGTTCCAAAGCCGCCAGAAATATCTCCAAGAGAAATACGAGAGTAAATAATTTTTATTTAAAACTTTGTTCTTTCGTCTCGCAGATTTTTATACTTGAGTAATCTGTTTCATTGATAAAAAAAAATGCTTAACTTTAATATTTTATTGCAGAATAAAAATATTTATTTGTGTGCAGATCTAATAAAAATTGTTAAAATATGAGCAATATTTCCATTTCATTTATTTTAAACGAAGTGGGAAAAAATAACCTTTCTCATTCCTGAAACTTATGAAACTGAACTTATTCAAACTTGTGAAGGAACATGACATAGTCTGGAGAACTGTTTTTAAATACACATAAAGGGGTATAATTTCCAGATTATTTAATACTTTAAAGTTGCACAATTGTAGCTACTATCTTTTATTAAATCTTTATAAATTACAGTTAAATTTTATTTTCAGTATTAATTTTTTATGTTTGTTTAATGTTTTTTATGTTTTTGTTTTGTTAATGTATATAAAAAATGCATAGACATCTGTATAAAAATTATCTCACAGAGTTGGAAAACTTTTTAAAGTGTTTAGATTCTAAAAAGATGTTCTGCATGAGTTAAAAAAATTGAGTGGATGCAATCAATGCTTTTTTGGGATGACATTATTGCCTGTCACATATCTACGTAGAGCTCGGTTTTTAAAAAAATATTTTAAATATACAATAAAGAGAAAACAATTTTTCAAATAAAACTTAATGTAATTATTATAAACTAAAATATAATATATTTGATATGAATCAAATCTCTAATCAAATAACATTGTCCAAGAGATGCTAAGCAAGCTGAACCCATTAATTTCTGTTTTGGTGAATACATTCTTGTTTTTCTAACGGTGAACAATCAGATCCCAAAACTTCGACCATTTGCGTAGAGAAACTTTTTTTGAAAATAATATCATACTCTTATTTGACTAACATGTAGAAATCATAGTATTGTGATATATCATTCATTATTATTCAAATTTCTTATTTTTTGAGATAAAATGTATATCCTTTGATTCTAAACGAAATTAAAATTTCTATGTCGAATTTACAAATTATTAATTCTTAAAATTTGAGTAATTATTATTATTATTATTAAAAATAATTCTATATGTCTTTTATTTCCGCATAATTTTACCCTTAAATATCTTTTTATGTGAATAATTCGAATACGTGAATAGTTTTATGCGTTCCTAAAAATAATGTGTAAATAGAATTCTCATTTAAAAAAAACTACAAAATTCATAGAAAAAATTCGAATAATTCGATCTCGAAAATTTTTCAATGATTAAACATAAGCATTTTATAATTTGATGTAGGAAAACCAAATTCAAAGTTCAAACGTTTAGTACTTTATTATTTTGTTTGTGTTTAGCTTCTTGTCTCTGTTTTGTTAAAGCGAACGAAACCAGCTGTCTATTTTCCCATGACTCAATAAACCAGCATATAGTCAATACACTTCATAATAAAAGAGACACAATTAGATGAAGAGATTTATTTATGAGTAAGTTGTGTTTGATTCGCGGGTTATTTTGAAATTTAATAATTGAAGTAAGAATGTGATTTTACATAATTCTCAGACTTCTCTAGGATCAAAAGTTTTTTTTTAAATTAGGCTTTACACTTTTCTTTAGCAATCGAATAAAAGCCTTGAAAGGATTGTTTATATCCTCATTCGTGATATTCCAAAAACATGTAAGAAAATTTTTATAAAATGAGAGCTAGATGCCCCCAAATATTTTTTTTTCCCATTTGAACAAAGTGTTCCATTTTCTATAAGGTATCCGACTACCCTAAAATCATGATTTTTTCTAAAAAAAATTGACTTCTTTTATGATATTATTTTATACGCCAAATTATTTGCTTTATAAAAATACCAAGTGTTTCATTTTCCATTCAATAGAACAAAAACTACACGTGTTTTATTAAAAACAGATGCCATAACTTTTCATAAGATGTCAAACTTTAAGGTATCCGACTACGTTCGGAAACGTGATTTTCAAAAGCGTATAAAGGGATAATTTTCCTGATATTTAGTGTCACTTAGATTAGAATATATGCATAAAATTGTTTTAAGGACATTTTGACAAAAAAAAAATTGATTTAAATACAATATTTTGGCAAAAAGTTAGCTTAGAATAATCTTTTTTCCCAAATGTTCTCCTTTTGTGAAAAATGCCTCTATTATAATGATATTTTGCCTGTATATAGCTCAGACCTCTTCACAGAGGCTCAACTAGAATTTTTGAAATATATTAGAAGGGGGTTTATCCACGTTTTACTACAAGAGAGGGGAGAAATTTAAAGAAAAAACACCGATAATTATTTAAATCGGTTTTAACTCTGAAAATAATGTGAATTTTTTTAAAAAATCATAGTTGAGCCTATGTAGAGAGGTATGAGCTATATACAGGTAAAGTATTATTATAATAGAACCATTTTTCACAAAAGAAGAACATTTGGAAAAAAGATTATTCTAATTTTTTGCCAAAATATTATTTTTAAATAATTTTTTTTGTCTAAATCACCTTAAAACAATTTTATGCATGTATTCTAATCTGAGTGACACTAAATATCATGAAAATTATCCATTTATGCGCTTTTTTAAAATCACGGTTCCGAACGTAGTGGGATACCTTAAAATGCGTTTCAGTCGAAATGTGTTTTTTTCGAATAGCTCAAGTGGGAACAGCGATTGCTCAAAAAGTTTTGAAAATAATTTAATGTAATTTTTTATGTACCTTCTGTATAATAGTAGAAGGATTTTAACCTGCAGATTTATCATTCACTGTTTTATTACAAAATTTACAGTTCTTTATGTGAATATAATCACTGTTTTTTTAAGCAATTTCATATAATAACTAAGATAAGGTGCTCTAGCTTTTGCAAAAATAAAAACAGCTCTTAACCCGAAGGTCATTTCAGAAATGAATAGCATAGCAACACATCATAATTGAAAAATTGGAAATTTATTCATTTACTTCTTGTACAGAGCGCGCCCCGTTTGTGTAATTTTTTCCCATTTTAGTAGCAATAATTAATTTTTCTCTTTTTAATTTTAGCCTTTTTCAATTCCTACTATTAACTCACACACTCTCTATTTATTTATTTGTTTGTTTATTTGTTTATTTATTTATATTGGGGGAATTTTCAATCGTTAATAAACTACATTTTAAAGTGCTCAATTGAGCTGAAATTTAATATACATTATTTTGGATGACAATACAATAATTTAATTATAATTGATTAAAACTAATTATTCAAAGAATTACAAATACAGCCACGTTGGCGACTTAGCGACAATTTTGGTGACTTGTGTCAAAACTTGAAAATGTTTTTTTCTCACGTTTTAAAGCATTTAGTTGAACTGAAATTTTATATACACGATTGTTATGGATGACAATACGATACTTTAATGATAATTAATAAAAATTAATTATCACTTAATGTTGTGATTCAGTCGTTTGTGTGTATATATTTATATTACTTTTTACTATTTATTAAAAAGTACTAAAATAAAATTTTTCTTTGTTGATATAAGTAGGAATTGACTTAAATTTTTTTTATATTACTTGTTTTTTTAAATGTACTAAATAAATCTAAAAACCATAAGAAAATCTCCATATCTCCATTTTTTTAAAAAAACAGTCGTCGTAAGTAGTCGGATACCTTAACAATAGGAAAAAAAAGGCCAACATAGAAAAAATACTGCTCATATTCTTTTCCATTTTATCTTCTATGTAGCACAGAATTCTATTTTCTCTTCATAACAAAAGATATTTTCTTAGAAGAAGTTTGTTCTGACATAACAAGATTACTGTTAAATGCTTGAAATCCATTGTCATTCTAAGTTGCTGTGCAACTTAATCAATTTTCCATGCAAATTTTATTTTCCACTCTTACAATTAGCGCTGAAACTTTCACCCTTAATGCAAATTGCATTGAGACTAGAAAAGCAGCTGAAAACTCAATTACCGAGAAAGACTCTAATTCAATAATGTACGTTTTCCGGTTTCTTAGAAGTTGGACGCAAAGGTATTTTTCCATTGTGATGGTTAGTTGCGGACCGGGAAAATTCATTTTCACCTGGACAGTAGTTTGAGTTTGCGTGCCAGCAGACCTTGCATAAAATTCTTTCAACTACTTAGTTAATCGATATATTGGTTTATCAAGTAGTTTCGCTGATTTAGTTTAACAGATTGAAAATTCAGCAGAACAGAGACAATAATAATCTTTTAATTAGACAAGAAAGATAATAAAGAGATACAATTATTGTTCCGGGTGTTTCTAAATGAGTGCAGGTGTTTTAACGCTTTATACAATTTATTACATATGTGGTGGTTTGATACCTACATAAACTAGTATCAAACATCACGCGATGACGAACGTTTCGGTGTAGTCGATAAAGTACTCGCGTTTGGAACGGCAGGTACTCAAATCGAATCTTCTTTCCTTCATTGGTGACCCTGGCCGTACAAAAGAACCGCACCTTTCGCACGCCGCAGTCGTGGTGCCATCTATCCACCTTAAAAGTAACCAAGCCGTCAAACGTTGACGCAAATAAGCCGTCTCGCACAAATGATACAATTCTCAAGCCGTCACGGACGAATGATGCAACTGCTCACTTGCTCGCCACGAATATGGTATCGTTCGTTCACCTATTCGCCGAATCACTGGAATGGTGGTATGTGGCGGTGTGATATCTACATAAACTAGTACCCAACATCACGCAAAGACGATCGTTTTGGCGTGGTCGATGAAATACTTGCGTACGGAACGGAAGGTACCCAAATGGAATCCTTCCTTCACATATAACTTACAAGTACAATTCATACATCGAATGAAAGAGTAACTGAAACAGTTTTACCTTACAAGCTTACAAATGCTGAATGTGAACCCCATTCGTCACACGGCACTCATCAAGACGATAGGTGAGTTCATCCCAAATTTTGTTCAGTGTGTCTGAGGTAATTCTTCCAACAGCTGCTTCAATCCTGTGTCTTAAGTCTGGAAGGTTATCTGGTAGTGGATGTACGTACACATAATCCTTAATGAACCCCTACAGATAAAAGTCTTACGTCGTCAGATCGAGTGAACGTGGGGGCCATGCTAAACAAACTTTAACGTGATGCCCTTTGCGGAAAATCCATTTGGTTGAGTACTGTCATCTTCAACTAATCGCGTACTGAGAGATGCCAGCGAGGCAGTGCATCATCTTGCTGCCAAATGGAGCTCTGGTTCACTTTCTTTCAATTGAGGAAATAGCCATAGTTGCAGAGCATCAAGATAGGCAGAACCAGTTACAGTTGATTCTCAGAAAACGAAAGGTCCATACACTTTCCGCCGAGACATGGCACAAAAACATTCAATTTAGGTGAGTCTCGTTGCAATTCTATCCCCTCGTGAGAATTTTCTAAGCTCCAGATGCACGCATTATGAGTGTTCACATGTCCAGTGAGGTGTCCACCGGAACGCTCATTGCACCGTAATAGCAGATTCTGCCATTGTAAACTGGGGAATACAAAATGCTTTTGGTTCACCAGTCGCCATTTTTCTAGTAGCGCGCTGATTGGCGGGGAAGAGGAAAAAATTAATATACGCTACGCGCGCATGCGCACATATGCCAGCAAACAAAATTGTTTAAGTTAGTCTTTCATTCGATGTATGAGTTATATTAATAAGTTAAATTAATAAATACTATAAAACGTTAAAACTCTGATATTTTTTTGAATTATAAACATTCTGTATTTTTGTTTGAAAAAATTATTTTATCTTAGCAATCGGAAAGTATTGAAAAAGTATGCGTAATTAACTATATGGTCAAAAAGTATCTGTGATAGTTGTAAAGGATAGTAAAAGCAACGAATTCTTTTGCTTGAAAGTGTAGGACCATTGGACTGATATTTGAATCGATATTCGAGCATATTGACCATAAAGCTAGTGACTTTACTTACTGAGCTATTAAGAAAATGAATATGACCATGGATATGTAATAACTCACTCAAACTTTCTCTCAAAGAATTTTAATTCATAATCTTTTTTAGCCCTTCGAGATATCGCGTGTTCATTAATTTTTATTTCACCCGTCTCAAGGGAACTAACTATGCCTTTATCTGAAAAATTAAAAAAGATAGCGTTTTTAAATCAGGATGCAATTTTGCATACCCATCCTATGTGGACCAATCAGAGAAGCCTTTAGCAAAATCATATAGCTATAAATAGACGAGATCTCGAGAGCGAAATAAAAACGCTTTTGTCTTTTACATGTGCCGGTGCCCGTGTTCATGTCATCCCTTTGTGATTATGATCTTCAATAAATATGATTTTAAAATTGCAACATATGTCCTCCTCATTCCAATCACTGACTGCAGAAATGAAATTAATGAATCCAAAATGTCGTATAATAAGTTAAAAATGACTTAAGTCAAGCCAAATTATTTCATATATATATATATATATATATAACTCAAACTCAGTGGCGCAACAGCCCATGAGTTCCAGGGCCTACTATGCCCATCGCAGTATACGTGACCATTGGGCGCTGAGGTGTGCATGAGCATATATCCCGATCAGGTGGTCAGTCTAAAGCGTGACCCCAGTGTTTAAATCCCCAAGCAAGATTGCTAATCATTTATCGACCCACTGCAATAGGGATGAAAGACTGAGTCGACCTTAACCAGTCCGGGAAATAAATATATACAGGATTTTCTGGCTTAAAGCGTCCAAAAGTAATGGCTTATTATTACGGAACTATCCATCAAAAGGTAATATAGGGTTCATCTGTGTATTGGAAATTCCTAAGAGATTTCTTAGGTCTAGTTCGATCGGCCGCACGTACGCGCATTATTCGGCAATCGCAGATGACAAACTTTTTACACGAATTTCATTAGTAAAGATGTGGATGCCACAAAAAAAGATGCAATGCGTACTTTCGTTAACGGAAATTAAATCAGTGTGTTCGAACAGAATGGAATGTCGTTAATGGGTTGCCTAATAGACTTATCATGACTCCTACAAAATGAATCACACGCACGATCAACAGTGTCTTTTATCACGAAAACTTAAGGATACTTGCCAGTGTTTGAGATACCAAAGTTCCCGTCTCCTTTAAAGCTCTTTCCCATTGGTGGATAGATTTTGATGTCGGTGGATCGACATTCCATTCTGTTCCAATACGTCGCTGTACACACGTGACTGATTTAAATTCGACTAACTATGGCATCCGTATCTGTACTAATGAAGTCAGCGTAACAAGTTAACCATCTGCGATTGCCGAATAATGCGCGCACGTGTGGCTGATGGGACTAAACCCAAAATATCTTGGAGGGGTTTTCAATCCTAGGATGAACAGTTTATTACACTCTGATAGGTAGTTCCGTAATAATAAGCCATAAATTTTGAGTTCTTTAAGATGGGTGTATATATATATATTTAAATATGCATAAATCAATCACAACTTCATAATCAATTAAAAAATTGAAATATATGAATCTTATAATACTAAATCCCATTTCAAAATATCAATGACGAATATAGAAGATAAAATTCCAACATATATATATATATATATATATATGTAATAATTCCCTCTAGTATCCTTTTTATTAACCCTTTGTACCAGAAATAACTTTAACTCTTTGGTTTAAAATTAACATTGTTATCTTAATCGTAATCGGCTAGTCCGAAATCCCTATCCCGCCCATTTTATCCAATCAGAACTACTATTACGTAATCATTCCGCGCTTGCACTGCTGGTATAAAAGCAAAAATCTTCTGTAATAGCTCTCTTTCGTCTACCTGCCTTCATCATGTAATCAGCCGGCTGCAACGCGTTCTATGTTTGTCTTTGTGTTTGTGCTATGATGTTGGCTTCTTGTATGCTTAATACCGTCCCTACTGGATCTTTATGGGTTTCCGAATGTGAATAAAAAGGAATAACGATTTACATGAGTGCCTCTTCGATAATACCGCACTCGACCACACTTCAAGTAACTCAGAAAATCACATCACCGGCCACGCCCTACCTTTGATTCGCCATTGTTTAAATAAACCACTCGCCACGACAAATTATGCACTGCTAAAGTTTTATTATTACATATATATATATATATATATACATAACCTGTGGCCAGAAAGTTCCGCGCTGAGCGTAGTGAAGGTCAATATCTGTTTGAACATGTTTGTAATTGGCAAGGCTCCAATTGCGTTTATTTCCTGTTAGTTTAACGCCGAACGCGAAAGGTTTATTGTAGATTGTCGCGGCGCACTCACCGCCCTGGTTGTATGGCTGTTCCTCGCCGCGAATAGAGTTGTGACATTGGATCACCCCCCTTATTCACCTGATTTGGCCCCTGCAAACTTCTTCCTCTTCTCCAGATTGAAATCAGCCCTGAAGGGAAAGAGATTTACGGACATCACCGACATTCAAAGCAACGTGACGGCCGAGCTGAAAACCATATCGAAAGAACTGTTTTACAGGAGTTTGCAGGACTTATATACTCGTTCCCATCAATGCATTATCATCCATGGAGATTATTTTGAATGACAGTAAATTGTATTTGATGCTGTACAATATTGTATTTGAACTAAAAATTTATTAACCGAGCTTTCAGACCACAGGTTGTATATACAAAAGCATCTGTAATAAATAATTAAAAAAAATACTACTTTTTAATAAAAAAAAATTCTTAAAATATTTCTATACTATAAAATTTAACACCAAAATATATTTTAGAATATGTATCAATCTATATCAATTTACTGCATGAGTGCACTCAAAGTACTAAATGTATACAGATGGCTCTTAGAAATCAGTTTTTAGAATGATTCTTTAATATTGACGATGTACGAATTGCGTAGACACGCAATTAGACTATTTCCTTTAAAGATTTTATGCTAAGTAAAAATGATTTTTATCAGTTTGTATTATTATTTTTGGTTTTGTAATGGACAGCAGAACGACAAAATGGATTCTTAAGTTATTTGTAATTTTAAATAACTCTAAAGGTAAAACAGAATTCTAAAATGACTAAAAATTTATTGAAAAAAGAATGAAAATTCTACACTTTAAAATTATCTCAGAATTCTTTAAAAATTATGTATTTTAGCATTTTAGAATATATGTGTTGGATCACTATGCATATTTTGTCCTATTTTTCATAAAAGGTTTTTTGTTTGTTAAAATTGTTTGTAAGAAAAATTTACAGAATCAAAACTGCATTAATTTTATTTTCCATATCAGAAAAAAATATTTTCAAGTCCCTTATATTCGTAACAAATATCGGGAAATTTTGTATGCATACACAAATACAAATCTAAATTAACTTAAATGTAATAATATAAAGAAATAATTATTCCATTAATAATATTAACAAATACAAACATTTGTAAAAGTACGATTGGAATATTACAGTGAATAAATTACATAAAATTACTGCTTGTATTGTATAATTAGATATTATACAACATATATAAGAACCAGAAATAAGATAATTAACAAAAAGACATAGTAAAAAATAGTAAAAAATGACAAGCAAAACACTAATTAAAATAAAGCAATTACTTAAATAAAGATTAAAAAAAGATATTATCACATGAATACTAATTTGCAAAGAAAAAGTAAAATAAAATAGATAGATCCAAGGAAAAGCGGGTAATGATTACAGAATTTTTTTTAGAAAACTAATTCTACAATTTAATTACTATTAATTTTCTTTTTTGTTGAAAGTTTGCAATATTTTTCATCTCTCTCCAAACTCAAATATAAAGTACAATATGAAAATCCCATTAATGGAGATGAATTTCAAGAGGTTTTTCAGATGTTTAATATTTATTCCTGTCGTAAAATAATGAACTTAATGTTATTATTTGAAAAAATTAAAGAAAGACTTAGACCTTCTATCTAAATCCACTTAACTAATAATAGAATATAATAAAAGACATAAATTGTGTTTTAAAAAGGTTTTTGAACTGTGCCTATGTAACTTATTTTTATTTTAAAATAATCGGTTACAAATACCGTATTCCTTCGATTCTAGGCGGCATCGATTCTAATCCAAACCCCAAATTCTCATCAAGATTTTGTGACAAATGAAAAATAGTGTAAAATAGTTTATATCTAGTTTTATGAAACTAAAATAAATTTAAAATGAGAGCTAATAAGAAAGTTTGTTGTTTTATGAATATTATAAACTTTTTTCAATGCATGCATGAACCTGTAATTGTTCTTAATACTCCATCCAAAATTTTCCCCCTTCGATTCTAAGGCGCACCCGATTTTCATTAGAATTTTAAAAAAAGTGCGTCGTAAATTCGAGTAAACACGGTAATTGATAAAACTCGTTTTGAAAACTGTCTTGCCTTGGTGTCAAAGAGCATAACTCAAACTCAAAACAATATTTTTAGAATAAACAAAATTCCCTAATATTTTTAAAAGTTCGTTTGCATACAACGCATATATCTTTTGTTAAAGTGAGTTTTGAAAATTTGGATTATATAATTTTAGACTTAAACATGTAACATTAAACATTTATTTAAATAACAGTATAGGAGATGAAATACGAGGCACATTTTATGTAGGAAAAAATTACATGCATTCAATCAAATGTGTGTAAGGTCTAATGAAATATGTTTCTTCTAATTTAGTGGCATCGAAAAAATATAATATTAAAACTAAAGAACTTATAATTCTGTGAAAAATCGCCAGCCTGTAAGAGGTCTCAGGGGTGATGTTAAATTTCTCTAGAGGTCTGAAAATGCTAACAATTTCAAACGGGTATAATTCTTTTAAATTTAAATTAAATAATTCGAATATTTTACACATTATTTGTAAAGGAATGGGGCTTCAGAAAAGTATAAATTGCTTAAATTATAATCATAATTTTAAAAATTATAAACATATGAAAATAAGAAAATTTTCTATAAAAAACATTTATTAAGTTTTTTACGTCGCGTATGCTATTTTCTAAAATAGTAGCTTTAATTACTAGCTATAAGTTGATTTATAAAGTTAAATGTATTCTTATTACACTGTAGCCATTTATATAAATAGAATAATAACTTACATATTTTAATACATAAAGAAAAAAAAATTAAAAAAATATTTAAAAATTTGAAAATTTTACAAATATTTTGAAATACAAAAGATATATAATACTAAAATTAGGTAGGGTTTAAAAAGTATGATGTATTTTATAATTCTATAAAGTTTCATATACATCAGAGGCTAATATTTTAGAAAATAGCGTGCACAACGCTATAAATACTTAATATTTATCATAGAATTTTCATATGCTTAAGATTTTTAAAATTATTTATTATATTTAAAACATTTCACATACTTTTCTGAAGCCCCATTCTTTTACAAATAATGTGTAAAAGATTCGAATCATTTAATTTAAATTTAAAAGGATTATACCTGTTTGAAAATTGTTTATATTTTCAGACCTCTAGAGAAATTTAACACCCCTGAGACCTCTTAATCCTATTTTTTAACATCATGCGAAAAGTCTTAAGAGATATCTGTTTTATGGAATAAGCTTTCTGGCAAATAGATATTTCCAAAAAACATAATTCTTAAATATATTTTCCTCAAATATGTCCAAAAACGATACTGTTTTACACACACATCACTTAATCTCAATAAGTACCTTTCAAGGAGGAGAAGAATTGAGTTGAGAGGTTTCTCACCTGATAGGATTTCTTGCTGCATCTTCTACCACAACAACTCTGTAGGATGATATTCTCGGCCGAGGAAAATGATGGCAGCGGGGAAAGTGGCGGTGTGGAGGCAGGTCGGTTGGGCTGACCGTTGTATGGCACTTCATGCTCCACGAACTCACGATCCTGTAATGATAGATGGTATGATCATGCTTGCAAAAACATAATGTGCATCACAAATGATTTCGAAACGGTCTGCATATACACTGGTGTCCAAAAGTTAAGCATAAATCGTAAAATACAAAAAACATGAAGTAAATATTCGTAAAGTTATTCCAAATTTCTTGCGAATATTAATTGGGTGAAGAAGAAACATTGGGTTTATACAAAACTTTTCAGTCGACTACGTTCTGCGCGAAACACCAGCGCATGTCGGAACGCGGAGAAACCGATTCACGCAGCATAGGCAGTTCAGACAAGTTTCGTGCAACTGCTGTGTGAAGGAACGTTATTAACCATCAAACAAGGGGAATGATGGCACAAAGACGCCAATTGGACATGTTTACGAAAGGAAGAATCATTGAAATGCTGGAATCCTCACGATCACAAACCGAAGTGTCTCAAATTCTGCATGTGGACCAGTCTGTGATCTCGAGACTGTGGCAGAGGTTTCAAAGAACGGGAGATGTTACCCGACAACCAGTATCAGGTCGATCAAGAGGCACAACCCCTCGGCAAGACCGATACCTGATAATAAGTGCGCAACGTCAGAGGGGCAGTACTGCCAGAGCACTGGGTTCGGCGCTCACAGTCGCCACAGGAATACGAATATCGAGAGAAACTGTTTACAGGAGACTCAATCCTGCTGGCCTGTATGCCGGAAGACTAGCAGTTTGCATTCCCCTCACGTCTGAGCATAAACGCGCTCGTTTGAGCTGGAGTTTGGAACATCAACATTCGAGTGTGGGAGAGTGGGCCAATGTGATGTTCAGTGACGAGTCCCGGTTTAGTCTGAGTAGTGATTCTCGGCGGGTAACGATATGGAGAGAACGTGGAACACGTTTTGAACCAAGAAACATAACGGAAAGACATCATTTTCCATCAAGGGGAGTAATGGTATGGGCAGGCATCATGATGGACGGCCACACAGACCTCCATTTCTTTGACACGCGGTCTGTGACAGCTCAAAGCTACAGACACGAAGTTCTTGAGCCTTATGTTCACTTGTTTCGAAGTGCTGTCGGTCCTGACTTCATATTCATGGATGATAATGCTCCATGTCACCTCACCGAGCGGTGCTGATTGATGACTTCCTTGAAAAGGAAAACATCCAGCGCATGTCGTGGCCTGCGAACTCCGCTGATTTAAATCCTATCGAGCATGTATGGGATATGCTCGGGAGACAAATTGCAGCCCTTTCGCACCCACCAAGCTCCGTTACAGAACTGAAGAAAGCTCCCCAAGAAGCTTGGAACCGTTTGAGTCCACAACTCATTCATCATCTCACAGTAAGTATGGTAAATCGCTGTGCAGCGTGCCTGGCTGTCAGAGGTGACCACACGCCTTATTAAACTGCAGCATCAGTATTTTATTTAATGTTTTCTTTCATTTTTTTCTTTAAAGTGTGAATCCTTGCTCAGTTTTCTTTCAAACTGCTACTTTGGATAATAAAATTAATTATTATCATTCTTTTGATTTGCTTCCTTATTTTATAACCGTTTTACACTCGCATATCACGTTTTCTGCCATTCTGATTTATAGTTCCTTCTTTATTCACATAATTATCAATAATGCTTAACTTTTGGACACCAGTCTATAAATGGATGTTTGTAGATATAATCTCGCTTCACTCCAAAATCTTTCAACCGATCACTATGAAAATTAGCCTATAAATGTTTTTTTGTGGAGAAGGTTTTTGTGCCATCTTCTTTGTTGCAGTTCCCCACCAGGTGGCGCTACAGTATATCAAATTCTGAACCGTTCAATCAATCTACAAGTTCGAGAAAAAGGATGCCTACTTGATTTTATCGCTAACATTTCGCTACGTTTCCATTGGATCGCCATTATAATATAAGGAGTGGCGTTTCTTGCGAATATGATACTTTTAACATAAAATAAATACAACAGAAAGTATTATTAACATATTACGCATCGATATATAAGTTATTTACTTTTTTTAAGCGTTCATTACACACAATGGGTAACAATATGTGAATTTTGCTGAGCAGAGATCAACTTAGGAAGGTGTTTTCAAAAATCGACAGTTTTTTCATCCTTTTACTTTCAATCATCCTTTTTTTATCAGCTATTAGATCTACAGACTTAAAATTTTACAAATATGGTTCTTTTGTTCAGCTGAAATATGCAAAAAGCTTTTTTTTTGCTTAATTTGCAATTCACGCAAAATTAACTGATTAAAAACCTCTTTATCCTTCAATCTGTACTGTTTAATTTTTCAATTCACCAGTGCAAAGAACGGGCCTACCAGCTAATATATATATATATATATATATATATATATATGTGTGTGTGTGTGTGTGTGTGTGTAGAGGAGAAAACGCCTCAATTCATTCAACTATCACAATATCTCTGGATGTGGCAATGTAGAAAAGTATGAAATAACAGGTGAAGCACACAGACTTGAAATATGGTAAGCATGTTTCTTTTGTTGAATAGAAATACTGCTAAAAACGGGTTTTACAGAAATCGATTTCCAAAGTAGGGTTAAGGGAACGTTATAGATAAAAAGAATTTCTGTTTTTGAACCATTAGACCAACAGATTTTAAATTTTGCAAGTATGTTTATTTTCTTGAGTAGATTACACTAAAAGTGAGTTTTAACGAAAATTGACTCTAGGGAGGTTATGGGACGTAAAGGATAATTATATTTCCGCTTATATTTTTATGTAGTCCTTCCTTTTTTAAATCAAGAGGAGAGGATTATAAGATGCTTTTCATTTCAATCAAAGCATAATGCAGCGTTTTTCAAACTGTGTGGCACGCCCTCCTTGGGGGGGGGGCGTGATAACTCTATGAGGAGGGCGTGAGCATATTGAAAAGTCGAAAACAAAAGATTTTAAATAATTATTAATTTACTGAAAATAAACGAAAAAAAACCCCATTCTGACATAATAAAAAATAAAATACATATTTACACTGATATAATACATTTATAAATGTATAATTACTGTACAATGCATTTTATAATTAATTAAACAATACTAAGTTTAGAACAAGTTTAATGCAATTACCAGTGACCCCATGGGCTTGTCATATATTAAACTATATACAAAAATTAACAATTATCTTAATAATTTGTACTGTTTATAATTAAACTCTTAACTGCGGATTAAAAAGTTACGCAATTCGCTCCCCCAATGACATTATTTTCCACGTAGACACGCTATGTGGCGCATATGATGTATTGAAAAGGGGGCGGGGAAGAAAAGGAATAAATAAGCAAATCCTCTGAAATAAGTAAATTCTTCACAAACTCTGTCAACGTCCTTTTATTGCATTCCAAAGATTTCGGAATAATTTTATGGATAGCAGTGCACAGAAAAGATCATACTTGGGAACGACGTATATTTTCGCCCAGGACAATTAACGTTTTGGCTGAACGAGACGTATATATAGGCCATTGATATTTAAGAGGTTAAAATAGTATTGTAGCTTTTGCGTCAAAGTATAATATTATTGAATTCAAAGCCTCGTTATTGTGCGGAAGAAGGGTGCGATGGAAATCCTTATTGAATATTGGGTAGCAAATATTGAAAGTTTGAGAAGCACTGGCATAATCTTAAGATTTAAATATCAATAACTTAAAAATAGCAGGGATGGCGAACCAATGGCACGCGTGTCACTGATGGCACGTGGCGCAATATTTTGGGCACTCCACCGTTCAAAATAACAAAGCTCACTATGAAGTATTACGAATGAACGCGAGTCGCGGGGATTTGATTCCAGATGTATTTAACTATTTGAAGAAGCTGGCTTATGCCATTTTAACCAAATTCTAATCTACCTATGCTTGCTAGTCAATATTTTCAGAGATGAATAACAGTAAAGACTTTCTTAGAAACCTTTTGGCAGATAACTCCAGTTCAGCTTGCATTCTGCTTAAAGTAACATCTTACAATCTTAATATAGGTTATTTGTCCTCAAATCTGCAACAACAGAAGTCACGCTAATATTACTTAAACATTTACTACTATACAGTGCAAAATGTATTTTTCCGTTTGAGAGAAGAATTTTAAGTTGTTAGTATTTACTTTTATTATTTTTTCAATAATCACATAGCCAAAATTATTTGACGGCACGTCTATACCTCATTAAAAATTTCTTTAGAAAAAATGGCACGTTGATTTATAAAGGTTCGCCACCCCTGGTATATAGTCATTGTGGAAACTCGAGGGTTACAGATTCTTGTTAATCCCAACGAAAGGGAATTTTAAGTACATCTTCCCTACCAGATGGGGAAATTCAAATAGCTAAAGGAGAAGTAATTATTTTTTGGGGGGCTTGTGACAACAGTAATTATTATTCCGATTTTTTTTATTCAATCGTTTGCTGTATGACGTTCTGATTTCATGTTGTTGTTCTATATGTTACTTGGTTTGATGTGTTTATAAAGTAACGAAAGAAAATTTTGTAATGTCTGCTTGGAATATATTGCAGCCATACAACACCATTAAATACTCAGCGATGCGGGCGGGTAATTCCTAGTACAAATATATGTAAACGGATGCGAAAATATATCGAATCCGGACTTGGAATTTTCAACTTTTCTAAAAATAAAAGAAGCTCGGCATTCCAGATTTTAATGAAGTTGAATACCAAATGCTCTCAAAGGTTGACAATAAGCCCTTAGGAAAAGCTAAGCCAAACAAGAAGAGTAGAATATTGAAATTTAGTAACAGGAACATGTGGTCCTCAATACTTTTAAGCCTTTGAACGAATCTCAAACTATATTACATTGACTCTTTCTTTTTCTTAAAGTTAAAATAACATGAATTATACCTTAAAATGAAGATATTATTGTCTAATTAATATAAAAATCAAAAATTTCAGTCCTTTTCTTTGTATATGGGTAAATTCGTTTGATTTATAATATTTTTAAAATAAAATTTGTGTCTGTAGAGTTTCCGTTGTATAGAGAGATGAATATTTTTCATTCCAAACTCCAGAGATATGTAAACAAAGGTCAAGGAAGTAAGAATCTATCTACAATGACTTACTGAATATAATGTGTAGTTAAATATTAGCGAATTTAGGAATAAAATGATGAAGTAGAAATAATGAATGTTTTTTTTAACAAGTCTGAAAACATGTTTCAAGGGCTAGGAATTTACATGAAGATTTTTCCACTGTTTTCTTCAAAGTCTGTAAAATTGTATATAATTTTTTAACAAAGTTTTTTGTAGTACTTTTCAGCAGAGGCGAATTATTTATTTTGATACTTTTTTTAGAACGAATTTTTGGCATCAATGCTCTTTATATAGAAGACGCTTAGTCCTCACGATAGATGGCGCTACTGAGCGCTCCAATGAGAAATAAATTAAAAATTAGAAGGATTCCAAATAGAGAAGGTAAAAGATGCCGAGTACTTTAACAAAATAATGTTTAGAAGTACTCGTTCAGAGACCCGAAAACTTCTAAAACTGGTATGAAATAAAACTTTTTCCTCCAAAAATAAAATGCAGTAATCAGTAAAGTGATTAAACAGTTTTTGTATCAGTTCTTCGAACTCAAATTTTATAAAATCATCTTTGATTCAATTAACTCAAACTTTAAAAAAAAAGTTCAACAAAACAGTTAAATGGGTTCAAATTAATAAATATTATTTTGGAATCTTTCGCCCCTGTTTTTGTTTTGAAATTTTAAGGTTTCAGTCAACGCATACATACATGTGGCAAAGATCATTGAATCCATGATCAGACTTTATTTTTATTTGAGTGCAAAAATAATTCATTGTATACAAAGATATTAAACTTAAAAAAACTAATAAAATTATATATGGTAAAAAAAATTGAAATATTTTCAAATTGGGAATGATATTTTTGAATTATTTTAACGATATCTCCTTTGACAGTCTTTTTTACTTCAAGACAAATGTAAAGGAAAAACGTTCATAAATGTTTTTAATTTATTGAAACTACGTACTTTTTCTAATAGTTGTTCCCGATAACAGATAGTTCAGTAAAAAAGAAGATTAGATAAATTTAAATGCTGTCATAATATAATATTGAAAACTAACAATTATATTAAAAATTAAATAATTCGGTAAATTTATTGAAACAAAAATGTAATAAGGATTATTATAGATTACTAGAAATATAAAGATACTGATGAAATATTAACTTTTCATTAAAGATATACTAATATTTTAAACTTGCCATATATATGCTTTAACAACATCCAAACGCATTTTTTTTATCAGATAGACATTATATCAAAAAATGAGTATTATCTGAAGAGCTTAATTAATTTAAGATTATTTACTAAACAGCCAAATTATTCTTAAAATTAACAAAATAATTAGATTTTTAAATTATTTTTTCTATACAGCGACCCTTTGTGAAAAATCATTAATTTTGTAACATGTATAAATTTATCAGTAATTCATAAAAATCAATGTTCAAAAAGTATGAAACATTTTAAAAAAATCACTCTTGAAAGACAATTTTAAGAATATTTTCAGAATCTTTTCCCATTGTTTTAAAGGGGAGTTCATTCTAACAAAATAGTACATCAAAGTTTTAGATTTATTTCATTGTATTTGTAATTAAAGAGAGGCATATTTGTTTTGTAAATTGTGTTTTCAACTCAATGCCAATTCCTCAATTTTAAGGTATCCGACTATGTTTGGAACTGTGATTTTAAAAAAGTGCATAAATGGATAATTTTCATAATATTTAGTGTCACTTAGATTAGAATACATGTATAAAATTGTTTTAAGGACATTTTGACCAAAAAATTATTTAAATACAATGTTTCGGCAAAAAATTAACTTAGAATAACCTTCTTTCAAAATGTTCTCCTTTTGTCAAAAATGCTTCTATTATAATAATATTTTGTCTGTATATAGCTCACACCTCTGTACAGAGGTTCAACTATGATTTTTGAAAAATTCACATTATTTTCAAGGTTACAACCCATTGAAATAATTTTTCGCGTTTTTTTTCTTAAAATTTCTCCCCTCTGTTGTCGTAAAACATGGATAAACCCACTTCTAAGTTATATATTTAAAAAAATTCTAGTTAATCCTCTGTACAGAGGTCTGAGCTATATACAGGCAAATATTATTAAAATAGAAGCATTTTTCACAAAAGGAGAATATTTTAAAAATTTGTCCTTTTATGTTAATCCTTTTGTCAAAATATTGTACATAAATAATTTTTTATTGTAATACTATTCTTAAAACAATTTTATATACATTTTTTAATCTAAGTGACACTAAATATCATAATTATTATCCATTTATATGCTTTTGCAAAATCAGGGTTCCGAATGTAGTTGGATACCTTAAGTATCTTTAATGCATAAGAGATTTCTCTAATTGGTGAAAATTAATGGAGTTTTTAAATGGGAAAATATATTAGGCTCAAAAACAATTATTCTCCTCTGTGCTTTCAGAACATTTCTAATGTTCTACAAATTGATTACATTTTACTTCATAAAACAGATTCTTTTATGTCGTTACTTTCTTTAACTAATTATAAATACAATAAATAATGAGCTTACTGCTTCCTTGTTCCTAACCAATTAATTAACCGCAAATTATTTTGACATTTAAATGCACATGCACAAAGTAAAGGCGAATGTGCATGAGTACTTAAGTCTGTACCCCAAATGTACGAGAGCCTAAACTAAACACGAAGCACATTTTCAAACATAAAAATGTCTCAATTATCGTTAAAATTTGCTTCTTTGTCATTTATACATTTGTTTATAATATAGAGTTTTTAAAATTTCAGAAATATTCCATAAATAATTAATTTTTACTTTTAACATGCAAAGGGAGAGCTCATTTAGCATTATGGAATAGGAGAAAACAAATGCACATTTTATGCTAGAAAAAAGTGTCAGTTTAGATAAAAACGAAACTTGTGATAAAATATGCTTCTCTTAAGGTATACGACTATAGTTCGGAACCGTGATTTTGCAAAAGCCTGTAAATGGATAATATTTATGATATTTAGTGTCACTTACATAAGAAAATGTATATAAAATTATTTTAAGAATATTATTACAGTAAAAAATTATTTAAGTACAATACTTTGACAAAAAAGGAACATAGAATGACCCATTTTCAAAATATTCTGCTTTTGTTAAAAATGCTTCTATTATAATAAAATTTTGCCTGTGTATAGCTCAGATCTCTATACAGAGGTATAACAAACATATAATTTTAACTTAAATATAACTTAAACATATAACTTAACATATAACTTAAACATATAACTTAGAAGTGGGTTTATCCATATTTTAAGACAACAGAGGGGAGCAATTTTAAGAAAAAAATTCCGATAATTATTTCAAAGGGTGATAACTCTGAAAATAATGTGAATTTTTCAAAAATCCTAGTTCAGACTCTCTGGAGAAGTCTTTACTTTATATAAGCAAAATATTATTATTTTAGAAGCATTTTTTTTATAAAAGGAGAACGTTTTGAAAAAAGATCATTCTAAGTTAATTTTTTTGCCAAAATATTGTATTTAAATAAATTTTTTTGTCAAAATATCCTTAAAACAATTTTTTACATCCATTCTAATTTAAGTGACACTAAATATCATGAAAAGTATCCATTTATGCGCTTTTTTAAAATCACGGTTCCGAACGTAGTCGGATACCTTAATAGAATTGCGAAGCCATAATATAATAAAGATGCTAGAATATTTTTTTAACTGAAAAAAATATTCAAAATCTAGGTCCTTTTCAATAACGTTACACGAAGACAACATTAAATATAGATGCTTATTTCATCCAAATAGAGATCGTACACAGTACGAGGGGCACGACACTCCTTATAACCAGAAAATACGCACAAAGCTTGAATGAAAACCCAGTACTTCTCAAACTTTCAATACTTGCGACCCAATATTCAATCTTAATTTTCATCACGCCCCCGCCAATACAATAACAATGCATTGAATTCAATAATACGATACTTCGATGCTAAAGGGATGCTAAAGTTACAATTGGATTTAAACTTCTTGAGTTCCACCCGTACATATATACATCTAACTCAGCTGAAACGTTATTTTCCCTGGACGTATATATACGTCTGTCAAAAGTACGATATTTTCTGAGCACTGCTATCCATAAAATTATTCCGAAGGCTTTGGAATGCAATAAAGGGTCAGTGTTTGCGGAGGATGTACTTATTTCAGAGGAAATGCTTATTTATTCCTTTTCTCTCCCTCCCCAATGCATCCCATAAGCACGCCTACTTGGAAAAGGGTGGCATTGAGGAGCGAATCACATAACTTTTAATCGGCAGCTAAAGGATTAAATATAAACCGCACAAATGATCAAGATAAGAATTAATTTTTGCATATAGTTTTATGTATGACACAACCATGGGATCACTGGTAATTGTTTTGCTTGTCCTTAACTTAGTATTGGTAAATTAATTACGAAATACACTGTGCAGTTCTGATACTTTTAATATACTAAGTGTACTATATCAGTGTAAATGTGTATTCTATTTTTTACTATGTCACAATGTATTTTTTGTTTGTTTATTTTCAGTAAATTTGTAATTGTTTTAAATAGTCTTTTGTTTTCGACTTTCAATAGACTCACGCCCTCTAGGGGGGCGCGCCCCACAGTTTGAGAAACAGTGATGTAACCATTTTAATGAGACGATTAATAAATTTCATGTCACGCATATGTCATTTTTCACATTCTCTCTATATGGACATTCAGACTTAGACATCGATAAATCTAGAACATTCATTGTTGCAATCAGAAGAGTTTTGGATGAAGAAGACACTCACCGTCGTTTTTTCAAGACATCTGAGGAGGTGGTGATGTTGTAATTCGAATATATCATCCGGGAAGTCTTCCACCTCTTGTCCACTTTCCCTGGCGGCTATCCTTGCCTCTACGGCCTTTTTCTTACTCACGAAGGCGGCACCCGTGGTAGCCTTGGCGATACGGATGCGAGCCATTCGGGCTTTCTGAAAGAAAATAAATGAAACTCATTAAGTTTATTCAGAGCTGTTGAAAAGGCACATATACTAAATGGGGTGTACAAAATGACAGTGCTTGTTTTCTCTTTGTATTAAGTAGGTGTGCAATGTCACAGTTTGCAAAATGAGAAATTGGAGATTACTTTGTTAAAATGACATTCAGTTGAGGAAGTGCTTTACACAGCGCTCGGCAAACCGCTGCTCTTTAGATTTCTGCCTCAAAGTATTATTTAAAAATTAGTTATGTTTATTAAAATGTGATAGTTTCTCTTTCTCTAATCCCTTTGTAACTATGCATTGAAAAAATTATTTATATTTACATTTATTTATATCTGCATTAAATTGCTTTCCATCAACGAAGTTTAAAGAGAATCACACACACACACAGAAAATATTAAAATTTCATCTAAAACAGTAGTGGTAACCAATAAAATAGACGTATTGGTGGTCTTATTTTACCAATAAGTCTATTTTATAAGTAAAAATGCTTCCATAGGTAGACAGTCCTCAAAGGAATTTACAGCCACGTTTACTGATTTGATCGGGAGCATTCATAAAATAGAAAAAAATACGTTTAAACCTCCAAAAAAATATGGAAAAAACACATTCCGCGGTAGGGTCAAATAAACCTATTTTTTCTTTCTTCTGGAGTTTTTCTTCAGAGAGTAGCAGCCACTGCGTGCCAGAAAGTGTGGTTCATGCCCGATGTTGCACCAACACTTTTTGGATTCCGGTGCGTAATCACTTCCATGGTACGTATCCCGGAAATGGATTAGTCGAGGTGGACCTGCTGTTTTGCCTCCATGCTCCTTAGACTCAATCCCTTGGATCTATTCTTTTGGGGTATCTTGAAATCGCTTGTGTGTAAGAAGCCGATGGCTACAGTGAAGGATCCCACAACACGCATCGTCGTCACTTTAGCTGACATCGCCAGAACACCGGATTTGTTTGAAAGCGTCTGGAATCATTCTTCCGTAGGTGTCGGCTGCGGTATGACCTACGTAACCGCAATTTTGAAAAATTTCTGTGACAATTACTTCTCGATGCATACTTAACACACACACACACACACACACACACACACGCACACACACACACACACACACACACACACACACACACACACACACACACACACACACACACACACACACACACACACACACACACACACACACACACACACACACACACACACACACACACACACACACACACACACACACACACACACACACGCACGCACGCACGCACACACACACACACACACACACACACACACACACACGCACACACACACGCACGCGCACACACACACGCACGCACGCGCACACACACACACACACACACACACTTTAATAAATATATTTCCTACCTCTTATTGCCCCTTTCATTCCACTCAATATCTCGCCATTCATAACTGTTTTTGCGAATTAATTCAACAAAACGTGGTTTGTGACCTCATGTTCTGAGTTGATTTGATATATATATACCTCTCTGCGAGAGAATCATTATTGTTCTCTTTTAATACTTTCATTTTACTTAACTGTCTGGTTTATCATTCCCGTGTGTTACGAATAGGTTTAAGTTTTCAACATGGGTCTGTTTTTTTTTATTATGTCGAACATTTCTGCTGTAAGGAGAAGGCGGATCCATAAAATATTGCTTAACCCTAAATCGCTGGCTTAATTCAGTGACAGCTTTAGAAATCATTATAGGTCTACACTTTAATCCAAAGACTCACTCTGTATCTACATTTGTTGTGTCTCTTGAACTCCAATTTCTTTCTTTTTTGGCATTGTAGGTTTTACAACTTTTTCACTTTGTATTTTATTTTATTTTATTATGCTATATATATATGTATATAAGCATTACAATGAATTTTTACCAGCAAAGACAATCAAAGTTAATTTAAACATGAAATTTCAGAATAAAAACTTACGGTAAATGTGATATGGTAACTTTTTTCCTGAGTTTGAAATTTTAATTCTTAAAAGTAATATATTTTGTCAATAGCAGTTTATGAGTTGAGCCACAGAAATAAAAATATCATCGATAGCTTTTGATTTTTGAAGGAATGGAAAATATATATTACACTTTGTGTGTAAAGTGGTTTTTAAATTTTCAATACATAAATTCGAAATTATATTAGCCGTTCGGGTAAAGGATGCACCAGACGAGGCGAGTGGCTAATCGAATGCATATATTTGGAGCGTCGCGGTAGAGTTGAAGAAACTTGCCCGTATGCAAAGTTCCCACTCTTTTGGGGAGGATAAAAGCGACGAGCAATGTTTCATAGGTAAGCGTTGCATAATACGTGGACGTTAAACTGCATCTTTTAAAAAGTGTTAGATTACACGGAAGAGGAATATGGAGATATGCACCTCATGTATGGCCGAGACGATTGCAATGGATGCCTCGTCACTTTTATCCTCCCCAGACGAGTGGGAAATTAGCATACGGGCAGGTTTCTTCAACTCTACCGCGACGTTCCAAAACAAAGTATTCGTTTTGCCACTCCTCTCAACTAGTGCATCTTTTACCCAAAGGGCTACTAGAATCGCGATTTTCACAGACTAAACGTGATTTGAAACCCCGTTATATGGTAAATTGTCAAATGCCAGTGTTGCCAAATCCAGTACTCTAGAAATTTTAAACTAAATTAATTATCAAATTCAGTAGTAACTTAAGTCGCTTGACGAGCGCATTAACCACACGTGTGCACACAATTTCTCTTGAGGACATATGAATATTTTTATGAACATTATTTTTTGTTCTGTTTTATAAAAAAAACGTATTTAGTCAGAAAATACTTAGAACATTTTAAAAAAATTAATTTGGGGAGCTCGTATAAGATGTGTGTTTAATTTTAACATTGAAATAAAAAACTTTTATGTACATGTGGTGGTGGTATCCGTATAAGTCAGTAACAACTCCGTACTCCTCGATCATCTTGGTATAGTGGTTAAGTTACTCGGTTTACGAATGCAAAGGTACCAGGTCCTAACCTTCATTGACGACCCTGGCTGAGCTTCGAAACAACGCAAAACCTTCACGGAGTAGACGTGGTGCCATCTATCCGCCACAAGAGCAACCAAAAGCCGCCAGATCACATGACTGCTGTATTGCACAAGGAACTGGAATCGATTGATTCCTCCGTCCTCTATCTTGTATTGAGGTTGGCTTGGTATTTGATGGTGGGCGGGGTTTCAGAAAAAGGATCCAATGGGGTAGAAGATGGCTGGCCTGGAGATCCGAGTCAGCCAATGAGATGGATGATGGGAGTGAGCATGAATTCAGATTAAGACTAACTGATTTTAGGAAAAGAAAACAATGGTGATGCGCCAGATCACATGGCGCAGTACAGAGAAGCTGTTAAATCTATATGATGCAACACTCAAGTCGTCAAACACAAATGACGCAACAACTCCCACGCAGACCATAACTATATGGTATCTTTCGTTCGACTATTCGCCGATTCATTGGCAGGGGAGTGTGTGGTGGTGGTATCTGTATAAGCCAGTAACAACCTCCGTACTACGGTGATCATCTTAGTAAAGTGGTTAAGTTACTCAGAATCCAAAGGCCTCAGGTTCTAATCTTCATACATGTAATTATGGAAAAAAAGCTACAATTTTTTTTAAAAAAATACTCTACAAGAGAAATCTTACACAAAAACAAAAATAAAAATTTGAGAAGCAAGTGAATACTGATTTGTAGTTAAATTACTTATGGTTACATAAAATTTTTTTAAAGTATTAAAACATCAAATTCTATATTATATATAATAATAAAACCCTAATAATAAAATATACTTAAAGGTTAGTAGTAAATTCTTGAAAACCGATTTGTTGAACGAGTTATTTGGAATGTGTTCTGATTTTGTGAATTATTATCTTAATTTAATCCATCCTTAGGAGTTTTAAAATAAACAATTTTAGTTACATTTATATTTAAACAGCCAACGATGAACTAAAATTATTTTCCAACGCACAGTATTGAATTTATTTGTAGCGGTATCTATATAAACCAGTACTAGACATCACGTGAAGACGATCGTTTTGGCGTGATCGATCAAGTACTCGCGTTCGGAATGGAAGATGCCCAGTTCGAATTTTCCTACAGATTTATGAATACAAAATACAGTTAAAGCTTAAAAATTGAGAAACTAGTTATCTTCTCACGAGATAATAAAAGTTATATCTTAGATGCGATAATACAAGGATCTCTGAGGATTCATTTAATTACATGATAACTATTCGTTTACTTAAGACTCTTAAATCAGTAATTAATCGTTTTTTGTCATTGTTTATCGTTTCCATTTCCCCCCCAAAAGTAAGTCATCAACAGTATCGATTCCGCCTTGAAGAAACAATGTTTTCTACTCCTTAAGATCAGTTAATTTTAACCACTGACACAGAAAGTCAGAATTAATTAGGTGAATTAGTTATGCTAACTAACTAATTTAAATGAAACGAAGTCATCTTACTTCCCTTTTCGCTTTGAAACATGTTTTCTTTGCAAAAGACAGGAGTTCAACACTTATTACTCAAACTTAGACCATTAAAACAAATAAAAAAAAAAAAAGTCTCCCACTGATTTCTCTGGAACAAAGCGTAATAGTTCCACTTAACGACGTTCTGTAACACTAATTGCAACTATTCTTCGAAAATGGTGGCATTGAACTTTGGCTTGGTGCCATTTCATTTTCTGTCGGCAATGTTTGTGTAATATCGAGTGTGTAGTTATTATTCTCTTTCTTGATGGAAGTAGGCTGAAGACACCATTACAAACATGAAATTATTCTGTTTAATTTTTGATTCTAAATAGCTGAATATTATGAATCTAATTAAACAGATACTTGAATTTGAGCATTGCAGTAGAATATGTTTTTGTACTGTTCTTTTTTTATGCAATTTGTTTTGTGTGATTTTACTTGCGAGATTTTTCTGTGTGATATTTTTTTAATGTGGTATATGAATTCCAACGGCTTTGGCGCCACTGTAATGTTTTCTATCAATGTATATATGTTATGGTGGAACACCGAAATCTGGAGAATGTCGACTTTCCCCGGAGAATGTCAACATTCCCATTGTCGCTTGGTGTATGTTCGAAATATTTGCTAAATATCCTTATTTCTGACTTACACCGGTAAATGTCGACATTCACCATGCACTAATGGTGAATGTTGAACATGTCGGACATTTATATTTTCTTCTCCGTTATACAGTCGTGATAAATGGTTCGCCTCTCTTTCTGAGAGGAATGACAAAAACTTAAAACACACAGTACATTCAAAATGAGAAAGGAAAATTATAGAAGTTAAAAACTTATTTAATTATAACAGTACGTTCTAAATGAGAAAATAAATAATAGTAATAAAAAACTTACAAAATTATGTGATTCAAATCTTATTTATTGCAATGATTTAAACTATTGTGACACTTTGAATTGCACAAGAAGCCCTTGTTTTTACAACTGCATTTATTTGTGGATCACTTCCCTTTGCAATGACAGCGTATAGCCTTGCCAACCGCTTCTCGAATAAACTGCAGCTGCTTCTCTCAACAACATTTCTTGAAAATAAATCTCATCTATGGAAAGTAATTATTCTTTTCTAACAAATTACGAATTGATTACGTGTGTAAAGCTGCTTTATCATTTTCATTTGCAAGTTTATAGGAGTCGGAATCTTTTCGACCTTCACCAGAGCACATCTGTGATTGTCGACATACGTCGGTGAAAGTCCGAATGTACAAGATTGTAGTACAATATTCGATCTTTCACCGACGTATTTGGTGTGTTTCGACATTCTCCAATTTTGGACATCCACAGTAACATATATATATATGTAAACAAAATGCTCTGTTCATTTATTGTAAGTAGTTTTCCGACAATGCACACTCAGTTGTTTTCTCTCAACGCACCAGCAGCACGCGCGTAATTGAAGATGAAACTTTCAATGACCGTGATATTATCCATAATTTGATAGATTATGAAGACGGACAGGAGTCGAATTTTTCGAGAGCAGATAAAATATATGCAGGGATTCAGCTTTCCAACAAATCGGAAAAGCATTTTCTTAAAATAGATACCAATTCCGAAAGGAGTTTGAAATTCCAACAAGAGCTTCGATCCTGCATATCAGGTTATCGTGACGTTTACAAGCACAACTGACCAACCAACTGTCATCGTAAAAACTTTTCACTTTCTTTATGGTGCCAAAAAAATCAATTGAAATTGTATCTTCAAGTGACGAAAGTGATTTTGAAGTAATTCATCACAGGAAGATGCGTGCTTTGTATTACGATGAGAAAAAGTAAATTATGTATGTACATTTTGAAAACTTCTCCATGCTTAAAATGAGAAAATACACTGCTGGACAATTGCTAAGGACGGATCACAAATTGCTATGTAGCATAACATTAAGCGAGACATGAGGCCTAGTAGGATAAAATATAGTTGCCACACTGTTCAGACATTAGAATAAAGAATATTTATTGTTCTGGAAAGTACAAAAGCTGTGAAACATCTGAAAGACAAAAAAATGTTCATTTGATCTGCGTACAGAGAAATGGAACAATGCATCTAAAAGTCAGCAGGCACCTTAAAGAAAGGTATCAGTACGGGATATGTCCACCGTGGAGTGTGATGCAACATTCCACACGTCGTACCATACTTTGCACAACATTATCCAGCAGCTGTTGAGGCAATTTATCCCATTCCTCTGTGAGTGCACGGATGAGGGTGTTCTTGTTTGTCGGAGGATAGTTTCGACCAGCAACTTGCCTCTCCAAAGCATCCCACACATTTTCAATGGGATTTAGATCTGGAGAACGCGCTGGCCATACGAGACGTTGAATACCCACGCTGTCTAGACAATCCTGAACAGCGAGTGTTCGATGACATGTTGCGTTGTCGTCCATAAAAATAAATTTATCACCGACAGCACCACGGAAAAGACGAACATGAGGAAGTAGAACTTCATCAATGTATCGTTGGCCCGTCATAGTCCCATTTGCAACCACATGTAGGCGCGTGCGGCCATTGATCATGATGCCGGCCCACACCATGATACTGCATGTCGGATATCGGTCCTTTTCCTGGATATTTTCTGGACGATAAGCAGTACCATTCTCGCGCCAGATCAGTTGGCGTCTACAATCTGATGACAGACTGAACCTACTCTCATCTGAGAATAGTACGCATGCCCTGTCCTGCTCAGTCCAATTGTGATGCTCACGACACCATTGCAAACGGGCAGTACGGTGCTGTCTGGTCAATGAGACACACACAACAGATCTGCGTGCGTATAGTCCTTCTCCCCTCAAACGTCTGGCAACAGTTTTTCGGGAGATCTGCTTTCCTGAGGCAGCAAGAAACTGATTTGCCACCTGCTGAGCTGTGGTGCGCCTGTTCCTTTTTGCTGATAGGACGATATATCTGTCTTCTGCAGGCGTCGTACTTCTAACACGACCTCCCCGTGCCGTCTACTACACACATTCCAGTAGTTTTAAATGACTTCCACAGCCGTGAAACAACGCTGTGAGCGATGTCGAACTCCCTGGCAACATCTGTTATTTTTCGCCATTCTTCGATCTTTCCAATAATTCGGCCACGCATAAACTGATCTATGTGATATCGGGAAGACATGCCAAAAATTTTAAGTTCGTCTATTAAATCTTTCCTGTAAAACTTTGACTTGAAATAACAGCTGTCCACACGCGTCAAAACCTTTAAAGCTCTTATGAACGCTATCACGTGATGAACAGACGTGGAAAAAAATTTGCATACTCATACTTCTTCTTACTAATATCCCGCACTTATTCTAATTTTCCACATTTTGCTTCCTTTCATTTTGTGGTTGCTATGGATGATAGTGTTATCCGTCCTTAGCAATTGTCCAGCAGTGTAAATGTTTTAAAAATGTTTCCATATGTAATTTAATTATTTATTTTGTTATGGAAGTACTCTCTCATAAATTTAGTAAATAATTGATGTAATGTCTAAAGTTCGACTTTTTTATGCGGTCCCTCTATGCCTCATAAAAAAAATTCTGTTATATGTCGATGAAGTTGTTTGCTATATGCAAGTATTTATGAGATATATTTTTAAATATTTTTTGTGAGGTTTCTTTTTATACGGTCTCTATCTACCACACACACACAAAAACAGGTTTTAATGTATTTTAGTTGTCATTCAAAAGAGTTATTGTGTAATATGTTAACATAATTTCTCAGATTATATTAATAAATGTTTATACATCGAAATAATTATTTATGATGAAAAATTCCATAATCTTTGTTAGGTAAATATTATATTATTATTATTTGAGTTTCTGCCTATTCGAATTAAATATCTATAAGGGCAGAAAATTGAATTTTGAAATTATTGAAATAATTATTAAGAAAAATGATTCTGTTTTTTATAACGTGTACCTTCTAATTAGAAGGGCTTTCAATTTGAATGTTAATAATATTTGTTCGATCTGTAATTATTGAATCAATTTTTAGCCAGACACGTCTATGAAATGACTAACAATTTTAAATATGATGCGTGTTCGGAAACTAAGTACCATTTGGAATTTTTTACAAAGCAAAATTTATTTTTACATGAAAGAGCATGTCGGGACCTATTTTTCTACATAGTTACCACCATTGTTCAGAAATTGTCAAATCGGAAAACCAACTTGTCTATATCTTCTTCAAAGAAAGATTCCGCCAGTGAAGAGAGGCATTACTGAACAGCTCTTTGAGGAAAATCATCACAAAGCAATCTTATGGTGAACCACCTGTGTGTTTTCCCGAATTTTCTCATTCACTTTTTCAACCAAACCATCATGAATAAATAGTAGATGGCCGCCCACTTCATGCATCGTCCTGAACGTTGGTGTGTCTATCATTGCATTGTCGAACCCACTTTCTCACCATTCCATCACCCATTAAATTTTACCCATGAACCTCTAGAAGTTGGCAGAAGAATTTCAACTAGCTTAACATTCCTTGAATTCCAAAAACGGATTATAGAACGAACTTCACAGTCGACAAGATCAGTAATCATTTTACACGCTCACTAAGTCATGTAAAAACAACACAATCTTACTGTAATAGCATCACTATAGAGAACAGGCAATCAACCAGAGACACGCATGCGCAAGAGTTGAACTTTGATACTACAACTGTGGTTGTAGTAGAGCAAAGTGGTACTTAGTTTCCACACACGCCTCATATTTGCTTCAAGATAATAATTATGCGAATATATCTTTTAAAAATAACGCAAAATTTATAATTTTTCCTCATATTTTTAACTTTATGCTCGCAATTTTTTCAATTCCTACTATTATTTTACACTTTCCCTATATATATATATATATATATATATATATATATATATATATATATATAGATATATATATATATATATATATACCTTGTTCAAATTTTTAATTGTTAATAAAATTATTTTTATTCATCTACTCAAGTTCAAATACATTTTTTAAAACTTGTAGTGTATGACACTTGATGTTAATACATTTTTCAAATATTTATTCATTGATTAAATTAAAAAAAATGAATAAATAGTAACAAACGCACAAAAATAATAGTCCAAATTCCTACATAAAAAGGAAAATCACTCGTTGTGTCCCTGTAGCGCAATGGAGAGCACGTTGGGCGTCTAATCCAAAGATTGTGGGTTCGAATCTTACCTGGGATGGCCTGTGACTTATGAATTAATAAATAGTAACAAACAAAAGTAATAGTCTAACATCATATGTAGCAAGGACAATCACACTTCCCATTTTGCCACTTAATATTGTGATTCTGATATATGTATATACATATTTGTATTACTTGTAATTATTTGATAAAAAGTAACTAAAACATATTTTTCTTTGTTGACCTAAGTAGGAATTACCTTAATTTTTTTTATATTGATTGTTATGTTCTAGCATGCCTGTGGAAAATTCTTCAAGCCATTATTATCTCTTAATTATTTATGGGATACTCACAAGAATTTGAATTTTTAATGCATTTTGAAATTAGTATTTATTTATTTTTGTATTAGGTGTTTATATTTTTATATTGATACTTTTCCTTAAATCTCTGTTTATTTGTTTTAATTCCGATTGTATAATAGATTTATTGAGAAAACAAGTTCAAATCTCAGATTAACAATATTTTGTAACTTCAAATTTGAATTCTTAATTAAAACATATTCCAAAACGAATTAAAATAGAATAAAAAAATAAGATACTTATTTATATATATTCGGAATAAACAATTAATTCATATAACTTGTATTTTGAAGAGTTTCTATTAGTCATAACTTAGAGAATTCTTAATTCTTATATTGATAATTTAAGGTCAAAGAAAGAACTGAATTGATGAATTACGCTGCAGGTTTGAATATGTTATATAAGATTTTTTATATGAATATTTCTGAGATTGCATTCTGACAAACACCATTCTTTAAGAGAGTAGTTAATTATAAAAAATGTTGAATTCCAACCTATACTTTGAGAATATAGAATGATTAATTAATAAACATTAAATATGAATAAAATTAATTAATGATGTTTCTGATGCGTTGAAAAATGCAGTGAAATATTGACTAGTGGTTACATTCAGAAAGAAAGAATGGAGGGCCATATCTTCAATTTAAAATAACGGCAAATTGTAAAAGTAGTTTTAAATTTATTCTACATTTCATAGAAGTAAGCTTGCTATATATGCCTATTTCAGTAGTGCACACAAGGGTGGGGGTTCCTGGGGGTCCGGACCCCCCAAAGCCCTTGATTTTTTTCTGATTGATTATAATTCTAAGTATATAGTACGTAAAATTTAATTAATTACTTGTTATTAATGATTAATTTTATTAATTAATGCTAATTATTTATTCAATAATTAGCTTTTTACTGTGTTTTGTTCCCGAAAATCGACAAAATCAAAAGGAGCATAGTACAAGAATGGTGAACTTTCGACCCCGGACTCCCTCCCTTGAAAAATTCCTGTGTGCGCTACTGGCCTATTTACATCTGGAATTTATATTAGTAACGATAAACTTATTGAACCAATTCATGGAGTTTATTCATAATAATGAACTTATTGAACCAATGCATAATAAACAAAGTTGAACAAGCAATATAAAAATTTTTTTTAAAGGCAATTCCTACTTAGGTCAACAAAGAAAAATTTTATTTTAGTTACTTTTTATCAAATAATTACAGTTAGTATAAATATGCATATACATATGGCAGAAACAAAATATTAAGTATCAATTAATTGATATTAATTATCATTAAAGTACCATATTGTCATCCAAAACAATCGTGAATATAAAATTTCAGTTCAACTGAATGCTTTAAAACGTGAGAAAAAATATTTTAAAGTTTTGACCCAAATTGCTAAAAATGAAACTAACGTGACTGTATCTGCAATTCTTTAAATAATTAGTTTCAGTCAATTAATTTCAATTAATTACATTTAAATTATCGTATTGTCACCCGAAACAGTCGTGTATGGTCAATTTCATCTCAAATGAACGTTTTAAAATGTGAGAAAAAACTTTTAAAGTTTTGACACAAGTCGCCAAAAATGATACCAACGTGGCTGTATCTGTAGTTCTTTGAATAATGAATTTTAATCAATTAATTTTTATTAATTATAATTAAATTACCGTATTGTCATTCAAAATAATCGTGCATATGAAATGTATTTTATTAACGAATGAAAATTTGAACAAGATGTAGGGAGATTGTGTACTAATAGTAGGAATTGAAAAATAGATTTTGAAAAGCTAGTCTTAAGAAATTCGAATTGGTAATTTAAAAGATACACCTTATAAAACGAAAAAGGTATTTAGTGAAAAACAGTTGAAAAACATTAGTTGATATTTTTAATAAAATACTTATTGTGTGATTTCTTAAAATAAGAATGATATACTTTAGCAATGTAACTTTTGAAAGAGAACTCACACTTTTGCGAAATGAAGAAACAATTACATTAAATTGTAATAAAAATATTGTTGTTGAAATTATAACAGAAGGCAATAATTCTTTTTTTCTTTAAAATTTAATTCATTTTGAAGATAATCAAATATGATCTCAAATACTATTATGACGTTTGGGGAAATTGTTGAGTAGTATGAGAATTATGAAATTCGATAATTAATTTGTTTCGACCAATTAATTACGGTATGTAAAGTTGATTACAAGTTATTCAAATATTTGACTACGTCCATTCTACACAATGTGTTATTAGTGAAGGAGGTTCTTTTCCATTTTTTTCAGTGTTTTAAAGCGGACTCTCTCTTTTTGTTTGGGGGGGGGCAGTCACTGCTTACACCTCAAATTACAATCGGTGGTACAGCTCGCAGGTGGGGTGGTGTTTTTCCCATAGCCATCGGTTATCAGGGTGATGTCAGATGAAAAGACATCGCAATATCTTACGGGTGTACGTGCAGATATGAACAGTGTAATGCTTTCTGAATAAAGAAGGTGATTTGGCAGCTGCGTGGCGGGAGAACATTACACTATCCTTTAAACTATTTTGAGGAAGAATTCATTTTTCTAAATTTAGGTATGTGGGTTTACCAATGGATCGTTCGGAACCAATTTTGATGCAATTTTTTTAAAACTATCTTCATATTTATCCTAGTGATATAGGTTAAAAGCTCCTTGAAATAGAAAAAATGAATCTACAAAACAGTTTAAGAAAAATTCAGATAGGTTCTTATTCTAACGAAAGTCAGTTACTTGCTCATTTTGTGTTGAAAACAGGAGTTTACAGTTGCGTCTATAGTTCTGGTAAGATTATAGAGTCTGACTGAGAAACAATATTAGTGCCCATCTTCTTTTTGAAAGAAAACTGGGTGAAGATGGTGTAAAATGCTTTGAAAGCAGTGTTTCTCAAACTGTAGGGCGCGCCCCCGGGGGCGCGATAACCCTACGAGGGGGGCGTAAAATTGTTATCGAAAAGGAGGGCGCCAGTATTGAAAGTTTGAGAAGCACTGCTTTGAAATGATAATAATATGACACGGTGTAGGTTGAATACTGTTACGTTGGTCGGGGGTTCGAGGATTTTATGCCAATCAGTTGCGAATAACAAGTCAGTTCTTTAAGAGCGATGAGAATTTATTGTAGAAAATTCAATCCTTTAAGTCAGTGCTTCTCAAACTTTCAATACTGGCGCCCTCATTTTCGATAACAATTTTCATCGCGCCCCCCATATACATTAATAATGTACTGAATGCAATAATAATGCACTTTGACGCTAAAGCTACAACAGGTGATCTTAATTATAAACCAAACAAATTAGTAACATAAGTATTAAATTTTGTATACTACTTTTAAGCAAAAATAAATAAATAAAATAATAGGATAATTATTATGTTAATTTTCCTTTCTCTAATTTTTAAATTGAACATATTGCAAAATGCGGTGGCTGCTTAGAAGACAAAATATAGATATCTGCTAAATATAGAAAAATAACTCAGAGGGTCAATTTCTAATCATAAGCATTCCTTATAAAAACTTTGCTTTGCAAGACAAGCCCATGGAAGTCGTTAATACTTATTAAACTTGTTCTTAATTTAGTATTAATTAATTAGTTATAAAATACTCTGTGCAGCACTGATACATTAAAAGTATACCGGCTGAAGTGCCCGCTCTTTGCACGAGTTCATTTATAAGAAAATAAAACATTATTGAAATAATCGCTGAATTTTGTAAGGAGAGTAAAGCCAAGTGCGCGACATTGTTTACAAAAATGTAAAATGATTTTTTAATGATTGCTCAAAGTATAATTAGTTTAAAGCGAACTATAATTTTAAGCCTTACAGAATTATCATTTAGAATTGATGTTGAATAATGAACAATAATATAAAATTCAAATGAAGAATAATTGTATTATTTTTAATATTTAAAGCGAAAAGACTTCAACATGTTTTAACCTGGGAGCAGGCGGGCACTCGATAAGGTCGAGGGGGTTATTGAGTCACCCCAATCCTTTTTTTATAATTATTTTATTGTACACGATACAAATCGTGATTCCAGTGAACAATTTAACTAAGAGAAAGTTTAATTACCTACTTTCAAGAACTTTTAAATTTTTCTTTGGTAACAAATAAACAGTTTTACCAGAATTAATGATTTCGTAATCTGTGTGTCCCACGTGACCATTTCCAGGTAAAAATTGTATTCATTATGATAATATGTATGTTACTGCTAAAAAAATTGTGTAAAAACGTTTTTTTGCATGGAAAAAAGCGCAACAGAGAAATACATTACTTACAACTTCCCTAAATGAGAAACAAACACGTAAGAGAGGGGTCATAATTAACTGTACCAATAATTTAGAAGGTCATACAGATTACAGCTATAATGTGCAGTATTTCAAAAATTATGACAGTGATGAATTTCTTATGTTCCTAAATTTCTTCGATTCTGGATCTGGGATCTGATTTTTCCCTGAAAGAGTTGTATGTTAGGCTTAAAAAGAAAGCGTAGTAAAAAAATCTCTCATCATGGGATTACAGCAAATCAAATAAAAGTTTTTTTTTATTTGGTTATAGGATCAACGATAGCTAATTAGGTATTGAAGAAGTTTTTATTTTTGATGACTCAATATCAAGTGCCTGTAAATTATATCAGAGTAAAAGTGCATTTTTTATTATGTCTGAAAGTATTTTGTTTGAATTCATTCCAGTAAATTAATTATTTTTAAATCTTTTATTTTCGATATGCTCGCGCCCCCCCTCGTAAGGTTATCGCGCCTCCCCAGGGGGGTGCGCCCCACAGTTTGAGAAACACTGCTTTAAGAGCAGGATTCAGCAGCAATATTCAAAAAATAAATCTCAGAAGATCTTCACACCTTCAACAGAACTCAGACACAATTATCGGTGTCTAAAATACACGAATATAAAAGATTATTCACAAGCAATTACTCTTTCAACAGCCGAAGTAATCACTAATCGCTTCAACAGTCAGAGCAATACTAACAGATCACTAGTCAAAACCAGACTGACTGACTTTCGAGACGAGCTCTTTCTCTATTTATATCCCTCGCGGATAATTAAAAAAACACGCTTGCGTCATAGGTCTTGAAAGGAAGGAACGCTGGAAGGTCTCAGGAAAATTGGGCTTTTAAAAAGCCCTCCGTCCCTTATCTGATGTGTCAGAGTCCTTAACGTTGAAGTCTATTGTTACAGTTCACTTAAATTTTAAGAATTAGTCCATGATATGTAGAAAAGATGAAATCTGGCGACGTAAACGTTTCTTAGATGTATCCTGTTGAATTTCCTGTCACTGGTGATTGATTATGAGCCTTGTCTGTCGATAGCGGCTATAGGTCTTGAAATTAGTGAATTTCTCTACTAATTTCTAGAAGAATCCAGAGGCTTCCGAACTCGCCAACAGGATCGCCAAGTCGCCAAATCGGTGGACAAAATTGACGCCAAATTGACTCTATCACCAAGAATTCTCCAAGTTTCCATTGAATCATCATTATAAGGGACGACGCTTGTTTGTGAATATAACAGTTTTGACGTAAATTAAATCTAATTTAGAGTAAGATAAAGGTATTACACATCCAAATACAAATTATTTATACTATTTGACACCAAATTCGTAACAATACATTTGTTTTATAATCGAGAGGTAGAAGTATACTGAAAAAGAAAAATAAGATATGCAAACATGAAATTTAGAAGCTATTTCCTTTCAATGTTAAATGAAATTTTTATATGTGACTATTAACAGAGACATTACTCCTTGAAACATGAGGACCTCCGTATGTAGTAAGATAATCCGCTAGTCCATGAAGTAAAAAGCTATTGGAAGTTTCGAACAGCTTCATATGTAAGTTTCATGTGATCCAACATACCAAAGCACTAGTTTATTTATTCTAGTTTGCACAGTTTATTTTTTAAATGTTTAGGATTATGTATTAAGTGCATAACGTTTTCGTATTATACATTGAAAACATTTAGCCCTTTCTTAGAAACAAGTAATATAAAAAAAATTAAGGCAATTTATATCTAGGTCAACGAAGAAAAATTTTATTTTAGTTACTTTTTATTAAATATTAACAATTAATATAAATATGCATATGCATGTAACGATAAAACTTATTGTGTGACATATTTGTCGTGCTGAGTGGTTGATTTTAACATAGCGAACCAAAGGTTGGGCGTTACCGGTGGTGTGTGAATGATACTGTATCATCGAAGAAGCAGGAATCTTGAAAGGATTAACTCCAATTTATTGCACTTCTTGAAGCATATATGCAGCTTAAAATAATAAAGACTTTTGGCACAGAACAGACAAAGACAACACACAAACACACAAAGTGCGGAAGCCGGCTGACTACATGATTGCAGAGAGGCGAGAGCAGAAGAGAAGAGAGCGGGCTATTTCAAGATCTCAGTATTTCTAGGCAACAGGATGTCACGTGATTTTAGGAGGTGGATGGAAATAGTTTCATAAGTCCCCGGTAGGCGGGTAACCAATTAAAATAATTACGTGTTTGTTCTGAAAGACTGGACGTTAATGATTCAAGAGCTATTACAGATTATTGGAATTATTGCATACATATGACAGAAGTACAGTAATAAGTGACAAAATTGAAAGCTATTTTCCGTGCATTTTTCTATTTTTCTTTCTATACATGGAGTTGAACTACTTTTTTCAATTATTATTGTTTATTCATTAATTGAATTTAATTATTCTAATAAAATTGTATAGTAAAAAGAAATAACATTCTCACAGAAATTAGGTCATCCCAGAGAGAATTTGAAGCCACGACCTTTGGATTAGAAGTCCAACACGCTATGCATTGCGAACCATTACAGGGACACAACGAACGATTTTCCTTTCTCTTGTATGCTGTTGGATTACTCTTTTTGTTTGTTATTATTTATTAATTTTTGAATTTAATTAATGAATTAATATTTGAAATAACTCAGTTAACATCAAGTGTCATCTACTACAAGTTAAAAAAATGTATTTGAATTTGAAAGGATGAATAGAAAACATTTTATTAAGGATTGAAAATTGAACAAGATATATATATATATATATATATATATATATATATATATATATATATAAAAAAATATATATATATATTTGGTATATATATATATGAAAATAAACAAGGAACAAAAATATATATCCAAAGAAACTAAGTTCCGTTTGGTAATAAAAAAACCCCCTAAATTGTATACAGATACAGAAAAAACATTTATTAGACAAAAATGTAAAACTCTTAAACTACCTTTCCACGTAACTGCCGAAATTTTGCAGGCATGTGTCATATCGTGGGACAACTGTCACACCTTTTTATATGCCTTCGCCTTCGGTGGTCATAGAAGGTTGCCGCCTGTGTCTTCAACCAGTTGGAAACATTTTCTTTCAGCTCTTTGTCATTGTTGAAGTGTTTACCGGCAAGGAAAGACTTGAGATGTAAGAAAAGATGAATCATTTTGTGTTCTGGGACGACCCTCCGCAACTAATCGCTAGAGGTGTGAGGTCAGGGCTGTACGAAGAATGACCAAACACGTCCCAGCCAAATCCTCGTAGGAGGGTTTGTCCGTAAATTCACAAATTTGCCGATAAATTTCGATTGGTTTCATTTTCTTAGCATTCAGAAAACGAATTACACTGGTTTCACTTTTTTAGCATTCAGAAAACGAACTACACATCTGATTTCGCACGCAGTGGGATTTTCAATCAACACTGACATTGTAAACAAGCACAACAAAGCGTACGTGGCTGACAGTGATCTTTGGAAACATTTTCTTTCAAAATGACGCATGCTTCTTCTCCTTGATACTGAGAGTCTGTCGGGCATGCGCGGAACTGCGATCGCTGCGCTGGTAGTGGATATAAATGAAACGGAACTTAGTTTCTGGATATGCCTGTATATATAGAAACGGAACTATATATATATATATATATATATATATATATATATATATATATATATATATATATATATATATATATATATGTATATACATATATATATATAGGGAGAGAGTGAAATAAAATAGTAGGAATTAAATAAGTGTATGTCTAGAGAAAAATGTCTTGAGTTTAACTGAAAGTTCTATCTTTATTATTGCTTCGATTGCTTGAGAAGTTTTTAAAATCAATTTCATTCTCCCTATAATAAAAAAGGCTTAACATCAGAAAAATACTAAACTTATACTTAAGAAGCGAAATTTCAATTTAAAGCAACATGTTATTATTAACTATTATCCCATCAAGAAAATGCAACGTTTTAAATATAAAAATATAAATTCAGTTTAAAATCTCTTTTCTAAATTCGTAATTTAAAACAAATAACGTTTTCCTTACATAAATATAACAAATCATTAAATATTAAAGGAATTTCATACAATAGCAAGCTAGATGAAGATTGAAGTAGCCAAAATAATCTTTTAAATAAAAATATCGTATGAAATAGTCATTTATATTTATGGTATAAAATTGAATATTAGACAGAGGTTGCAGACATTTTATTGCGATGCACTACCTTAAATGCATTTCCTTTTCATTTAGTTGTCTGTATTACATTACATTTCATTTTTATTTTACACATATATAAATTTTATGCGGCTTTGATATAAACAGAAGTAATAAAGATGTGTATTTTTTACTGAAAAACTACTTAAAACATTTTTAAGCTTCTGGGAGCTACTTAAAATAGCTTTAAACCATCAAAACTGTTTTAAACACATCTTATTCTCATGAATGTTTTACGTTGAACATGAATGAATCTTTGTGATATTAAACCATTTATTAGAAAATCTATTACTTATGTAAATAATCAAACAAAGGAATGCAGTTACAAATATAAAACAAGAATCAAATAAATTAAAAAATTGAGACATCTGTTTTATCATTCAAGATATATGAATATTTTATATCTTTAAAGTTAAGATTTAATATTTTTAGAGATTAGTTTTTGTTCTAGCCTTTTTCAACTCCTACTACTAGTTCACTCTTTTCCTATATATATATATATATATATATATATATATATATATATATATATATATATAACTTGTTCAAATTTTCAATCGTTAATAAAATACTTTTTCCATTCATCCATTCAAATTCAAATAATTTTTTTAAACTTGCAGTGGATGACACTTGATGTCAATACAGTTTTTTCAAATATCAATTCATTAAATCTAATTTTTTAATTTTAAATTTATTCTGTGTTATTTCTATCGTAGTTGCAACTAGCTGCAACAGATAACGCCGGCACGTTTTTCTAACAAAAGTAGGAATTGACGATAAATTTTTATATATTACTTGTTTACTGTAAAACAGTGTTTAATGTTAACACAAAGGTGTTTGTTAGAAAACACAATAATTTATTTTAATAGAAATTCAAGAACATCAAGTTACAAAAGTAATTTCTCATGACATCAAATTAAAATTTCTATTATAATAAATAATTATTTAATGCTATTTATCGTGTTTTCGAACTTTTCCGTGAAAGTACTTCAGTAACCGCTCTTGTCATAACTCTTTTAACTGGGTGTCCCAAACAGCAGAGAAGCCCTCCAGCGATCCCCAGTCTTCAATAGATTCCAAGTGAGTTCGTTATGAAAAACCGTCTATGTGTATGTGTGTGTGCCCATATTTTTGTTAATGATAAGAGTTGTCTCTGTTTAACTTAAATTAATAAATAATCTTACACTAAAGCAGTGCTTCTCGATTGATTGATTGAATATTAACATCTCACTGTTCAGCTACACGAGGGCGTTTGGCAACGGACCACGTAATTTTAAACCATGGTCAAGTGACGTGGACGACACCTTAGCTGGCACCCCCCTCTCCTAACGCAGTGCTTCTCGAACTTTCAATCTTTGCAACCAGATACTTAATCATAATTGTCTCATCGCCCCCTTCCTGCTCCATTCAATAACAATATATTGAAGACAGTAATAATATACTTTGATGCAAAAGCTACAATACAGTTTCAATCACTTAATTGCCACCGGCGTCTATAAACTTCTCGCTCAGTCAGTGCGTTAATTGCCTCGGACGTATATATACGTTTTTCTGAAGTACGATCTTTTTTGTGCACAGCTATCTATAAAATTATTCAGAAGGCTTTGAAATACAATAATAGGATCTTGGCAGTGTGTGTTTGTGGAGGATTTGCTTATTTATTCCTTTTCTTTACCTCCCCTCCTCCAATACATCACATACGCACGCCTTTGTGGAAACCGGTGGCATTGGGAATGAATTGTGTACTTTTTAATCAGCATATAAGGGATTAATTATAAACCGTACAAATTATCAAGTGTTAATTTTTGTATATAATTATAAAATTATATATACAAAAATTAACACTTATTAAATATGACAAGCCCATATGGGATCACTGGTATTTATTAAACTTGTTCTTAACTAAATATTATTAAATTAATTATAAAATGCATGGTGCAGTAATAATACATTTGTAAGTGTATTATATTAGTGTAGATATGTGTTCTATTTTTTGTTATGTCAGACTGTATTTTGTTTGTTTTAATTTCAGTAAATTAATAATTTTTTAAAATAATCTTTTGTTTTCAACTTTTCAATATGCTCGCGCCCCTTTCGTAGGATTATCATGTTTCCCCCAGTGAGGGGGAGATCCCCACAATTCGAGAAACGCTACACTAAAGAGAGACTTTATTGAATCCAGGCCCGAATTTACAATTTTTAGTTTAATATTTAAAGTCCAACGCTCTATACTTCCATATTCTGCTTTGAACTGATTTCATAAATGTATGAATTCAATATAAGACATCAACTTTTATGTTGCAATCACAAAGTTATCACATAAATTCTAGACATCTTTTAGTAATGAGAAAAACTCGCCCCGAGATTCGGATGAAAGTTTATACAAAATTCTTTACAGTACAATTTTTTATTATTTAGTCAAAAATTTTGAGGTATATAAGTAATTAACAACTTCTTTTAATGTAAATATGTATTATAAAATTCTAATGTACTGAAACGATTTCGGCAGAAAAATATAAATAGAAAAACATAGTTCCTTGATTAAACTGTGAAAAGTTTTAGTAAAACTGAGATTTTTCTATGTACTAGAAGATGGGTGGCCAACCTCTCTCTCTCTCTCTCTTTTTAGGAAGAGAGCCACTTTCAGGTAAAATATAATTATGCATGTCATTTCCAACATTTCGAACAACAAATGAAAAGGTAAAAAAATGTTACTTATAGGCTTATTCTGTAATTATTACGCAAAGAGCACATTTTTAATGCAGGTCTAAGTAGTGCAAGTTTAAAAATAATGTAATAAATGAGACCAAAACACAAACTTAAATTTTATTGTTAATCAGTTCAGTTAACTTTGAACGATATTTTAATTTCGTTATGTTCATAATAAGAAAACAAGTGGCCGCGGTAGCCGAGTGGTCAAGGTATCGGATAGTGGCTGGCCTTGCCACGAGTTTGAGCCCAGTACCACTGAAGACCCGCCGTGTAGAGCAGCGATGCACATTAAATCTGTCGAGAGCTCAAACTTCCTCCCGTTGGTGTGGTTGTTAAAGGAAGGGGGTGCCAGCTCAGGTGTCATCCACGTCACTTGACCATGGTTCAGAATTACGTGGTCCGTCGCCAAAAGTCCTCGTGTAGCTGAACAGAGCGACGTTAATATTCACTCACTCAATAAGAAAACATTTGTTCACAAATGTTTGTTGATTCAAATCAACAACAATATCTGACCGCCACACAGTGTAACTATGAAAAATTGCTTGCTTGTATAAATTTCCAAAATTTAATATAATTCCTTATATTTGCTTTTCAGTGTTAAATGATGCTGCAGACAATAATAACGATTTAGATTTCAGGTGGATAAAAATTGACATTTTTTGCGCAGAAATTGGAAGAGGATTTGAGAACAGATCAGCATTTTCTTATGCTCTTGAAAATAATTCACAACCTAGTACTGAAATAATTCTGCAAAAATGTATATTAAATCTTTAAATCTATCATAGCTTGGAGCACTATTAACTTTGGTAGATATTCCCTGCGTTAAAATGAAGCTTGCCCTCTAAAAAAAATTCTTTTTCCCTCTAAAATTAAGACAAAAAAAGCTTGCCCACAAAAGAAGGTATATGACCAACTATAGGTTAGGAAAGAAAAAATAATCTTTTCTATATTCTTAAATTAAAGTTATTTTAATGTCCCATAATATCGGTAAGGAAAGCTATATATATAAATCACACATAATCAATCTTTATTCTAAAATAGTAGGTACTCACTGGACAGTTCAGTGTTTTCTTAGAGATAGTTAAAAATGCATTCCCTCAAATTCCAAAATCTCGCGCGAGAAAAAATCTTTGGAGAGCCAACTCGCACAACAATGTAGGTTCATTCTCTATACCAGCGGTCGCCAAACCGTTTAACCTCACGGACCAGTAAATTTATAATTTAAATCCCACGGACCACTAATAGAATTTTGTAAATGTTAAATACATTTATAAAAAATAATTGTGATTTAAGAACACAATCAATGTATCTACACCCTCTGACTGGAGCATCCGTCTCTCAGACGGGGATGATTTGCTTTGATGCCTGTAGATAACGCTGTGCCGTGATTTTGGGGGTGCGCTGCCTAGACATCTTCATTTGGACTCGACCCAGGGAGAGGATCACGTGGTGGTACATGACGATTTTTTTTCAACTCACGATATGTGGGATTTTTCTTATCTATCACCATCTATCACATGGATATTCCTGTAGTTTTATCGAGTTTGGTATTATTATTTTTAGTTATTTTTGTAGGAATATCAATACAATTTTTTTAATCAGTTTTTACAAAAATACTAGTCAGAATTCTAGTGATAAAACTATATTGTTGCGCTTGATTTAAGCCCACGTATTTTATTTGAGCCATTCTTAATTTCATGACCTGTAAATATATTTGAAACAGTTCTTAAGGTAGTAAAATTAAAAAAAAAACGTATCTGTATGCAAAACTTCTCAGTATGGCAAAAAAAATTGATGTTCTGTCCAGAGGGTTTAAGCATAATTTAACGTGATAAGTAAGTATGTTCCATATTTTTTGGGGACCAGCGAAATTTTTCCGCGAACCTCTAGTGGTCCACAGACCACCGCTTTGGCGACCTCTGCTCTATACGATAAATTTCTATTGTTACTCATTTAAGAGTATTTAAAATGGCACGCGTGCCGCTGGTTGGCTAGAACCATGTAGAACAGAGGTTCTCAAACTTTTCTTCTCATGGACCTCTTCCCATGTTTTTCGGTTTGGGGTAGAATCCTGCTTATCTAATATTGAATTTTCCAAAATTTATCAAATTAGATGCCTTTTCGACATCTGGTATAGAACTACTTATTTTTAAAGATTTAAATTTCTAACTTTCTAACACAAAAGATAAGAAACACATGCCAATTAAATTAAAATTTAATTAACGCATAAAACAACTGACCAACAAACAAATGTTTATAATAGAAGGGATGAATCTGGTGCTTTAATAACAAATTTTTTACATTTGGAAACACACACACACACGCGCGCGCGCACACACACACGCGCACACACACACACGCGCACACACACGCGCACACACGCGCACACACACGCGCACACACACGCGCACACACACGCACACACACGCGCACACACACGCGCGCACACACACACACACACACACACACACATACACACAATCTTGCCAGATTTAGTCTTAAATCTCCTCGGTTAGTATAGAGTTTAGTCTTTTTCTTTCTTTTTTATTTTGGAAATGGGCAACCACGCTGAAACTCCTTCTCATTAGGAGAAGCAATTAAAACCTTTTTCAGAATGCTCCATAATTTGGGATAGATAACAGGTATGTCTTTTTAAAGATAAAACTGCTAACATCCGTTTCTAAGCTTTATTTTTTAGGATCTTCTCTACTGCCTTTCCTGTTCAGTTCCTTTTGTAATATGACACATTTGCTTTTTCAATGTGACCATATAAACTAATCGCCTACTATGGTAATTACCATAGACAAATTATTCTCAAACCTAGTTTCAAAATCTGATTATAGGGCATTAAAATGCCGAACGTAGGTTATAGCGTCATTTTCCTGGCAGAATGTCTATGGCCAATTGAGAAACTGGGAAAATTCGCACAACGTCTAATATTATACTCCTTTAGCTTAATTCTATCAAGAAACGCTGAAATAATGGTTCTTGTTTAAAAATAATTTATGCTGTCACCTTGTAGCTGCAAATTAATCTCATTAAATTTAGTAAATAGGTAAAATCTGGTTTTCATTTGATTAAATTTTGTTTTAAATTTATAGTCACATTCTGGTTTAATGAGAACCACTATCTTTGATCCCTCGTAACACCTCATGGGCCCCACATCCTTTTTTATCTAACGTGGATCCCTTGCAGGTCTTCATAGACTTCTGGGTGAAACTTTGAAAGATAGGTAAAGAAACTTAACATATATATTTTAAGAGGACGCAGTACGACTCAGGTGACATAAATCGGTCAAAAAATCAAACATAACTTTTGTTGGTCTAAATTATTTTTTATATATTTTTCTACACACTCACAAAATTTGAAAGCTCTAAGTTTAAAAAAAACGCAGAGTTATGATAACTGTTACGTTTGTTTTTATTCACATTCCAGCAAATCAAAATTTTAAACTGATTTATCTCAGAAAGATAAACCTAGTTTGTCTTCATTTAAAAAATGCCAAGGTATTTTTTTATTGTGCGAAATACTTGGGAGGTTTTTTTCACTTGTTGCTAATAGTATATGGAACAAAAGTTGGTATGCATTTTTCCTTGAAACCAATACTTATTTTTTAAAAATAATTTAAGTTATAATTTGCACATTTTTTAAGGGATTTTCCCAATGCATTCATAAAAAAGAAGTATTGTAGGAATACCAATCATGTTATCACACAAAACCATTCCAACTTTTGTTATACATAATTTAATGCACTTGCAAATCAAGTTTCATACATGTACGTCAATTTTTGTAGGAGTAACATTTTAAAATCGCTCCATAAGTTTCAAGCTTTTCCCTTAAAAAATTAAACGGTTAGATTTTTATGAAATTTTGAGCACAAAATCTGTTTGACATCATACGTACACATAGGAGGCAACCAAAAAATCATGAAAATCATTAAATTAAAAAAATTTGTGTAAATCATACCATGTCCCTTTAAAACATTACAAAAGCTAGTCTCTTGCGTATATAAATATATTAAAACACACTACAAGGAAATCTTATTTTTTAAATATTTCTTATAAAAAATTCTTAACCCAGGTTTATACTACCTAGATATATAGACTCTGTTAAAAATGGAAATGGTACTTCATGGTTATAATAAAACGCAGGGTAATATTCTGAGAACAAAGATTTTTTGAATAAAGGTTAAGCCTAAGAGAGTCATTTATATTTATTCTACGGATTTGTCTGTCTGAATTGCCTCAGACACAGGAAAATAAAACTTTCAAGTTTCCATAACTATTTCTTGTAAATCTTTATAATTTTGTATTATTTTGTGGATATATATAGCTCTCTTCATACCTTATAAAGCCATATACTTAATATTGATACAAAAATTTGAAAAAGTTCTTTATCACTTCATTAAAAATTAATACAAATGAATTGAATTTTACTTTGATACTTTTTATCCCTATTCAATAGCTTAGGTTACTAATATATTAACACATTTTTTTGTTTAGAAGCTTAATATGACTCGTAATGAGAACTTTAATTAATTTTTTCTGTTATTATTTAATACCATTAATTTTTCATGAATAAATAATTGAATATTTAAGAAGCTTGCTAATTTGGAATGCACTGTAATAGCTGTTAATTAGCAATGATGAATTTTATTGTGTCAAATGATAATTTCATGCGTTAATAAGGAAGCTATCGAGAAAAAAAATGGAGAGGAATAGATTATATATATTTTTATAAAAATTGTTTTTTGTGATTAGTGATTTTAAAAATACTATTACATTCAGAGTTATTTTGAAGGTTTTATAAAATAAAGCTCAGGGTTTCAGTAGCTTATTTAAAGTAGCTGCAGATACAGAAGTAATACAAAATAGGTTACATTCAAAATTTTTCATTCATAGAATTTTCAATTTAAACTGTCAAAAGTACGTTTATATCATAACTAGTTACTTATAACCATACGAAATTCTTGCGATCGAATATTTTAAAATAAAAGATACGCTTTTTAATTCGATTTCTCAACAAACTTCAGACATACCAGACAATTGTCACTTGAGCTATAATATTCATTACCTACACTGGTGTAAGAAATTAAAAGAATTTGCAGACTTGATCGATTATCTCTAGAACTACTGGACCGACAAGGATGAAATTTGATACGTACATACATTGATATATACACAATACAAAACAAATAATCATTCAACAATTGCAATGCACAGGCATGATCGTTCGTAACTCTCGTTGGAGATGGAAGGTATGAAACAGCGGTTGTAGAACAAACAAAAGAAATGGGTTAATAGGGGGTATGGTTCTCTCTTACGGCTATACAGGCCTCGCAGAGTGACGTCATACTTGAAAAGGCAGTTTATCAGTTCTTGTGGCAATTCGTCCCACTCGTTCTTCAGCGCTGCTTTCATTTCCTGGATGGTCCTCCTCATAGCGTCCCAGACATGCTTTATAGGGTTGAGGTCCTGAGACCTGGCTAGCCAATTTATACGGCGAATATCCTCACTCTCTAGAAATTCATCGACCAGAAGAACTCTATGTGGTTTCTCGTTATCGTCCATTAAAATGAACTTGAGCCACATGCACCCCTGAAAAGGCGAACATAGGGCTCTAAGACCTCATACCTATACCTCACAGAGGCTCTTTCAAAGACAGGGAGAGGTGTACGTCCATCCAACATGATGCCTGCTCAGACCAATAAACTTTCTCCGCCATAATTGTCGATTTCGCGGACATTGAAGGGTAGGTAGCGGGTCCCTGGTTCTCTCCATATGAACTTACGGCGATAATCGGTGTTCGGCTGTTCATCGGTGAACAGAACGGTCACCCATTGATCTATACTCCAATCTCTATGCTGTCTGCACCATACTAAACGGACTGTCCTATTCGTAGACGTGAGCGGGACGCAAACAGCAGGTCTTATGACAAACAATCCTCTCTTATGAAGTTTCTGTGGCTGCATACAAGTAACGAGAAAGCTAAGAAACTGTAGCCACTCTGTTACGCCTTGCTATAATCGAGAAATGGCAATGTTCTTTAGCGGTCGTGCCTTTTGGACGACCTTGCCCAGGCTTTCTCTCAATGGATCCAGTATCCTGGAACTGTTTCCATAAGTTACACACGACGCTGGGTGTTAAATTGAACTCTCTACAAATCTGGACTTGACATTGGCCTGCTTCTAGCCTCCCACAATTCGCCATCTCATTTCATCATCTAAACGTTGGTGGTTACTCATTTTTACTGATGCAATTTGAATTGAACCGATTGCTTCAAAATAACACCAAGAAATTCGCCGAGGTGTGCTGACGAACGAAATACGTTTTAACTTAAACGCGTTTATAAAGCCAGTTTTTCTGCTTGCTTCACCTACACACACGTGTACGCTTACGTATTTGCCGTACAAGATATGCACTTTTTATCTAGAAGCAGTGGTCTTTCATTCAGTTCAGTTCTTTTAACGCAATGCGATAAAAAATAAGCAAATTCTCTATTCATTCATTATTGTATTATGATTCGAGCTGTTTAAAAATCTTCGCTTTTTTTATTTCCGATTATTCTGTGCTGCAACATAGATATAATGGCTTAACAGTATTTTCAGTAGCAGTTTGAAACAAACGCTGTAGCAAGTTAAAACATCTACCATTTTGAAAATTCTACGCCAAATTTCAAGAGTCTAATAGCTAATACAATGGATAGTCTCTTATTATACCAAAGAGCTTAAACAGATTAACGCGAGCTCAAGCTCTTAAAAGATCAACAACTCTAGGAAATCGAAATTAATGAATATTCAACAAAAATCTCAATCCGTGTAAGATTTGCAATTACGAAACTTTCACGGATATCTCTACTTTAAAATTGTCTTTTTAATCGACAATCTGGATATAACCATGATTATGGAATTTAATTTCTGCGTAAAAGTGCATTGAAATGTTTGAAACATAAATTTTCAGCTTTATATAGCGTGTGTAAAAATAAAGGACCTATGAAACTGATTAATATGTTGATAGAAGTAGGCATTATTTCTAACGATTAAGTTTATTCCCAAAACATTCATTTTCATTTATTAGAGGAATTGGAACGATGCATTGCCAATATATGTAATGAATTAAGTCATTTGATGTTGCAATGACGCCATTACGATGGCTATTTTATCACATGACGTAACTACATGATGTATACAATTTGACCACTATTATTTGTATTCAGAAGCAAGACTATATGCGAATGAAAGCTCTTCCATTACTTATAATAACAATACTGGAATAGAATCGGTAATAGATGTGTAAAAAGGTAACGAGACTCACACAAATAATTAGAATGCGATCTTCTTAAAACACACTTTTAAAAGTAAGGCTATTTTAAGTCCCCAATTTTCACAAAATCCACAATTTTCAATGAGATAGTTGTAGAATTGACATTGAGTAGCGCTATTTTAATGAATTACTTCTATTTAGAAAAAAGCTTGTGGCAATAGTCAGTGTGCATTCGTTTTGTCAGAATGTAAATATAAACTCGGAAAAAGTTTTCGTGCGAAATGCTTACTTTGCGAAACATTACATTCCTTGTAAAATAGTCTTATCTTGTTAAATGTACCTCCAACGGTATCAAATTATAGTTTGATTCATCCTTGTGTAAATTCTTTACATTAAGCTAATATTATAAAGTGAAATTTTTAGGCTTAATCTACTTCCATACAAACCATTATCTTATCGTTTGTGCTTTTACAATAACAAATTTTAAAGAAAGACAAAGTGTTATACATTACAACAAATACAAATACAAAGAAATATAATTTACTTAATAAAAAAAAGAGATGGAATTAAATGCCTTTTTTTTCTCTCAACTGATTAAAAATTCCTTTCGAAAACCAACCAATAAAACTTCTACGAAGGAAATTCGAACAAAAATATTACTTTCGTAATAACGGTTAGAAAGTCCATTAACCCTTAAATACTAGAAAAAAATTGGATTACTTTTTCTTAAAAAGATCAAGACATGATGAGGAGGGATAGAACACATGTTTAAAAGCCTAAAAATTAGATTTCTTGGTGGCAATGACATCTAGAAAAGATTAAAAGTTTCTCAAGGGTGATAGGTTAAGCTAGCGTTTCTAAGGCAAAAGGACATACACATTGAAACCATTTTATCTCTCAAACATCAGCAGCAAAATACTATAAAAATGTGACACATTTACTGGTAATTTGGAAATATTTTTCTCTTAATACTTTAAAAAGAAAAGCGATTTTCTACTACGCGAATGTTTCTTTTTAAATCCCAGCCTTTTACATTTTTTAATGCCAGAACTTCTATTATTCCATGACAAGAATAGTTTTACATATTTGGCGTTGTTTATTCAGAAGCAAAAACATACTATGATATATTTTAAATAAATTCACTGCTTTTTCATGAGCATAGATATAATTTATTAGAGCATTTGTTGGTAATTTGGCGATAACCATTAACATTAATTATCTTTATATTTAATATAAAATCTTAGACAAAAGTGCAAGAAATTAATTATTACCGTTATTAATAACAAAAAATGTCGTGTAATTCTTTAAGCTTTAATTAAATTACTAACAAGTAATAGAAAAAAAAATAAAGTCAATTCCTACTTAGGTCAACAAAGAAAATTTTTTTATTGTAGTTAATTTTATTAAATAGTTACAATTAATATAAATATGCATATACATATGATAGAATCACATTAATAAGTGGCAAAATAGAAAGCAATTTTTCTTGAAGTTTTCTATTTTCCTTTCTATATAAGGTATTGAACTATCTCATTTTTGTTTCTTACTATTTATTCATTCATTTAATTTAATTATTCTAATAAAATAGTGCAGTAAAAATAAATCACATTCTCATAAATTAAGCCAACCTAGGTGGAATTCAAACCCACCATTTTTGGATTAGAAGTCCAACGCTCTATCCACTCCACTGCAGGGACAGAACGAACGATTTTCCTTCCTATATATGCTTTTGGATTATTTTGTTTGTTTGTTACTATTTATTCTATTTTTTAAAAATTTAATTAATAAATGAGTATTTGAAAAAATTGTATTAACATCAAGTGTCATCCACTACAAAGTTTAAAAAAATGTATTTGAACTTGAATGGATTAATTTATATAAATAAATAGATATAAGGAGAAAGTGAATTAATAGTAGGAATTAAAAAAAATAGAGCCACACAATTGAAACAAAATTAAACGTAGGGGATGTGTCCCTTTTTATATGTAAAAGATATAGGTGGTTTATAGTGGTGAAAAATATATAATCTTGAATATTCTTATAACTATAATCATAACTTACTATTCAATATAGAGCTCGAGTAAGCAATTCATCGTCGCAATTAATTTGCAAGGGTTTTCTTGACTTAGTCAGAGTTAACGAAAATTACAAATTTATTTAAAAGAGATCCCAGTAATAGATAGTTATCCTTTACATATTAATCTCTGGGATGTTTTACTTTCCTCTTATGATGCGATTCGAAAGAAATATTCCATTGAACATGCGTAGAAATGTTTCTTTTTTAATTCACCTCTAAAATAACTGCAAGGAAGTTTAATTACTTATTTTGTAATTCAATAGTTGCAAGCTAATTGTTTTTATTTTTGAGTTTTACAAATCAGAAATTATTTCTTAAACCTAATAATTTTTTTCTTTTTGACTGAAAAATTCGAAAAGAAATAGTATGACATAACAATTTCTATACAGGGTGTCCCCGAAGGCCATGTACAAACTTGGAGGGGAGCTAGAGAATATCCTTAAGAGTCATAATGACATAGGAAAGCATGGGCGGAAACGCAGCCCTAACGAGATAAAGAGACACAAAGCTGTTAAGACTACAATGCAGATTGTAGTGTAAAATGATTTATTACGAAAAAAAACAATAATAATTAAAAGTATGACATTAAAGCATCCCAGGAGGTGTTTGAAATTGCTGCCAATGACAAGTATGCATGCATGATATCGACGCGACATGGATTGGTGGACATGTTCGAAAACACCGGGTGCTTCACGGATCGTAGCAGCAGCGATGTATATTCGTGCCACCGGGTCCATTTCAGAATTGACGGGCGCGTCGTCAATCGTGGCTCTGAAAGATCGATGTTCCACCAAGTTCTGATGCACCCGAGTAAACGTTTGATAATTCGATTGCCACCTCGTTGGATACCTTTCTCCATACAGGGCTAGGTCGTTGATGAAGTGGATACCCTCCAACTCGGCATTCGTATAAAAATTCATGTTCATCGCCACTCTGTCCGTGTCTGAAATGAGGAAACCCCATGATCCGACCTTACTCACGTATAGAGCCACCTATCGTCTTCTGCTCATGCTTTCCTATGTATTTCCTATGTATGCATATAACAGAATGGGTGCGCTGCTTTCCATTCGAAACGGGAATCCATTACAGGCGAAAGTCCAACTTCTTTTCCCGAAGAAGATACAACCATACCTTACTCTGGATTCCAACCCGAATCCACTCGGTTACAAGCCGAGGGTCATCCACTATACTGGCTAGAAGGCACGTGTAGTGGTGGGAGGTGCAATTGTTGTGATCGGTCAGTCCTTTCCTCCTGTATCCATCTAATACATATCCACATCATTGTTTGGTGTAATACGATCATCGATTTCTCTGAAAAGATAATCCTTATTCTCTATAGGCTACAATTCTTTCTCGGCTGAACTCAGAAACGTGCTTTCTCGTATTCTTCGAAGGATTGAGAATCTATTCACGTAAAACAACTGAACGGAAAAGCAATTACAGTGTTTTCAAAGTGATATTACCACTATATAGTACTTGTTGGTGCCGGTACAGGCGACCACGATGTGTGTCTGCGATAAAATGATAATTATTTACAAACAACATAACAGTATACTCTCACGGCAAAGATTTAAGCGATTTAAATACTTCTTTCATGGGGTGGAAGTAGTGTAAAAATACCGTAGACAAAAATACAGTAAAAAACCCCATAGGACCTCAGTAGATTTAAAACGTTTTTGAGATGAAATAGAAACACATTTGTTTCAATAAAAGTCAGTATTTATTGACGAATAAAGTTGAAAACACTTATGGAGTTGGGATGGTCCTATTCTCCTTTTTTAGTTGACATTTTCGGTTTTTTTTGGTTTATTCAAATGGAACCAATCGTTTTGCAATCTGCATCAATTGTTACATTAGTCAGGCCTTCCCTGATCGTATTTTCGATTTCATGAGGCTCCTCGTATAATATATTTCCTAACCATCAGTAATTCTGGATTTTTTCTCGAATTATCATGTCCTTAGACAAGCACTGGTGGAGTTTAAGGACTTGCAATAACAAGGTGGTTTTATTCATTCGAGTTCTATGTTTATGGATAAATAATGTCTAATTTTAATTTTTTAAACAAAATGCTTAAATTCTGCCGTTAATGTAATGCAGAGAATGAGTAATTCATAAGGTTTTTTTTATTAAAGTTCATTTGAGGATGATAACGGATATAGAAGCAGTTCCGGATTACTCATTAGGTAGAGCAGGCAATTGCCTATGCACCCCTCGATTTTTAGGGGCCATCAAGAGCATGTTCTGTTTTCTGTTAGTGCTCCAAAAACATCCGGGTGAAGTCTGGGATGTCAAGAGCGAGTCTGCGACGTAAAAATCGTCTTGTATCCAATTTACACCTAATTATGGGTAGTTGATCCACAGTCTTCATCCAGATTCCAAATTTCCGATTGCACACAGAGTACAGAACACCTGAGTAGGTTATTTAGCTTCAAATACTTACTGCAATCAACGTTTCCCAATGTTATGACAGCATCAAAAATATACAGGTGTCTTACGATAACAAATGCTTCTGGTGAACGGAGCTTTTCAAAATTAAGGATGCTACAAAACTGTTATCGATCTTCAACAACACAAGAAAGACTAAACTCACTTGCTATTATGGCCATTGAATATGACGTTTTGCAGAACCTAGAATTACAAGACGTTCTAAAAGAATTCACGGCCAAAAAAATTGAGAAAACCAAATATTTAGTTATTTTTTTATTGTAAGAGTTAGTTTTTCTGATTACAGATTCCAATAAATAATTATTGTTTATTCATGTTTTTTTATTTTCTGTTAACTTGTTATTATATTTGTGAAATGTTGTGTAATAAAACTATTAGGCTACATGTCCCCGAGATTTCGACTGCATAGGCGTGCCATGTCGTTTAAGGTATCCGAACACGTTGAAAATGACCAAATTCAGACAAGACTGATATTTTTGTTTTCTATTTTATTTAATACATCTATATTTTGGCTTTACAAAACATACTTTGTTTTGATTCTATGCTTCTTAGAGGCCAAGTTACAATCAATTTCATTAAGTTAGAAAAACCGGAAGTGGGTCTTTGATCTACCAGAAGTGGGCATTTAAATTGTTCGAAATCTATCATGGCGAGTCTGATCACACAAAATATTACAAATGTATTTCTATAAAACTTTTTGAACCTGATATTTATGCTATTTTCTAGAGAATGTACTAAAATATTTCTTATAGTATGAATATTATTTGAGTTAGGGCATGTTATTTAAATAATGGTCTCATAAAAGCGTTATTTTTCTTATAACGTTTACTCAATCATCTCTAAAAGTTTCAAATTTTAATAAAACATTAAAATTTTAGTCCATTCTCTAGATAAATGCCTCTAGATTGTTTTGGTAATTCTTTTACTAATATAAGTTTATTACTTTTTTCTCTAATTGCTTTGAAGTTTTACAAAAATATTGCTAAAATTTCACATATAATTGTGATTTTTATGAAATTCCGGCAATTTATTTTAAATATTGTTGATTAAATATTAGTATTTATTGGTATTGAATCCCAAAAAAGCCTTTATATGTTTAAATATGTTATTTTGTCAAAAAGTCCTCTGAACGTGTGTTCGGATACCTTAATGCGATGCCGTCTAGAAGGGATACAAAGTACTTGGAATTCGTATCTTAGATGATGCAGCGATGCTTTCTGAAGATTATGCATCAATGCTTAAATCAATTTCGAAGACGAATTAAAAAGATCTTGCAATATACCTAACTTCAATATTGACTCTCTCAGTCATATTCCAATAAAGTGCATAGTATATATTTAAATACACATAAAATACTTACAGGCAATAATTATAAAGAATTAAAAAAACAATGTGTACTTATTCGATTGAACAAAATAACGAGCTAAGAATAATTTTTAAAACTTATTTATTTGAGGTTTCATTAATCTTATTTTTTGAATCAAAGTAATACATTGGATCTCGGAGACTTAAGAATCTAAAAAAAAAAGATTCTTTGACTATCATTCAGAAAGTATAGGAAAAAAGTCTTTTTTCTATACATGCTCCGAAAGAATTATATTCTACATTCATTAATAAAGAAAAAAAGGGCATTAACTTTAAAAGACAGGGGAAAAGAAAAAGAATGTTCACCTTTTGTGCTTTTCTTTTATCTGCCCTCTGGCTCTGGTGGTAGATTCGGGAAAAGTTGGAGACGATGACGGGTACTGGTAAAGCAATCACCAGTACACCGCTCAAGGAGCAGATACCACCCACGATTTTACCTGTAGGGGTGTCTGGCACCATGTCTCCGTACCTGGAAAAGAGGGAAAAAGGATTATAACCACTGGATGAATTATGTTGTATGTTTTTATATGCTACTATATTTTACATGATAAATACAGAAGTAAAGTGTTGCAGCAGATTTCGCAGAGTAAAAACTACCGACGACCCCAGTTAATTGAATAATAACAAATTTATGAATGGAGAAGGAGGAAAAAATAACCACACGAAGACAAATCGACGTGTATACACACAGAAATAATTAATTATTAATAATGAAAAAACGTGTTCGTTATAAAAAGGCTGCACAGCGCTTCGGAAATATTTCTCTAGAACAGCTCCACTAGTAGGATCTCAGATAGATGAAGTCTGTCTGTGTTATCGTAGACAACACACAAGCAGATTCTGAACTCCACTGACTCTATAGTTGTGTGTGTCTCAAAAGTCCCTTATATAACATCACGGAAATTTTTTGAAGAATTGATTCCAGAAATTTCTTAAGGGTTTCTTGGCGCTATAATTTTTTGCTAAACTGGTCACCAAATCATGCTGAGAAGTGAACTTTCCTGTAAAACTCAGTTTTCCCCAAGGTGAGTGTTACTACGGGGAAAACAACACACGTGGCGTGTGTTTCAATGTTTTATTCACTTCACTTGTTGGGAGTTTTTCTATTCCCTTTTTTCCCCACTTCATTTGATACCTGCTTATCAATGAATATTAGTTTAACGTTTCTAATTACATATTTAAAATGTTTAACAGTAATATCTAATAATGTAATTATGTAGATAAACATGAGTAAAAGGAATGCCTTCTGTAATCAATTAAAAATTATTTTAACATTTCGAAGATTTATTTACAAGCTATCAACTTGTTGACAATACTTATTTCTTAGAAATACATTATTCTATTTACAAATTTTCCGATAAATTCTACCAATACATTGAAAATTAAATAACTACTACTTAACTAAAAAGATTTAAGTTTAAGAATTTGCTACACTGGTGTATGAGTCGGCAAAGTCTTTCTACGAGGGAGATTTAGACTACTTTATTATGCCAAGCAAATTCAAATTGAATTGATTTTTTTTATTCCTTTTGAAATAGAACAAAAGTAATTGGCATTAATCATTGCTTTAAAATACTTTATGGATTGGAGAAAAAGGTTTTAAAAAGTCAATAGATTATTTTTAATTATTTTTTTTTAAAAAATAATTAATTAGTACTTGCATCAATAATGTATTCTTGAATAGGAAAAAAAATCAATAAAAGCTCTCATTAAGAAAATAAAGGAAATATATTTGAAGACCGACAGGAATAAATGAAAGAAATTTATTATTTCAGGCAATAAAAATATCATTTAGAAAAATGACATTTTTTCAAGAAAACTAATTACCTGCATCGATTGGGTATAACTGGATGAGAAAAATGATGTGCATTAATAATAAAACTGAAACAATGAAAAGAATGGATAAAGGAATGAGAGATTTCCTTTATGTATTATTTTGCAGCTACTTCAAAAGTATTTTTTTAAATAAATTTATTGATTTATAGTTTAGTTATGACCAGCAATTTTATTGGTTGCTTCAAAATATACCAAACGCTGACAGATATATAGAAATAGTTTTGATTATACTGATGTGTACCAAGTTCGATGTCACGAAATTTTCTAAATCTGTTTACAGCAGTGTTTCTCTAACTGTGGGGCACGCCCCCCCCTCTTGGAGGGTGTGGTAACCCTACAATGAGGACGCTAGTATATCGAAAACAAAAGAATATTTTAAAAAAATATTATTTACTGAAAGGAAGCAAAACACAAAATACATTCTGACATAATAAAAAATAAAATACACATTTATAGTGATATAATACACTTATAAATGTATCAGTACTGCTCAATACGTTTCATGATCAATTTAACACTAATAAATTAAAAACCAATTTAATAACTACCAGTGCCTATGGGTATGTCATAAAATTATATACAAAATTTAATACTTGTCTTGATAATTTGTACGGTTTATGATTAAAGTCGTGCTGTAGCTTTACGCCAAAGCATATTATTATTGAATTCGAATGCATTGTTATTGTATAGAAGGAGATGCGATAAAAATTATGGTTAAAAATTGGGTCACAAGCGTAGAAAGTTTGAGAAGCACTGGTTTATGGTACAGAAATTTCAATTTTAACACATGATGAAATACAAAAAATACAGTACTTGTGTCCATTTTTAAGGTATCCGACTACGTTCGGAACCGTGATTTTGCAAAGCGCATAAATGGATACTTTTCATGATATATAGTGTCACTTAGATTAGAACAAATGCATAAAGTTGTTTTAAGGACATTTTGACAAAAAAAAAAAAAAAAAAAAATATAATATTTTGGCAAAATATTAACTATGAATAATCTTTTTTCCAAATGTTCTCCTTTTGTAAAAAATGCTTCTATTATAATAATATTTTGCCTGTATATAGCTCAGACCTCTCTACAGAGGCTCGACTAGAATTTTTGAAATATATAACTTAGAAGTGGGTTTATTCATATTTTACGACAACAGAGGGGAGAAATTTCAAGAAAAAAAACGCCAATAATTATTTCAATTGGTGGTAACTCTGAAAAGGATGTGAATTTTTCAAAACTTCTAGTTGGGCCTCTGTAAAGATGTCTGAGCTATATACAGGCAAAATATTATTATAATAGAACCATTTTTCATAAAAGGAGTACAGTTGGTAAAAAGATTATTCTAAGTTAATTTTTTGCTTAAATATTATATTTAAATAGTTTTTTTTGTCAAAATGTCCTTAAAACAACGTTATGCATATATTCTAATCTAAGTGACACTAAATATCATGAAAATTATCCATTTATGCGCTTTTTTAAAATCACGGTTTCGAACGTAGTCGTATACCTTAACACTGCAAAGTTATGTACTCAGTGTTTTTTCAAGTCGTCGCTTCAGAAGTATTAAATATTCTTCATCCTGAACCAGAGTGGCTTCCGATCTTTACCAATGTATCCCTCCTGTCCGATATCCCTAAAGCAGGCTCCGAAAATTTTTCTTTCTACGTCCCTGTTGGCAGAGGTAGTGTGTTTGACGGTGAGATCTCTACGATTCGCATAGCTCCGTCCCAACTGCAGTGACACTTAGAAAAATTTACAAGAGCTATCAACCTCAGCTATTCCAGAGCTGCTTTGTTGGCTGGCTATCGTTTCCCATAACACAGGACGTATTAGATTGTCATCGTGATCTTAAAAACGGCATCACTTGGGAAAACTATAGTCCTTCAGGGGGTTCCTGTCCATTGTGGAGTTCAGGTAACGGAAACGATGACTTCCAGGCTAAAAAGGGCGTTCTTGTCACGCACAAAGTTTCTCGTATTATGCCCTTCTATTTCATTAAAAATCTTACTAAAAGATCTATCGAATGCCGTGATCAGGAAGACCTTTATAACCGTGTTTCCCGCAAGTCTTGGAGGAATGCCCTCCTGAATTTGAGTAATGGCCCAAGGCGTAGCGCGGTCGCTGAATTCCACCTAGCCACCGGACATGACTGCCTGCGAAACCATCTTAAGTACTCTAAGTTGTTCCTTCTCCGATATGCACTCTGTGCAGCTCTGGAGAGGTCATGGACTCTGCACATCTTTTACACTGTCTTGCTCTGCTCAAGACAGCTTTGGTAACTGTAGAATTGTTGCATATATATATATATATATATATATATAACTGCAACTCACACAAATATAACAAAGGAAAAGGATGATTTACAAAAGACGAAGAACAAAGAAACACAGTTACTTCATAAACAAAAATCGGCCGGCCAATTTTCCTTGGAAATCTCGGCCTTATATGAAACACTGACCGGAAGTTCCAAAACTAACATGACTTCCGTGGACAAATATCGTACGAGAAGATCACATAAGGAATAACTGAAAAAAAGCTTTTTTTTCTAAGGGCAGATTACGAACAGTTACAACAGAGAACAAGTATACAGAAAAAAGAAAACAGAGTACAAGGGAAAAAAACAGCTGAAACAGAGTTTATCAATGTAACGTGTCTATTGAGTGACTTCTCCGCTCAAAGGCCAAGCAACAATAAAAGGAAAATCACAGGAGAAAATATAATATAATGTTATAATCACATGTGTTCACACAAGTGAAGAGAAATATTTGATATTTTATTTATTTATTTTTTCTAAATCAGCTGCATATTTGTAATAAAACCTTTTCAGACACGGCGAATCCACAAATGTTAAAGTCATTTCATGCTGCTGATGAATATTTCCCTGATTATCAGAGCGAAATTGATACTCAAGGATCTCTTTTATATGCCATTTAATCATATGACATGCGTGCCTACGATTTTCGCAACCAGAAAATCTATCGACTGCAACTGGGATCGAACCCGTGACTTTAGGTCAGTGTTTCTCAAACTGTGGGGCGCGCCCCCTGGGAATGCGCAATGACCTTACGAGGGGGGCGCGAGCATATCGAAAATAAAAGATTTAAAAATAATTAGTTTACTGGAATGAATTAAAACAAAATACTTTCAGACGTAATAAAAAAATCACTTTTACTCTGATATAATTTACAGGCGCGCGCGCGCGATATTAAGTCAGCAAAAATAAAAACTTCTTCAATACCTAATTAGTTATCTTTGATCCTATAACCAAATAAAAAAACTTTTATTTGATTTGCTGTAATCCCATGATGAGAGATTTTTTTATTACGCTTTTTTTAACCTAACATACTACTGTTTCAGAGAAAAAACAGATTCCAGTCCCAGAATCGAAAAAGTTTAGGAACATAAAAAATTCATCACTGTCATTATTTTTGAAATACTGCACATTACAGCTGTAATCTGTTTGACCTTCTAAGTTATTGGTACAGTTAGTTATGACCCCTCTCTTATGTGTTCTCTGTTGCGCTTTTTTCCATGCAAAAGAGTTTTATGATACTTGGAAAACCACGGAGAGCACACACACACACAAGCACATGAAGGATTACTTGGCCAAGACATATTTTTATAAATATTCTCAACATATAAAGCACAACGCAAAACGTTTCGCACAATTTTTTTAGCAGTAACATACATATTATCATAATGAATATACTTTTTACCCGGAAGTGGTCGCGGGACACACAGATTACGAAATCGTTAATTCTGGCAAAACTGTTTATTTATTACCAAAGAAAAATTGAAAAGTCCTTGAAAGTAGGTAAGTAAACTTTCTCTTAATTAAATTATTCACTGGAATCATGATTTGTATCGTGTGCAATAAAATAATTATAAAAAAAAGTATTGGGGTGACTCAATAACCCCGACCGTACGAGTTCGCGCCTGCTCTCGGGTTGAAACATGTTGAAGTCTTTTCGTTTTAAATATTAAAAATAATTCAATTATTCTTCATCGATATTTTATATTATTGATCATTATTTAAAATCAGTGGCGCACACAAGGGGGTGGTTCCGGACCCCACCCAAAGCCCTTGATTTTTTTCCGATTGATTATAATTCTAAGTTTATAGTACGCAAAACTTAATTAAGTATTTGTTATTAATGATTAATTTTATTAAATAATGCTAATTATTTATTCAATAATTAGTTTTTTACTGTGTTTTGTTCCCAAAAATCGACAAAATCAAAAGGAACCTGATATAAGATTGGTGAATTTTCGACCCCGGACCCCCCTTGAAAAATTCCTGTGTGCGCTACTGTTTAACATCAATTATAAATGCTAATTCTGTAAGGCTTAAAATTACAATTCGCTTAAAACTAATTTTAATTTGAGCAACTATTTTAAAAAAATAATTTTACGTTTTTTTAAACATTGTCGAGCACTTGGCTTTGCTTCCCATACAATTCAGCTATTATATCAATAATGTTTTATTTTCTTATAAATGAACTCGGGCAAAGAGTGGGCCCTTCAGCCAGTATACTTTTATTGTATCAGTGCTGCACATAATATTTTATAACTAATTAATTAATACTAAATTAAGAACAAGTTTAATAAGTATTAATGACGTCCATGAGCTTGTCTTGGAAAGCAAAGTTTTTATAAGGAATGTTTATGATTAGAAGTTGACCCCCTGAGTTCTTTTTCTATATTTAGCAGATATCTATATTTTGTCTTCTAAGCAGCTACCGCATTTTGCAATATGTTCAATTTAAAAATTAGAGAAAGGAAAAATAACATAATAAGTACCCTATTATTTTATTTATTTATTTTGTTTAAAAGTAGTATACAAAATTTAATACTTATGTTACTAATTTGTATGGTTTATAATTAAGATCGTCTATTGTAGCTTTAGCGTCAAAGTGCATTATTATTGCATTCAGTACATTATTAATGTATAAGGGGGCGCGAAAAAAATTGTGATCGATAAGGGGGGGCGCCAGTATTGAAAGTTTGAGAAGCACTGCTTTAGGCTTAACAAGCAGGCACGCTTCCTTTAAGCCACCGAGCCGACTCTTATTTAATAAACTATGGACTTAGGGAAACACTTGGGCTCCATATTCTCTATGGAAAAGGCATGCGAAAGCTATTTAATTCTGTTTTCTTTGAGTAGGATATGAATATCCATAGAACATACCTCCAACGACCATAGAACATTTTTTACACATAGGAAAGTTCCGATTAATAATAATGTTTTTTCTCCGTATAACGCCGATCCACCTATATAAATAAATAAACTTTTAGCATAACGTTGAATGGTTTATGTTACTTATATATTTGATTGAAATTAGTACAGGGTGTCCGGGCTTAAAATATCCAAAAGTAATGGCTTATTATTACGGAACTATCCCTCAGAATGTAACAAACTGTTCAGCTATAGATTGGAAAACTCTCCGAGGGTTTTTGGATTTAGTCCAATCAGTCACACGTGTGTGCATTATTCGGCAATCGCAGACGATAAACGTTTTACGCTGACTTCATTGGTTAAGATGTGGACGCAACAGTAAAAGGTGTAGTGCGTACTTAGATTAACGGAATTTCTATCAGTCAAGCGTGTACAGCGACGTGTTCGAACAAAATGGTATGTCATTACTGGTTGGCCTAATAGACTTATCAGGAGTCCTACAAAATGAATCACGCACACGATCAACAGTGTCTTCTATCACGAAAACTTAAGGATTCTTGTCAGTTTGAGGTACCAAAGTTCCCGTCTCTTTTAAAGTTCTTTCCCACTGGTGGATAGATTTTGATGTCGGAGGGTCGACATTCCATTCTGTTTGAACGCGTCGTTGTACATTCGTAACTGATTTAAATTCCGTTAACCAAAGTACGCACTGCATCTTTTACTGTGGCGTCCACATCTTTACTAATGAAGTCAATGTAAAAAGTTTATCATCTGCCTTTGGCGAATAATACGCACTCGAGCGGCCGATCGGACTACAACCATAAAATCTTGGAGGAGTTTCCAATCCACGGATGAACAATTTGTTACATTCTGTTGGGTAGTTCCGTAATAATAAGCCATTACTTTTGGATACTTTAAGTCCAGACACCCTATATTTATTAAAAAGCATTTATTTTCTTAAATATATCTGAATTTTACATAAGCGCCTTTAATTATTTGATACAGTCGAACTATAAAAACTTTAAGTCAGATCCAATATTTTGAATTAAATACCACAAGTCCTACGCCAGATTTAGAAAACTGAAACTATTTTAGCTTAAAAATTCCTCTGAAACTTCAGAATTGAAAGGATTAAAAATAAAATTCCGCATTCACACCTGAATAGCATCGCAAAGTTTTCAGCTCAATTTAATTAAAAAGGCATCCGCCAAGTAAATAGTAACTCTTTAGAGATATCTTTTTATAAAGTTCTTCTCAAACTTTGCTTTAAAGGAAACACGAATGAGGTCAGTTTTAAATAAATTAAAGCAATTTTTCCAAGCGAAATGTCTTCCACGTGTGGTTTATTTTCTTTCTAAACAAAGCTATCTCTTCTTTGGTCCCGCCTGTTTGAGTCTGACAAAGAAATTCCATATTTGCGTGTTAGCTTTTAACACTGAGAATCGCAGCTCCTATTTCAGCCTAGTTAATTCTATACAGTCACGGAAACAGTTAATCTGTGAATTAAAATGAACCTCAAAATAAACTCTGAAAACTTTTACAATCTAAATACCGAAAAAAGAAAATAAATCAATAACACTCTTTGCTACTAACTCGGACTCATTAGAATAATTATCACTCACTATAACAACATTTGCCTTTGAAATTACGTAAGGTGTTTTGTTCTGCGTGTATGTTTGTCTGTGATCCATAACTGATCATTATAATGATTAGTACCCCAAATAAATAATAGGGAATTAAATTTATAAAGAGACTATATTATGCATGAAACTTACATTGTTATTTTTTGATTCTGAAATACAATACACGATTGTGTTTTTTAACCATTTGTACGTATTCAATTATATTTGCATTTCTTTTAAATACGATTACTGTCTACTAAAGCATATTTGGGTTGAAATAACAATTTCTGTCTTTTGACTTTTAAATATGGGTTTATACAAGGTGGTCCCGAATTCGTGGTACAAACTTTATGGGTAGGTACAGGACATTGTAACAATCATTTATTGCATAGAAATGTATGGGCGCAAGTGATGAGGTGAGACGCAATCAAGGGAATGGAGAAATGGAGTTATCGTTTGGTTGTGTTGCCGGTAGGGGGCAGTAGATGTCTAGATGCCGTTTAACATGACGCATTTCAGTAAGGGAAAGCGCCATTCTTAATTGTGCTGACGTCCACGATGGGAGACCTTATGTAAGCCGAAAATGCAGACGTGTATTTCATGTACGGCCGTGCAAATGGTAACGGCACAGCTAAGCTAAGATTGTATCATGCACAATTTCCTGATCGACGAGAACGGTATTACAGAATTTTCAAAGGATACATCGCCATTTTTTGTGAAACACGTTCGTTTCTCGTCACCAGACATGATGCTGATCATCGAAGAGCTGTGCGAAATTCAAGCTTGGAAGAAATCATCTTCTGCGTTGTGGCTGATAGACCGGAATCAAGTACAAGAGCTATTGCTCATCACGTAAGTGTGAGTCACCAGACGGTTTACAAAGTGTTAAACGAAAAAATCGCTTACACCTCTTCTATTTTCAGCGATTACAAGATTTGAATCCAGCAGAATATATTCTCCGACTGCCAGTAGATGCTCAGCAATGTTCGCTACTGCTGTACTTCATAGCTCGTGTGCTGAATAGTCATGAACAGTTGTTGTAAATATTACACTCGTCAACGATTATTTCAATAAACACTTTGTCTTTCCTTTCGTCTCTTATTTTTGTGCTTGCGCCACTTGCGCCTATACATTCCTATAGAATAAATGATTGTTACACTGTCCTGTACCTACCCTTAAAGTTTGTACCATGAATTCCGGACCACCCTGTATAAAGAACCTGAAATAGTGTTCAATCAAAAAATCACAAGTAAAGCCAAAGTTGAAAATGTTCATGGTTGTTCATAATTCACTCCCGGGTGTCTAAGCGCTATAGGAAAAAACTATGACGTATACAACATAAAAGAATATTTGAAGGCATACAGAAACAATTCAAGTTTCATTTATATAATTTACAGGGGTTCTAGGTGTGAAACCATGGTTACTCAATGAACATGAATGCGAAAGTCCAGTTCCTGCCATATTGTACTTAATATGGTACTATTAACGTTATTAACAGCCCATGTTATCCTTTTATGCAGTTCTGCTACTTCATGTGGAGAAGGTACGAAAAGAAGGTACGAAGAAGAGGTACGAAAGCTTGGTCTTGCGTAAAAGATCAAGTTTTAGGATAACATGGTTAACATATGCTGTCAATAACGTTGATAGTATTATGTTGAGTAGAATGTGACAGGAACTGGAATATCGCATTGATATATGCCATGTAACCAAGGCTTCACGAATAGAAAACTTACAAAGAATATTAATAAAGCTTGAATCGTTTCTGTATCCTTTCAAATGTTCTTTTTTGCTGTATTCGAGTTGGTTTTCATACCGGATGTCCATAATTAAACTTAAAAATTGAGAGTCATCTGTAGCAAAAACTATACAGCGGAATTGTATGAAAATTTTGTAACGGTAGGATGAAATTATGGGAATTTTATTGAGGGAAAACAAAACAATACTTTTCTAAAACCACCCCTAAGTGACATAGCTTTATTGAGAACATATAAATGATCTGCAAAATAAGCTTGATATGCTGTCCACCATTTTCTGCTACCATCTGGAAGCTTAAAATCACATGTTCAACTTGAAAGCACCATGGACTGGGGAATGTTACGCACATGGCATTCTGTGCTTTCTTTAGGGTCGGATAGAGATGCGATGGAATCACGGTTGACCATGGCCTTTAGGTATCCTCACAGCCGAAAGTGGCAAAGATTCAAGTCGGGGGATCCAGGAGGCCAAGCTCTAAGTTGCCACGTGGGCACAGGATTACTATGGTTACGACATTTGCATATGCCAGTAGTATACATGGCACAACGCCATGAAACTCGTTGTTTTTTTCCATCGATGAAATTCCCTCATTTCATTCTGCCTTTAACCAATTTGCTTGCAATTATATTGCATAGTTTTTGCTAAAGACTACTCGCAGATTTCAAGTTTAATTATGGACACCCGGTACTACAGCACTTCAAAACCCAGGCTTCGAATTATAAGAGGTCCTGCATATAAGATAACTAAAATCCTATAGAAAAATTACATAAGAAAGAAAACTAAAAAAGTTTATTTAAAAAAAAATTGGAATCAAGCAAGTCAAAAGACAATTTTAGGTTTAGGACTCAAAATAAGAAAATTGATGTACCACCGTTCTTCCTTTGCGACTTAGAAAGTTAATATTAATATGGAAATAACCAAAAGTTGAAATTTTTTTTAAAAAAAAATCTAATACATGAAGATGGGAAATAAAAGTAAACTAACCACCTAAGAAAATTGTAAAGTATCGAAATGTTGTATATTTAAAATGTCATTTCCAAAAATCCAATAATATTGGATTTTAAATTACGTCACTCTCTGAAGAATCGACTAGGCTGTTGGTGACAGACCTTGCAATTTTAAGTGACGATCGCGGCATCTGAATTGACAATCCCTTATCCAAACTTCTACATTACGACAATCTAAATATTTTGAGCCTAGACAGATTTAGCGTAGATATCCTCTCTACATAGCGGGTCTTCAGTTGCACTATAATTCGAACCTGCTACTCGGCAATGCCGGTCACGAGTTCGTGACTAGGATCCTTTGGTATGTAGCCATGGCCACATACCAAAATTCAAAGAAGTGAGATAAGATATTCATTTTCAATAAGGATGTAAAATATATTACACATGTAATAATTTCCTTAATTTCTTTCAACGACTTTTTAATTTGTGATTTTAAGTTTCCGTGGCCTTCAGGACTCGCGCGTAAATAATTAACTAGCTTATTCATATAACGGGATAATTGTAATCGGATCGCTTGAAAATTAACAGCTTGCGTTTTTAAAGTAAGATTACATCAGAATCTATCGAACGATATATTTCCACCAATCATAGGTTCCGTCCACGGAAGTCACGCGGATTCCAAGTCTTCAGGTTGCTACTTCATATAAAAAAGGCCCAAGAAATTGGAAGATCCTTCTCTTTGTCTGCATTGTGTAGTACGAGCGTATATCTTATTTGTGATTTGTGTTGTTCATCTTTGTTTGTGTGTGTTGTTCAAGTGACAACAAGACTGTGTCTCATCAATACCAGCCATATTACATCAACCATCTAAATAATGATCCAGATAAAGAAATCGCCCCGTTCTGTCATACATATATAGTGATAAAAATACCTAAAACTAGAATTTGAGCTTCGTATCTAGTACATAGGGGAAAAATGATAGCTGATGTTATACAGCAGCGGTCGTCAAACTTTTTGACTTCACGAGCCAGTAGATTCATAATTTAAATCTTGTGGACCACTAATAGGATGTTTTAAGTGTTAAATTATTGTTATGAATCGAATTATGTTTCAATGCATCTTAAAGCGTAGCTGAACGTGATGAGTAAATATATTTCTCATTTTTCTGCGGAGAAACGAAATTTTCTTGCGGACCACCACTTTGGTGACCTTTATTATACAGTATATTATAAAGAAATAAAATTCAGATTAATTTTATATTGATTTTTCAGGTATATAAAAATTTAAATGTTGAAATCATTAAGATTTTAGTTATTTTCTCCTTTTGTAATATAACTAAATTTTTTATTTTAAAATAAAGGTAAGACAGAGATTTTTCCTTTATAAATTAATTATTGAAACATGAGTATTCCAGCATTTTTTAATAAAATTTTTAATGAACAATGGATTTGTTACTGAAAATTATTGTGCTCATTTTGTTAATGTTATCTCACTCCCAATACTATAAAATAATATTTTAATTCTATTGAGTAATAAAAAATGTCAATAAAAAACAATAATTAAAATGTCTGGAATGATTAAAAAACATTTTTTGTAGGAAGAAACGGAATCACTTTTCAGAATAATCATAAAAAGTACTCATGAAGAATTCCATTTTCTCATCAGACAAAATCTAATTTAATTTGGCAACTTTCCAACTAAAAGAGACCTTGAATCTCTGTAGACCGATTTCCAGGTAGATTATCTCGAAATAGGGTTTTCAAAGCTTCAGTTGACACAGAATAATATTAATTTAATACCCGTAAGATATGTTATTTATTACATTTAGTATGTATTTTATCATCCAATTACAATAAAGAATTATTATAAAACGGAAGAAACTATCATTATAATTATTTTGTTAAACCATTTTAATAAAAAAAAACTTCACAGTTACTAAAACAGTTTTGGCATCTATTCTATGAGTATTTTAACAAAAAAAAGTTTTGTTAGAGAACACCATTACACTAATGAAAATCACTTCAAAGAATTGCATTTTGTTTTGTTTAAATCACCTTTTTTCTTAATTTTTTTCCTTTATAATGGGAGAAGCAATTTAAGGTATTATATGCTTACGAAACCTTCGAAAAAATGAAACTTAAGCCTAATTTAATTCCAAGAAATAGAGAAAATGGTATAAGTCACTGACTACAAATGATCACATTCCCGAACAAAAAGGCAAATAATATGTTTGGTTATATAATGGTTCTTTTCAATTATGATTACTATACTGATTGGGTGCTGTTGTGGGCTACAGAATTTAAATAGAAGCAAGACCTTAATATCAATTAATTTCACCTGGCAAATGGAAAAAGTAATGCTTCCAAATTCAATATGGCTCGAAGCAAATACAGTCGATAAATCAAATCTGAATTGTTTGCTGCAAAGCACAAAACATTAATTTTCTTTTTTTAGCATTCGCTTTTTCTTTCGAGAAAGAGATGAATTTGCCTGTTCATTGTTTTTCTTTTTTTTATTTCGTATTAGATGAATGCTGGGGATATGATTGTTTTTAAATGATTCTTTTAGCAATTTTGTTCTTTGCTGACATTGCGTTTGTTTCTAAAAGTTCTGAGTTTGTGTTTCATTATCCCTTACGTAATGTCTGCGGTTTTAAAGGTTCATTTTGTGCCAGACTGCGTGATTAAAAATGTTTCATGGCATTTTATTTAACCTTGGGAGCAATTGTGTATTCCAACCATTGCATTTACAAGAATAAATGTTGATTGACAATTCTTTACATTGATTGAAAACATTTTTTAAATACAGTTTTGTTTCCCGTAAAAATATTTTAATGAAATATTTTTGTTGTAACAGAAAATTTAAAAATGTTATTCAAAATAATTCATAATTTGATTCATTTCAGTATCATAACAATAACTCATAACTTGACTCATTTCGCTGAAAGAAAAACATTTATAGACTCATAATTTCTATCGTTATTTTTATTGTACACAAGGGGTGGCTAACTCGTGGCCCACCTTAAATAATTTTAGGGTCTCTGCGAAATTCATTACAACTTTACAAAATACGACTATTTTGTGCAATATTTTTGTATTTAATGCTTTTTTTTAAAATAAATAAATCCCATAACTGTTTCTATTTTATCTCGTTGCTTCTGTCCTTTTTCTTTACGAAAATGAAATTTATCAAGCATGAATCAATCGACCTCAAACTTAACCTAAATATTGCAACTTAACTACAATACGTAAGAATATGCATTGAGATCGACTTGTAGAAGCTAAGTGAAAGAGTTGAGAAACAAATTCCTCACTAATTAAATAAATTAAACATTATTTGATCATTGCATGATTATACATATAAAACAATAATTATATGTCAATCGAACTTAATTGTTCACCCCAATAAATATTTGTAACTGGTCCAAATTTAATATAAAGATATATTTTTATATGCGGCCTGAATGAGATTATAATGTTTTTTTAAAGGGGACCGCGCGAGGTCATTTGGTTTGGACACCCCTGTTTTACATAATTATCGCAGGTTATAGGTGTCTTATTTTTCTACGAATGTGCTCTATGTTCGGCGAATGTAATGTTTCTAGAATGTTTTCAAGACTGAATCAGTTAAAGGAATTCATATTAGATGTCAAGAAGCTTCCAATTTATGACCAATCAATTAAAAAGAAGCAACCAATAAATTCTACTTCACCACTTCTCCCATGACTGCTTTCTCCAACAATGAATTTAATTTTCGAAAATAAACAACTGGCCATCCAAAAGACATCGCCAAGGGCAAGAGATATTAAAGCCAAATTTATTAGATGACAAATACATAGAGTAAGAGGGGAATGATTAAAAATACTGACTTTAGTGAATGGAAGAAGAGTATGAAATCAGTACTGAGTGTTGACAACGCGATTTGCAAACATTACTGCTTTTCTCACCATTAAATTAAAAAGGCTTCGAATGTCTTGTTGAGGTTGGAAGCCCATGCTGCCTTCTCCACATGTTGGCAAAGTTGTCCTGGCGTAGTAACATATGGTGTACGCCAGGGGTGGACAAACTTTTCCAGGGTACAAGCTACTTCTAATGTTTTTCAGGTGCTGCGGTTCACCCAGTGGCTATTCTAAATAAAAGTTGTATGGTTTCCTGTTCTTAACACTTGTTTTTAGCATTGTACCCTCTTTTAAACAATGAAGGATTACAATTTTTACTTCAAAAATACAAGTAGCACAAAATTGTCGAGTAGAATGGTTAAACAACTATGAGTGACTGCTAGACCTTGGAGCGAGGATGTATTCAATGCGGCAAGCAGAGAAAATACGTGAACCGATGAATCGGAAACCGACATATGTACATAATTTCTTCACTCCCGAGTTCCCTGCCATCGCGGAATATGATATTAAGACAAGAATCCAATCCCGTGGAGTGAGTGAGTGAATATTAACGTCGCACTGTTCAGCTAGCTACACGAGGGCTTTAGGCGACGGACCAAATCCCCTGGAAGCGTAGGTTTGGAGATGATGTCTCAATTGTCAATCCCGTGCTATAGGGAGAAGAGTCAATCATCAAAATTTATTCTACCCTTCAGTCGGCGTGTGAGGAGAAATAATTCATTTATTCGGCTGGCATCGCAGTGATCGCATTTTCACCCTACAGCGTCAGTGAAGGTGTTAAGCGTCATCGTACGCTTCCAGTGAAGGTACATATGTTGTTTACGCATTTACTGAATCATTTTCTTGAGTAAACATAGTCAAATCGATTGTGAAAAGCCGATTTTCCAGTCTTTCTGGCATCGTTGTTCTATAAATATTATGTTTCTTTTAGTATGCGTGTCTTAGTTCTTAGTAAAGGACCCCCTCCCACAATGGCTTGGCCGTCCACCAGTCGATCAAATTTATGCCCATCTCTGATGAACGCTAAGCCAAAAATCAATGCAAGAATTAAACAAATATTCAAGTAAATAAAAATTTCGAGGTAAAATTAGCTACAGCTTAATTTCACTTTTTTACTTATGTAACAAACTTTTTATGAAAATAGGATGATTCAAAAACGTTTCCTAATTCGCAAATATGCTAAAAATATTTTAACACCAACTTTTTTTGTTTTGATTTTGACAAAAAGAGACAGGCGATTTAAAATTATACAGTTTGTCCAATGAATCGAATGGATAAAAGAAAGTTAAAGTCACAAACAAGGGAGCTGATATTAAATCGAATTTGCAAAATTAAAACTTTAATTAATCTTTGTTAACAACAACAGTGGATAAAGCAGGACATGAGGAAATGGTCGTTAGGAGGAATAGAATTAATGAATGTCACCTCAACTTGCGCTACATCCAAAAATACGATTTTTGTGGTTTGTCCTGCAGTTACGGGTGAATGATGAACGGCAGCACTTCACTTCAACCTCGAGGGTGAAATTCCGAGTATAAATCTGCCACTTTAGGAGTATCTAGAACGGTGGCTCGGGGACTAATAAATATATCGAGAAAATAAGTAGGGATCGATTAGGATGAGAACCGATAAAGACCGTAAATGTTCATGATGAGGTGGAAATTTATTTAAATTACTGATACAGGTGAGAGTTAATATTTAATTTGTTACTTATACTCAATTACATCATTTATTTTTAAAGTTTTTGGGTGTCAACTTACTGTAAGCCTTAGATACTATCAATGAACAGTTTGATCTAACATCAGTATTTTTCAAACTGTGGGGCGCCCCCCCAGAGGGCGTGATAACCCCACGAGGGGGCACGAGAATGTTGAAAATTCAAAAAACAAAAGATTATTAATTTACTGAGAGTAAGCAAACAAAGTACATTCTGATATAATAACAAATAAAATACACACTTACACTGATATAATACATTTATAAAAATTTATCAGTACTGTTCAATGTATTTTGTATTTAATTTAACAAAACTAAGTTAAAAACAAGTAACAAAAAAAGTGTTTAAGTCAATTCCTACTTAAATCAACAAAGAAAAATTTTACTTTAGCTACTTTTTACTAAATAGTTACAATTAATAGAAATATGTATATACATATGATAGAATCACACATTAAGTGGTAATTAATTTTTATTAATTATCATTAAAGCACCGTATTTTCATCCAAAACAATCGTGTCTATAAGATTTCAGTTCAAATGATTGCTTTAAAAAGTGAGAAAAAAACCTTTTCAATTTTTGACACAAGTCGCCAAAAGGGTCGCTACGTCGCCAAAAATGATACCAATGTGGCTGTATTTGTAATTCTTTAAATTAGTTTTAATCAATTATTTTTTGTTAATTATAATTAAATTGTATTGTCATCCAAAATAATCATGTTTATCTAAAATTTCAGCTCAATTGAGCGTTTTAAAATGTATTTTATTAACGATTGAAAATTCCACCAAGATAAAACGCCGATTAAAAAATTCGTGATTCTCTCTTCAATGCCACCGTCTAACATGTAGGTGAGTGTATGGGTGTATTGGGGGGGGAGAGTAGAAAAGGCATAAATAAGCAAATTCTCGAAATAAGTAAATTCTTCGCACACTGTCAAGGTAAATTTATTGCATACCAAAGCCTCCGGAATAATTTTATGGATAGCAGAGCACAGAAAAGATTGTACTTTGGAAAGACGTTTACATACGTCCGGGGCAATTAACGCACTAACTGAGCGAGACGTTTTTTGAAAAGTCAGTGGAGCATGAGATGCTAAAGTCGTGTTGTAAGTTTAGCGTCAAAGTATAGTATTTTTGAATTCAATACATTGTTATTGTATGGAGCGGGGGGTGGAGGCGTGGCGTATTGGGTCGCAAATATTAAAAATTTGAGAAGCACTGTCTTGCATTGATTTCTGGCATTCTGGATCAAGGGTCACCAACAGGTATTTCACGGACTGCCGGTGGTCTAGGAAACCTTTTGGTGGTTCATAATTAGAAAAATTAAGGCATTATTTATGTATTTATGATATTCAGTGTACTCAAAAACTGACGATTAATAAAACATATTATGGAATATGGATTATACTTTTATTTTGAAATTTTAGCTATTACTTTTTTACGAAATTTCTTTTGAGTTGACGGAGTTTTTAGCTACCATGGTAAAATGGTGGTATATTATTTCAGTTTGCTGATATTGCTTTGCGTTGCTAATTTGTTCTTGCTTTTCGTGAAGTTCCTCTTCAGTGTTATAGAAATGTAAATAAATGACGGTATATAGTTATAGTGGTCAACCATGTAGATGACAATATAACAGTTTGTGAAATGTAAAATTATATATTTACTGGTCAATGAAGTTCTAAAGGTTGTTGACTACTATTCTAGATTAAATACTACATTTCCTTAAAATGGAAATGACTTTGTTCTGTTTTAGGTAAAATCAGGGAAATGTAGTCTGATACCTTAACAATATACTATCTTCAAGGTTACTAAGCGAAACTTTTTGCATAAACTACTTTCACAAAAGAAATGATTTTATTTGCATTTGTATAGTTTTTTTTATTTTGTGTTCTTATATAAAAGTAGTATAAGTTGGTTGTCACAAATAGTTAAAATTTTAATATATAGTGAACGGTATATTTCTTTTTCTTTTTTTATCTTCAAGTAGGCTTATTTAGAAGCCCAGTGTCTGAGTGGTAGTGCATTGCGCTTCCCCACCACAGGGTTTGAGGTTCAAATCCCTGGCTGGGTAAGGTCGACTCAGACTTTCATCTCTTCAGTGGGTCGATAAATGAGTGCCAAGCTTGCTCGGGAATTTAACACTGGGGGTTTTGCACCTGACTGACCACCTGACCGGACCATCTGATGATGCACCTAAGGGCCTAAGGTCTCATATACTGAGATGGGCACAGTAGGTCTTGGCCTTCATGGGCTGTTGCGCCATTGAGTTAAGGCTTATTTAAGCTTCACGTGGCTTGACAAGAATTTTTTGTTATATAAACGACTTAGACTTGTAAATAGTTTTTAATTTGACACATCTAACTGCGCATGTGCGCATATTTTTAAGTTTTTTTTCTTCAACTGATTAAATGTTGAAAAAAGCGATACAAAGTCTGTAATAAATGTCCTAGAGCGCGAAAGTGAATTACATAAAACATAGCTTTGAAGTATCCTCTATTTTTTTAAAATAGCACTATCTCCTTATATTAGTGCAAATTATTTCGCATTTGGTGCACAGTAAACTTATATCAAATTATGAATTTATTTGAATCCGTACAAACTAGATTCTTTTATGTTTGAAGGAATCTTCAATATTTCAGTTTGATAATTCCTTACAATGCACTGATATATTTTGTGTCTCGGCTAGCAGTTGTATGGAAGGTTTCCAAATGTCTATTTATATTTTATAATTTATTTTCGTATAATTGCAGTAAAACCGAACATAAAATATGGTTATGGTTGTATTTAATGCCATTATACATGCCGTTACTCGATTTTTTTATATTTTCGTTGATTAATATTAGGGCTCTTAATCAAACCATTATATACACGCGATTGATGTAAGAGTTGGATTGTGGTACTTGACACAAAGTTAGACAACATTAATACTCAGAAGTTTGAAAAATGATTTTAGATTATGATTAATGAAAGTCTTCCGATAGGAAGTAGAGCAACAAAGGCATGCAGATAAGGAATCTGGAGCTGAAGGTCAAACCAAACTTACTACCAATTTCTTAGAAAACGTTTAGCCATCATAACTTCTCAAATTATGATTAAGGTGACTGACTACGCTTGGAACCGTGATTTTGAGTCATGAAGCGTATAAATGAATATGTTTTTGATATTTAGTATCAGTTAAATTAAAGTATACATATAAAATCGTTTTACGAATATTATTACAAGAAAAAATTACTATTGCAATCAATTCTTTGGAAAAAATGACATATTTTCTTAACATCCTCCTTTTATGAAAAATGCTTCTATACTAATAATATTCTGCCTATATATAGCCAAGACTTCAACATCGGGGCTGAACTAAAATGATTGAAAAATTCACATTATTTTCAGAGTTATGATCAAATAAAATAACAGCGGTTTTTTTATTGAAATTTTCCTAACTCTGTTATAATAATATATGAGTAAATCCAGTGATGTAAAGGATAATACTAGGGCCCCTTTGCAAAGTCAGGTCTTGGACCCCAAGCAGAAGCTTACAGAGGATTGCAAAACCATAATATCAGGCTTTGGGTCCTCTACAGTTCTAGCCTCCTCCCACCCGATGCGGGGGTTGCGGGGATGTACGTTACACCACTGAGTAAATCCACTTCTAAATTTTATTTAAAAAGTTTCAGTTCATCACCGGCATAGAAGGCTTAGCTATATATGGGCAAAATATTAGTATAAAAGCCTTTTACATAAAAGGAGAATGTTTTTAAACTATGTCTTTAAATTATATTCTTATAAACAATTTTATATTCACTGTTTCACTTTATTTTAATTCAACTGATGCTAAATATCAAAACTAATTCAATAAAAATCATGGTTTTGAACGTAGTCAGCCACCTTAAGTTCATAAATGTGAGAGAAATTTTGGTACTTTTTCGTTTAATCGGCGCAGACGATGAATTCGCCAAAAATGACACAACTGACGCCAAAAGGAACATTCTAGTTGGTAAAATTTTACCACCACATTTCAAACTAGGTCGCAGTCTTTTCTTATCAATAACTTTTTTTTCATAATTTATCAAAAATAGATGAAACACCAATGAGAAATTTCATTTATTAACATTTTTTAGATGTATATTTTGTTTTGTCGCCAACAAAGCCTGTTTGGTGAGATTTGCACCCGCAAAACGAAAAAGTGTCGAATTTTAAAAATGAGTCAAAGGTATATTCGAAGAAAGTAAAGTTCGATTCAAAGATACGCTTCTTTCAATTTTATCTACATTTTTCAACAAGCCAAGGGTTTTTTTTTAAAAAATAATTGAATCATTGTAATGTGTAAGATATTCTAATCCAAAAATTGAATTCATACTTCAGACCAGAAAATTCCCTGCAAAATATCATTTACTTTATTTTTAAAAGCTGTACTGTTTTTAGGGACTTAAGAAATAACCGAAATTCAGAAAAGCCTTATAAATAGAAGGAAACTTTTAAATTGTGATAAGTAGTAAATATTAAGCCTAATATTATGTATTAAAGGTATCCGACTACCCTAAAATTGTTATTTTTGCCAAAACTTGACAATTCTTTTTTTATGATTTTATTTTATAGCCCCATGTTAGTTTTACAAAAAAACCAAATTTATTATTTTCCGTTCACTTGAAAAAAAACTACAAATGTTTTAGTAAAAGCAGATGCCTCTATTTTAAGCAAGATGTCATACTTTAAAATGCGTTTTACTCGAAATGTGTTTTTTTAAATGCTCAAACGGGGACAGCGATTGCTCAAAAAATTTTGAAAATACTTAATTGAAATTTTTTGTGTATGTTCTGTGTAAAAGTAAAAGTGTTTTAACCTTCAGATTTATCAACCACTGTTTTTTTAAAAAATTTACAGTCTCTTGTGCGAATATAATCACTGTTTTTTTAAGCAATTTCATATAATAACTAAGATAAAGTGTTACAGTTTTAGTAAACTTTTTAAAAATATCTCTTATCTTAAAGGTCATTTCAAAACTGAATAACATAGCAACACATCGGATCTGACAAATTGAAATTTTTTTCATTTACTACTTGTATAGAGCGGGCCCCGCTTGTGTAATTTTTTTGTCAATTTTTATTCATTTTTTCCCCATTTTAGTAGTAATAATTTATTTTTCTCTTCTTAATTTTTTAACCATTTTTTCTTAAAATATACTAAATAAATCTAAAAACCACAAAAAAAATCTCCATTTTTTTTTTTAAAAAAAGTTGTCGCAAGTAGTCGGATACCTTAACAATAGGAAAAAAAGGTCAACCTAAAAAAATACTGCTCGTATTCTTTCCCATTTTATCATCTAAGTAGTACAGAATTCTATTTTCTCTTCATAACAAAAGATATTTTCTTAGAAGAAGTTAGTTCTGACATAACAAGATTAGCAAAGCAACACATCAAAATAGAAAAATTGAAAATTTGTTCATAAACTTTTTGTATAGAACGGGCTTCATTTATGTAATTTTTTGTAAATTAAAAATTTTTTTTTTCAATTTTAGTAATAATAATCTCTTTATCTCTTTTTAATTTTAGAAAATTTTTCTTAAAATGCATTAAATAAATTAAAAAACCACACACACACACACAAAAAGAAAAAAAAATCCCCGGATCTCCATTTTTTCAAAAAAAAAGTTGCCGCAAATAGTCGGATATCTTAAATGCCATAACATGAGAAAATATCGAACAGTAAAAAATAAAGCAATGCAATTATAGAAGCAAAATATCCCCTTTCTATTGTATATGGGAAGTTTTTTCTGTATATACAATATAGAGGGAATGTTTTAAGTTTAACGTTACTTGATACAGGGTAGGATAAAAACGATCAGCTTACGAAGATTAAATAAATGATAAATTATATAAATTTATCATTTAATGCGTGGGATATTTTCTAAGTGATTAAAACGGAAGGAAGGTATTTTAATAAATATAATGTACTATATAGCGGGACTAAGAAAAGTATGTTAACTAGATAATGTTATCTCAGGAATTTGTGCTTTACATAAGTAAATAAGAAATATAAAAAGAGTATTTTGTTGAAGTTACGAATGTTAAGCAATTACAAAATTTTTAAAAAAGCCCAGTTTTACATTTATTTAATTTTTAAATAATTTGATAAATATTGAAAAATGTATACATTTTCTTAAAACTTTTAATAAAATTTTAAAATACAAAACTCCCCAATATTATTTACTATATTATACAGTCGAAAAGTTCGACAAATCAAAAAACGTTGCCAAATTAAAAGACGTCACCAAGTTCTTTCATCGTATGCCAAGATTATTGTGTATATACAAGCATTGGAATTGTTTTCCATTGTTGGCTGTTTTCGATAGTTGGCGACATCTTTTTATTTGATGAATTTGCAGACGATATAATACACGTAAGTATCAAACCAACATTCTAAAATGTTTAAAGTTGATTTAAAACTTTAAAATATGTTTAATAGAATTTTTTTATGGCAGTGAAAAAAACATGGATTTGAAAATTACTTTCAACAAAGAACACATTTGCAAAACAGTTTCTACAAGATTTAAACATCCATTTAAGAAAAACCACGAATGACATTTTGTTACAAATGTGTTTTCAATCTTTTTAGAACAAATAAAAACACTCTTATTTTTAGCATTTTCGTTTCAAACAGAAAGATACAAGAATAGCAAGATATGCTTGAAGCTTCTATTTTTAAAGTTTGAGCTAGAAGAAAATTGCAAAATCAATATTAGAACGTAATGTAAATCATTGAGGAAATAGAAAAAAAAAAGATTTTTTAAAGAAACTTCCAGATAATCTACTTGGAAAAAGTGTGAATGTTATCGCATGAATTTTACTTTAAATGTTACGAAATAAAATTCAAATATGATGAATATATGGGAGAATATAAATCTAAAAATTTTATGATTAAATATCCTATGAATTCTATTGAAACTTCTTATATAAGTTTAAAATTAAAATAACGTTAATAATAATAAGAAGAAAGGAAATCTAGCGTTCGAAATTTACACCTGTAATGCATATTTAATTTAAAAGAGTGTATTGTCTGCAAAAAAAAATATATGCATATATTTTTTTTTACTGACGAATATGAAGATAGCTTATATTTTAATGGATAATTACATAATGATTTCTTTTTTTATTTACGTTCACTCATTTAAATTAATTTTAATTTTATAAATTTGTTTCAAATTATAAATAGTGTTTTCAAGTTTATCTAACTTTAACATTTCATATATTTTCTTCCTGCTTTATCAATGTCATTGATATGAATTTTTTGTGTGCTATTTATTATTCTATACATAAAATTTCAAATAATTTTTTATAAATATGAGCCCAATATAACATAAGCCTGATTACTACTTGACAGCAAAATACTGTTAGAGTTCTCCAGCTCCCTTACCAAAAAAAAAATATGTATTTTTTTCAATAACTTAGAAGAATTTTTATAAATTTTTTGCTTATCATCTCGCACACATTAAATTATTTAATGTTTTATGAGTTCTTTCATCCTAAATTAAAAGTCTGGTGATGAAAAGCACGATGCCGCGAATCTATTATAAAATATTACCAATTTCGGTAACATATAAATAAATAACTTCATTACAAATGAATAATTTATTTATGCTTTAAAAATGTTTAGGAAACTAAATACTTTCTCATTGAAATATAGTATTTAAACTTAACTCTTGACTTCCATTTTGCTAAATTCATATGACGTTATAGCCACATGATAAATGCAGTCACATATTTCCAGTCAACCAGATTAAGTGCTTTGATGCTGCCGAATTTTGCTTTATACAAAAGCTGTATTTTAAAAATATATATATTTGTCAACAATAATAACACACACAGGTAATCAAAATGCATTTGATTTAAAAATGCAGGTATAAATTGTTTTTTTAATTTTGAAAACTTTTTGAAAAAATCTTAATATTTGAGCCCTTTTACCTAATTATCAAATCTGAAACTGTATGTAAATGTTACAAGTAGGACGGCAAGTACATATAAAGTGTCATTTTTGAAATCAATGGAGAACACGTAATTATATTTATCATGTGACTGTCATGAACGGGCTAAATTCATGTGACATCATAATCATATGATAAATGTTAACACGTATTTCCTACCAATGGGTTAATAAATTTAGGCGACGTCATAGCTACATGGTAAATGTAATCATGTATTTCCAGCCAATCAGCTTTTGACAGATTCGAATAAAAGCTATATATTTGTTAAGGATAATAATGCACATAGGTAAATAAAATGCACATGATTTAAAAGTGAACGTATCTTAAAAGTTTTTTTATTTAAAAGGTTTTTTTTTTGAAGAATCTTAATATTTGAACATACTACCAAGTAAACAGACTTGAATTTTATACAAACTTTACAAGTAGGACAACAAGTTTATATATTAAAAATCAACTAAGCAGTAAAGCCTTGAAAAGGATCAATGCACTAAAAGCTATGGCATATAAACACTATGGGCCGAGATCAAGAGATCTCATTAATTTAGTCAATAACAGCATATGTAGTGTTTTTTATTATATTTGTCACATAATAAATAAATGGTCTGAAAATCAATTAAAACCTTTTAATGTTATCCAAACAAAAGCCCTCCGAATAGCATTAGGTCTCCCTCAATGGACCCCAAATATTGTGCTACTAAAGTTGGCTGGTCAAGAGATTTTGTCAGATAAAATTAGAAGATTGGCAAACAAGTTCTTTATTACTCAAATCTCCAATAGTGATTTCTCTCCTCTTTATTACTACAGCCCAGAGGCAATGAATCTTAATGTTTTGGAAGAAGATAAAAATTATATCATTAGTGTGCTGCAAGATTTAAATATTGGTGATGATCAAATTATTTCAATTCCCAGATTAATTACCTTTTTAGACCTTCCATGTAAAATTTATACCAACCGGTTTAAATTTCAAGATAAAAATCTACCGATTCCTGCAATAAGTGTTTTATTTGATGAAACGGTCGAACGGGAATTTCAGAAGTTTTTCATTATAGCTACTGATGCTTCAAAAAATGACCAAATTACATCGATAGCAGGTATATAAAAAATCTTCATTTGCTTACAGAATGAACCATTATAACTCCATTTTTTCTGCAGAAACTTTGGCCATTTGTCAAGCTTTAGATGATCTGGTGGAATCTAATGTAAATTTACTTGTTTTGTCGGATAGTCTTTCGGTTCTTTCTGCACTTCAAAATTTCTCGATCAAATCCCATAAGGTTATTCATAGACTTGCTAACAAAATTTATATGCTATCTAACTACCTTAATCAGTTAATTCTGCTTTGGACTCCGGGACACTCGAAAATTGTTTGGAATGAGCAGGCGGATAATCTCGAAAGATCGGTCACGGATTCCAATGTTTACATTGACTGGATTGCTTCAGAAGACATTCATAAAAATATATATCGAAATAGAATTCAAAAAATCAATGAAACATTTTACTCAAGCAAATATTTTGAAAAATTGGGAAATATTCCAACCATTGATATCATTTCAAAGTGGACAGAGAATCGAAGAGAAGAAATCTTAAGCACTCGAATCTTCAGTAAAATGATTATTACTCCAGGCCTTCTCTACATAGATTTAATTTATAGGATAATGCAATGTGTATTACATGTAAACGTATAAATGATTTGGACCACATTATATTAAATTGTATTAGATATATTAGGCATCGTAATAATCTCTGGTCTATTCTTCGTATTGATCCACATTCCACTATTACATTTAGAGATGTTTTGGAAAGGGCAATGGATAATAAATTAACTTTCAGAGTTTTTTTTAAAGGGAATCAAATTTTTCAATATCTACTAATCTATTAGGATTTCTCTTGTCTTGTCTTTTTTTGAGGGATCATAGCCTGTGTTGCTCTATATCCCCTTCAACCTTTCAATCAATCAATCAATCAACAAGTACGCTTAATGTTTTGAATTAATGGAAGATTTTGAATCACACTGGTTTTGAATTGATTACATTTATCGTGTCGTCGTAATTATTGCAGCCCATTGCGAGCAAGACAAAACAACAACAACAACTAATATTATTCAGATAGCTAAGCAAATATCTTTGGCAAAAATAAGTATTGTATTTTAGTTTTTAATTCTTTATTTAACATATTTTAAACATGTTTATTATCTTCAACTTTTCATCAAATAAAAAAATGGCTAGTAATTATTCAATACAAGAACAATTCTTCGTTTTAAAAAGGCAAACGATTATTTTTTTTAATATAAGTAAAGCGTTACGTAAGAAACTAATTTCACTGTTTTTTTTTCTATTTTTCAAAACTCTTTACTATATATTTGATTAAAATTTTCCTATTGACGTTCCTATTTATAAATTATTTTTTTATTATACATTAATTCATTTCAAACAGTTCTTATATGAGGGAGAAGACATTACAGTAAAAATAGCGAAAAAAATCTTAAAAAACAAATGCTCTAAACAATTCTACATTTTATCGAACAGCAAAATTAGTTTTAAAAATTCTACAATAAAAAAATCTACAAACTTATACTCTATATATATAAATTATTTTACCCAAATACTTAAAACTATTTTCTCTCTCTCGATGTTATATATATAATATATCTTCAAAATTATACATTAAACATTCCAATCGTTAACTTTTAAAACTATTTTAAATAAAATTTAAAGAATTATTTTCAAAACTGAATTATAACGAATTAAAAAAAATCATAATTAGTTTTAAACTACACAGTACTAAAATTCACATTAAAGTTTATAAGTCACTAGACCATAAATATATTAAATGATTAGTCTATTTTATGGTACATATTACTAGTCTAGACGTAATTCAACAAAAACAAACTAAAAAAATTAACATGGAACATATTCTTTTGAAAATCACGCAATTGGTTTCACCATTATTCACTGAACACAGAGCAATTTTGGTATTAAATACAACAAAAAATTGATAGGCTTTTAAATATTAATAGGTTAAGTTGCTATGTATGTTTAGTTTTATCAACGTGAATACGAGTGTCTACGAGATTGATCAATGAAATTAAGATGAAATACATTGCAATTTTTAATAAACAAGATATTTAAATTATGGTATTCGACTATACGTTCGGAACCGTGATTTTAAAAAACCGCATAAATGGATAATTTTCTTGATATTCAGTGTCACTTCGATTAGAACACATAAATAAAATTGTTTTAAGCATACTATTCAATGCAGTATTTTGGCAAGAAATTAACTTAGAATAACCTATTTTCAAAACGTTCTCCTTTTATAAAAAATGCTTCTATGATAATAATATTTCGCGCTTATATAGAGTAAAGACTTCTCCAGAGGGCCTGAACCAGGAATTTTGAGAAATTCACATTATTTTCAGAGTTACTACAAATTCAAATAATTATCTACGTTTTTTTCTTAAAATGTCTCCCCTCTGTTGTACTAAAATATGGATAAATCCACTTCTAACTTATATATTTCAAAAATCCTGGTTCAGGCTCTGTACTAGGTCTGAGCTATGTATATAAAGGCAAAATATCATTATTATAGAAGCATTTTTCATAAAAAGGAGAATTTTTTGAAAATAGGTCCTTCTATGTTCATTTTTTTTCGAAATAGTGTACTTAAATTTTTTTTTGTTATAATAATATTCTTAAAACAATTTTACATACGTATTCTGATTTAAGCAACTCTAAATATCATAAAAAGTATCCATTTGTACGATTTTGCAAAATCGCGGTGCTGAACGTAGTCGGATACCTTAAAAGTGCATGACAAATAAATTTTGGAATTTTTTAGGGTACTTCCGTATTATTGCAACAATCGCCAACGTTCAAGATTACTCGCCAAGTTGGCAACTCCAGTTTCGCATGTGTTGTATGTGCTGAATTGGAAATGACGTGCTTCGTTTCATATAGTGTCGCCAATAGGTTGCGATAATGCGTAAGTACCTTTTTTAGTCACGTGGAAGTGAATTAGTTTGAAAAAATTTATATTTCCCTTAATGGAAAATTTATTATTATTATTTTTTAAAAAAATCGCTGATTGATCAGAAAAATTTTACTCGTTAAAATATAAATAATTATCAATATTCTTTTCAAAGAACTTTAATATTGGTTGAGTCAAATCTCAAAATCCATTTCAATAATGCCAAATTTCAAAATCTCAGCTATCGGAATATTTTTAAATAGTTTAATGATTTTAATTATATAAAAAACGATTCTTAAAATTGTGTTCATTTTTAAAAAAATTAAATATTGTTTATTCTTAATAAAAATTAAACGATAAGAATGACTAATTAAAAAACTATATTAAAATTAAATCTCAACATCGTTTGGTAAAATAGACGGTGGCTTATATTTTATTTTCACGTTTTAATTGTCGGTGCTGCCATGTAACGAACAATGAGTAAATTTTAAAAGTTTTATTTACCAAGAAGTATAATCATGAACATCGTCTTAAGAATATAAGAAGATTCTCATGTGAAGCATATGAACTAAGAAATCTCACATTTATCAATACATTTTTTAAAAGCATTTCAAGAAATTTTTGAAAGACCGTCTACACGACAGCGATTGACTCAAAATTCTGTAACACCAGTGTACATTTTCACAACGCAGGTAAATGCATTCAAATTACAGTCTTTTCAACGCTGCCTTGGGATGAAGCCATGGTGGACGGCCCTTAAGTGGTTCGTAAATTAGATAAAACGCATTGCTTATAAGGTTATAGTTAGCCGCCAGTTCTCGTCAAAGGATTTAGTCGCATTTTAATTTCTGGTTCCTTGTCTAGAAAAGTCAATTTGGCCTATTTTAGACTTTTCAGTGGTCCTGACTTTTTGCAGGATTACCTGAATGGAATAGGAATGGTACATTCTAAAGTTCTGGCTTTCTTTGTGACCATGACATACTCATGACCAGGGAGCATCTTAATGTATACCCTGCTGTTTTAAGCTATACTTCTTTAAATGTTGACTGTGTCTTTGGTGACTGTTTTCATCATTCTACAATGTATTGGGCAGCTCGTCTACGTATGACCGAAAGGTCTGATACGAGCATAAGATTTTTTTAAAAAAAAAGAATCGCAGTTTTTTTTTCATAAATTTCGTAATACAGTGGAACCTCCTTATTACGAACCTCTATATTGCGAATTTTTTTATATAGTGAACTTTTTCCTGGAACCAAGGACATTTCAAGATTTTCTTCGTAAAATAACTTCTCTATAACGAAGTGCATTTTCTATTTAACGAACTTTTTCTCTTGTGATTTAATTTTTTTCTCTCTATTTTTGAAGTATTTCTGGACATTTCAAGTTATTCTCTCTTTTAACACATTTCATGGTGGCAATTAATCTTGAACTGGTTTTATTAGGTGCCTAACTTTTCGAAATTAGTAGAATTCTGGGCGTTTCATTCAAGAAGTGCAACTTTTAACCCTCATTGTCCAGTTCAGTAAACATTTTCCATATCCCCTAACACCCTCAGTGGAGTTGTCTCATGTCCCCGTGTCCTTGAGTAGAGTTCATTGAACAGTCGTACTGGTAACTTCGTTTATTGTGGCTAGAAAACGTCAAAATATAAGTGCTTGAGCATCTAAGAAAAAATTAATTCTTCAGGAAGCGGATAAAGGTGTCAAGAAACTTGCCTTGCAGTTTTTCTTTCTTTCTTTTTGATAAGAAGATGAATAAAATAAATATCTATATTTATTCACAAAAAGGTGTGAATAATTCCTTTCTTTTAATTCATAACGTTTATGAGTTTTAAATGTGTTTTATGTTGTTGATAAAGAAAATTGGAAGATGAACCTCTTTGTAAGGAATTTTCCATGTAACGAACTTTTTTTTCGGGATTTAGCGACTTCGCTATACAGAGGTCCGACTGTATATGCAATATTTTATCATGAAATCAATATCATTCTATTTTGTATGAAAGAAGTCAATATTATTCAATTTTGTAAGGAAATTTCGTCATGTTTTTATGAAATGATAACTATTCCCTACTGTTTTGGCTTAATAATGCATATAATAAACGATTATAGAATAATACCGCCATTCTTATATATACAAGGTATTAAAATATAAATGATAAATTTAATTTTCGTCAAATATTGATTTGTTATGTAAGTTTAAAAACTTAAAATAGAAAAATAATTGTTTGCTAAAACAAAACATTTTGTCAAATACACTGGTGTGCAAAACTTAAGCAATAATGTAAAGATTAATCAGATAAAACCATGAAATTGCAGAAAAGGAGGCCTGGAGATCAGTACAGTGAACACGCAAGTCAGTAGAAACGTCATGCGTATGCAAATATCAGGAACGAAACGTCAGAAGCGACGTGAGCGTACGCAAAACGCGTGATGTCGGCGCGTACTGTTCAACAGTAAAATAAAATGAAGCTGCAAGTGCCAAAGAGTCAGTTCGTGAAATATGGCTAGAAGAAATCACCTGGACGACTTCACACGTGGAAGAAAGATCGGAAAGCTGGAGGAGGGGCGTGCCGTCACCAGTGCAGCTGCAGAGCTCGGAATCAACAAAAGTGTCGTTTCGCGCGCTTGGAAAGCGTTCCAAACCACAGGAACAGCTGTTAGAAAGGTTGGTGGTGGCCACACGAGGACGACAACTGCAGCGGATGACCGATATATCATCCTGCAGGCAAAAGGAGGCCGACGGAAGTCAGCAAGCGTCATTGCTCGGCAACTCTCTACAACAACGGGACGACAAGTGTCGCGGTTTACTGTGGCCAGACGCCTTCACAAAGGGGGCCTATTCGCCCGCCGTCCTGAACGCTGCCTCCCGTTGAAAGTTGACCATCGACGCCACCGTTTACAGTGGTGCAGAGAGCACAAAAACTGGACAACTGATCAATGGAGTCGTGTCCTCTTTACGGATGAGAGTCGGTTCAGTACCAGAAGCGATTCTCAACGCGTTTTGATTTGCAGAGAGATCGGGACACGGTTTTATACCAGTAACATCAAGGAAAGACACCATTACGATGGTCCTGGAGTTCTCGTCTGGTGTGGCATTATGCTGAACGGGCGAACTGAGCTCCACATTTTCAATAGAGGGTCTGTAATCGGGGATCGCTATTGTGAGGAGGTACTTCTTCCCCATGTGTGTTTGTTCCGAGGTGCCATTGACCCAGACTTCATTTTTATGGATGACAATGCACGGCCACATCGGATTCTTGCTGTTGAGGAGCTGCTGGAAAGTGAAGATATCACTCGAATGGATTGGCCAGCGTACTCCCCAGATTTAAATCCCATCGAACATGTGTAGGATGCTTTGGAGAGACGTATTGCAGCACGCTTACATCATACGGAGAACACCCAACAACTCAAACAGATGCTGATTGAAGAATGGGCACTCCTACCGCAAGAAATGTTGCACCAGGTGGTTCTGAGTATGCGGAGACGGTGCGAAGCAACCATTGCAGTGAGGGGAGGGCATGTACCATATTAAGGAGCATCTGCTGGTTGTTCTTCCTGTTGGATAGACCATCATGTGAGTCCCGATACTATGCGTTCAATAAAGCTTGTTTTTGTTTGATTCCATACCGTATGCATTGTATTCCTTTTTCAGCGCCGATGCTTTCGTCATCCTTTACGTACATAATACTCTCCCTCATTTCTGAATTTCATGTCTTTTAGAGGATTTTTCGTGAAGTTATGGCAATAAACCCACCTGTTGCTTAAGGTTTGCACACCAGTGTAGTTTATTTCAAACATTTTTTTTAAAAAAAGATACATATGGTTTTGGTTATCAGATAAGATTTTAAATATTAATGACATATTACTGAATTCTTCTTCAAAATATAAACTCCAATTAAATATATTTTTCCCTTAGCCTATATGCCTTACTGTCTTTCCAATAAAGTAAATTTTTCCGAATAATAAACTTCAAAGTATTTATTTCTTACTTTTAAATTTCCGTAACCAATAGAAACGTATACAAACTATTTAATTACCACATTTTATATTTCCTATGATTTTAATTTATTTGTTTATCAATGTAGTCAAATTAAAATTTTCTACTTTATTCTCTATAAAATAATACTGCTCTTTGGCTCTAATCGTTTGTTTTGAATGCAGTACATTGCTTCAATTTTTTGTAAAATAGGCAATCTTTCAAACTTATTTGTGCATAACAATTGGTACAAAAAAGTTCTTCAAGAACGACAATGCGACTTTAACTGTAACCATGACGACAGAACAATTTTGCAAACTTCTAACAATGATTATGCGATTCGAAAATGGTTTGAGAAACAAATGAAGCGTTAAACTTCATTCCATGATTGAAAGGAATTTTTTGTTTTTGAATTTTCTGAAATTGTTTCGCAGAAAAAATAACATTACTACTTTTATCAACAGAACTCAAATATTTAAATTAAAAAGTAAGATATTTAGTTCACCTATATACTCATAAAGAAGTTTCTATTTCGTGATTAATAACTTGGCAATTCGAACTTTTCACTGAGTGCGAGTGCGTGTAGAATGATTAAGACGTTAATAATATAACACTTAATTTCGTCCTCCTTATAGTTTTTAACATATAGATTATTATATTGCAAATATGATTATATTGACAACAAAGCATTTTGAATTTAATACGTAGTATTGCAAAACATATTTGTCTAATGTTGATAAAACGTTTAAATAGAAAAAAACATAAAATGTAATACATATTTATAGAATTTTTAAACTAAAAAATTAGGAATAAAAATACAAAGCATTTTTGTACCAAATAAAAGTGATGAAGGTATCTAAAATATTATTTATAAAAGTATCTTGAATAAAATTTTGGTTTTAACATTAACTCCGTTTATTTATGTAATCCAACATATATTTTTTCTCTCTCTTTTAATGTTTCAAATTCGTTTTTAAACCACGTGATTTACTTCATAAAGTTCAGATATACTTCTTAAATTTGAACAGTTAAGTGTTGAAAAAAATAAATCTACAGGATGGGCCAAATAAGGCCTATCGATGTTAAACACAAATAACTTTTTGTTTTTTTATATAATTATTTTTTTCTTTTTATAGGTTAAAATTGAATTCCTGGAAATTTATTGTGAAGCCATACAGTACAAAACAACGCGTTAAAATGATTGAGTTTTTCTATTCTTGTCAACGATCAATTATTATGACACAGCGTAAATATCGGCAATATTTTAATTCAAGATCAGCTCCCACAACCTTCATGATTAGAAGTTTGGTCGGTCGTTTTGAGGAACTGGCTTCAGTGGTCGATCATCCTGGAAGAGGTGCCCATCGAAATATTTGCACTGAAGGCAACATGGAAACTGTGCGGCAGATTTCTTAGAGAAAGGGATGGAACGCCGGAAACGATTTCCGGAGCTTCTTACTGAACAATGGCTGAAAACTTTTAGCAGCCAATGGTGGAGCAGAATCCTAATTTGTGGTTTCAACAAGATGGAGAAACTGCGCACTCTGCTAGGCAAACTATGGACCGGCAGCGTGAAATTTTTTGGCGAACGTCTGATTTAAAAAAAAATCAGATTTCCCTTCGCCACCTCATTCACTAGATTGAGCTGCATCCGACTTTTTTATGGGGATATTTAAAAGACAAAGTGTATACTTCATTCATAATTTCCATAAAATATGTTTAATGTATAAAAAATAATCAAAATAAAGGATTATTACAAGAGTTATCAGTGTTTTACATTAGTAGGTCTTATTTGGTCCACCCTGTATAAGTATAATTTTTTTTTTATATTTTATGAAAATTCAAGTGATATTTTTGGGTGATGAAGTTTCTTTCTATCATTTACACACACAAAATACGTACAAATCTTCTATCTCTCTCTATATAAAAAAGTTTTTTGTGAAGGTGTAATAAATTTATTATGTACTATTGCCAACGTTCAAGATAACTCGTAAGTTTGTAACCCCAATTTAGCTAGTGTTGGACGTGATAAATTGGCAACCATGTGTTTTCTTTCATATAATGTTGCCAATATAGTTCCAGTTGTACATTATTGTGAGCTCTCGCAATAATGTCTGGGTTGAAGGTCTGCCTGAACCTTCCAGGAAGCAGCACGAGCTGCAGGTTTATCATAATCTGACTTCATCAATGAAGAGTTGGACGATGCAGCTTCAGTGATGAATTTAACTGACGAGGGGTGCCAAGAACGAATTTTTTAAAAAAATAACAAATAAATAGAACCTTATAATAGACCTAAATTATAGTTTCATAATTTTAACAATGAGTATGAATAGTTAGTTGTATGATTTGTAAAATGGGGGATTGATTGACCGTTAGGCATACAGCGGTACCACTCTCTGGTTTTTTTCAAAATATAAAATAATCGTTTGACATAACTGAATACTTCATTGCTAATTCAGAGGTATTACAAAGCATTGAAAACTATTCAGTTTCTTAAATAATCAATTATTTATTTGTGGAAAATTAATTGCATGGAATATGACAGAAAAAAAATTAAAGTTCTCATTTTGCTCTCAAACACAATTCATTACGAGTTATATTAAAGTTTCAAATAAAAAAAATGAAAGCTAATATAGTATAAGTAATCTGAGCTGCGGAATGTATAGGAATAAAATATCAACGCAAAATTAAATTCTTTTATTTTAATTTTTAATGAAGTAGCAAAGAAACTCCATTTTTTTTAATAAATATTAAGTATCTGGTATAAAGAATTATCGAGAGAGAGAGAATAATATAGATATAAAATTTTACAAACAATACTTATGGGGACTTGGAAGTTTTATTTCCCGCTTTAGCAAAGATATAGATTTATCGCGTCTGAGACAATTCAGACAAACAAATCTGGGGAATAAACAAAAATGACTCTCTTAGGCTTAACTTTTACTGAAGAAATCTTTGTTCTCAACAAAATTACCCCACGGTTTATTATGAAGTACCATATATATTTCTCCATTTTTAACAGCTTATATATTTAGGTAGTATAAATTTCAGTTGAGATTTTTTAAAAGAAATAATTATGCAATAATAATAATCTAATAATAAATGTAAGGGATGATGGGTAGATTACATATCCTACAAACAAGTGATATAACTTAAATTTTGAAATAGAAAACAAATAACATGAAACAACAACTACATACATAAAGAAGTTAAAAAAAAGCAGAATATGTTCTTATATATTTACAAAATATGCGTGCTATTTGGCTTTGAAACGAAAATAAATAGAAATAAGCACCGACTTGTAAGTCATTGTTTTATAGAATCCACAAAGGACTCTTATGCATTTAGAAGTTTATTTCGAAATTCGACTTTGTTTGTCTGGATAGTGTGAATACAAATATATGCACAATGTGCAATAATTTATTTAATCAATGCTTTCAATTACGATAACAAATAATTGCATGCTCGTGATATGTGAGCCTATTTCAGTAACATTGCATTTTACACATTGAATTGCCAGTAAAAATGATTGCAAAATAAAATTTTTAAACTAATATGTTCAAATTCATTTTTTAAACACACGCACGCACACACACGCACGCACGCACACGCACGCACGCACGCACGCACGCACGCACGTACACATACATACACGCACGCACGCACGCACGCATACACACGCACGCACGCACACACGCACGCACGCACACACACACGCACACACGCACGCACACACACATACACGCACGCACGTACACACACACACTTGCTAAAAATGTTTTTTATTACTTCACAATTTCAATGAATTATCCAAGAAAATTTTTTCCCTTTCCTCCAATAATTTAATTAAAAAATTTCAACTTTTAAGTTTGCTAAGAAATTTTTTTCTCCATTTAAAGCATTCACTTTAAATCAAACTCACATCGAAATATAATTCGGATTTAAAAAAGATTCTATTTTTAGTTTTTGGAGTCCACTTGTTTCAAATGGAATATAACTTTTTTTTTCAGATTATCTATCCTTCCAAATATTGATAAACGGACGTGCCATAAATCTGAAAGGATTCCTAACGGCAAGTTAAAAATTCATGATGATTCCAACAAAAAAAAAATAGGTTCTCTACAATTTATGATTAAGAATTCTGCTGTTGATTAAAATTAAGAAAAAAAATTCATTGTGAGCCAAGTTTTATATAACTCGATTTAAAATAAGCAAAGTGGTACAAAGTCTCTTAAGTACATCATAAAATGGTTTGTTTGCTTGGTTAGCGGCTATCTCAACGTATTTCTTTCTGGTTCTACAGTGGTTCATTCTTTTTAAGATCTTTCGGAATCAAGATATTTCATACTTAACTTAGTTTGTTATTGCTGCAGAATGAATACTATAATCTTAAAGTCTCAGTGTTTTTGTGAATTGGTTCATTTAAGTTTAAACACAATGGTCTGGACATGGATTATTCTGACCTAGTGTTGGGTAGAAGTACCCATTCGGTTTGTACTCCAGTAATTCTACTTTCTTATGAGATGAATTATTTTCGTTTTAGTCTAGTTTATCCTGACAGTCGCGTTATCTTTTTCTCCTCAGAGTAGTAAAAGACTAAGTTCAAGTAATGAAATAATTAAACGGATTCCTTTTAGGTTCTTGTTTGTAAGAAAATATTTTAAATTTTCCATCAAGTTCTTGAACTACATTTTCATTTTAGAAATTTTTGTAATTTTGAACAAATTAATCAATGTCCAAGTGTTTTGGGGTTTAAATAATTAAAGAGTTTTTACTTAACAAAACTTAAGTATTGTTCCAAACGAGTTTAAAAAACTTTTGATTATGACATCCGGTCTCATTAATCATTAAAATTTGGGGGTTTTATTTATATCCAGTTTTCTTTGTAAAAATGATTCAAAAATATTTCTGTAATATAGATTCATTTCAAAGAAAACATGCATCGTTCATTTTTTTCGAAAGTGAAGAAAAACAATTAATTTCATTACAGAAAGGGAAATAATTTTCGCCAATTGGGCAATTCTGTGATTAAATGTTTTTCCTCTTCAAGGTATCTTCCTATGTTCGGAGACAAGTTTTCTAAAACGCTACGCTATTAGTAATTTTATGTTGTTTTGTTGATGCTTATAACTTAAATTAATGAAGAGAACCAATCGGCAAATTATACGACTATTTAATTTATAAAAATGAGGTATTTTAGGTAAAATTAGATGAAAATTATATCGCATTTCAAAACACTCTTCATGGAATTCAAAGTCATGTATTTAAATTATTTTTTACAAAACATTTTTAACATAGTTATAAAGATAATGGACTAATTCTGAAAAATATTTAAATTACCAAAAAGTTAGGGTTCATTGCTCACTTTCTTACATAAATTTTTTTTCTAAAAATACATGAAGTTCATAACAATAAATTGTTAAAAATAAAAAAAAAGTTATTGATGTTAGAGCTAAATCCTTGATCCACTGTCTCCATCATACTTTACATAACAAGTACAGAAAATATAAAATAAATAGATTAATAAATTTTTGAGGTATCAGGTTATAAGTGACATAACACTTTGACAAAAAATACAATATTCATTAACTTTTGATAGTTATTTTATTAAAATAATGTTTGATGTCGGATATTAAAAATTCCCACTTAAATAGCACAGACCTTCCTCATTCACTATATTATTAAATTTTTTTCTTTCTCGTTGCTTGATTTTTTTTCTCTGCACACAATGGAAAAGATAAAAAAATTTGAATTTCAGTCAAACATTGATTCAGAAACGTAGGGCCTTGAGAAAAGTGATTGTTTGCATTTTAGTCATTGGATAAATTCGCTTAGATGTTTATTGTGGTAATGAATGATGAATGTTATTCTATTGTGGAATGTTACTCTGCTGTTATGTTTTTCTTATGGAGCTAAAATGTCGTCATATGTTTAAAGAAAACAAGTAATATAAAAAAATTAAGTCAATTCCTACTTAGATCAACAAAGAAAATTTTATTTTAGCTACTTTTTATTAAATAGTTACAATTAATATAAATATGCATATACTTATGACAGAATCACAACATTAAGTGGTAATATGGATTTTTATTAATTATCATTCAAGTATCGTATTGTGATCCAAAACAATCGTGTATATAAAATTTCAGTTCAAATGAATCCTTTAAACCGTGAGAAAAAAATCTTTTAAAGTTTTGACACAAGTCGCTAAAAATGAAACAACCTGGCTGTATTTGTAATTCTTTAAATAATTAGCTTCAGTAAATTAATTTTAATTAAATTATCGTATTTTTACCCAAAACAATAGTGTATCGAAAATTTCAGCTCAAATGAGCGCTTTAAAATGTGAGAAAAAAAACTTTTTCAATTTTTGACATAAGTCGCCAAAAATGATGTCAATGAGGGGTTTTTGTAATTTTTTAAATAATTAATTTTAATCAATTAATTTTTATTAATTATAATTAAATTATTGTATTGTCCTCCAAAATAATCATGTATTTAAAATTTCAGCTCAATTGAGCGCTATAAAATGTATTTTATTAACGATTGAAAATTACACGAAGATAAATAAATATATAGAGATTGTGAGCTAATAATAAGAATTGAAAAAAATAAAGAAAAGAAAGATGCGCTTCGTGACATAAAAAAGTGAGAGTTCTTTCTACTCTACCATTACATTTCTTTCATCTTTATAAATTGATTTAAATAATTAACAGCAAATTTTACTATATTCTTATTTCTCAATCAATCAAAATTTAACATCAATGCAAGGTATCTGATTCTCTCAGTTATGTTTAACTATTTATTATTTGTTTGCCTTATTATTTTGTTTCTACAGTCTTTCTATTTTTAATTTTGTTCGTTGACCTCTTAATGTGAAACAATGTTATAGCTGTTGGTGATGGGACCCTTACTTCTGAGTGACGACACCTAAGTAGGTCCTTTTTTATTTCTAATGGGGCTGCAGATTGATGACCTAGTACATTCTCCAGGAACTGGGTTATATTTTCATTGCAGCACCATATAAGTGGTATACCAATCACCACAAGTAATTTTGATGCTTAGTTTCATCCCTAGAGTGAAGCACCTGAGCTCTGACGATGCGAAACCAACTATGAATTTATTTTTACCGAGCCTCCAAGCCAAACAGTCACTCAAGGAGTCTTTTACATGCAACATAATCATACGATATGGATGCTTTTGGGGTTTTGCATCATGAACAGCTACCCGCAACCTTAAGCGTGCAAGGCCACCGCCAGACCAACCGAGTCACTTAGTCGGCGGTTTTCTAACCTCAGTTTCCACGCTGGCCCATTTTGATTCTCTGCAGCAGTGCTCCCCAATTTTTTTTTCGCCCCGGATCGGTCAAGATTTAGTAATTTTACTGAGGACCTTGTGGTACCCCGCAGCCTGGGGGTACCATCTCTTCATCCACGTGACCTAGATTTGTAGGAAGAAATGATTAAACATCCAAATTCGTCATAATGAATCTAATTTATTATTGTCTGAATATATTGATCATCACAACACAAGTCTTTCTTGCAGGGATGTAATTAGGAGTGATATAACGTAATTCTAACTTCTAAGTAAGTAGCGCCTGGAATCCTAATCACTATCTTTATGAGAAGTTACCCTAAGAATCGTTATCTGACTTATAGATTCCTTAACACACTAAAGTCCGTTCTATAATTACACTTCTGTAATTAATATTTTACCACTATCTCAGGGCGATCAGCCTCTCAGCTTTCTGTTTCCATCTTCTATTCTATTCTTATACTATTCTAATTCTACTATACTTCCATTCTACTCGCACGCCATTGCAAAAAGCTCCATTATATATCTATTAACTAATCTGCATATCATAGTTTCTTCTTGAGAGGATTGGATTGAAATAATGCCATTCTGGTCCCAAAGATTTCTCAAGAGGATTAGTAAGAAAATCCGATAAAACCCCGTCACAACCTCTAAGAAGGAGGGACTTCGGTTATATATATTTTATATATTACGATAGCACGATATTTTGCGCATGTGTGGTATTGGTGCGGATTTAGGTGACGTCTCTCAGATCCTGGTTAACCTCTCTTTCATGGAAAGTCGCACAAACCAGAGAGAAATACACCACAGTAAATTCATTAGAAATAATTTAGTGTTCCTTGGACGACCTGGTAACGTCACTGTACACGCGTGGCACATTTAAATTCTAATAACCAAAGTACGCACAACATCTTTTACTGTGGCGTCCACATCTTTACTAATGAAGTCAGTGCAAGATGTTTATCGTCTGCGATTGTCGAATAATGCACAACCATGCGACCGATCGAACTAGACCCAAAACATATCGGAGAGTTTTCCAATTCATGGATGAACAGTTTATTACATTCTGATGGGTAGTTCCGTAATTATAAGCCATTACTTTTGGATACCTTAAGCCCGAACAACTTGTATATTCATCATTATATCAATTTTTAAGAAAATTAAACCTTTAACCACCGACGGTACTTATAAGTACAACTCATTTTAAAGTTACATAGAATAATTATTTTTACGTATTTAAATCCACTCTTCAAAGATATATGGTAGCACGGGTTCTATGACAACTGTTTTAGCGGGGAAGACGAATAGTTTTATAGCAGATATTGCGTTTTCAGCAGATTGCGACGATTGTCGTTTTTGTTCCGAAAAAATAGTTAATGTCGAAAGGTACGTGCCTTATTTTTTGTATATTAATGAAGACCCCAGAAAACTATTTGACTATTTATTTTAAGTGAACAGTGTGTATAATTAATTTTACAGCTGAATATCTTTAATTAATGAATTAGCTCTAACGGATTAAATTTCCCAAAGGTGAGTATTTTGTTTATGTATATCTCTTAATTTTCAATGTAGTGATTAAAAAAAACTATTACATGAAAAAAAACTGCAGTAAATCATAATGCGGTAGATAAAGGTTTAAGTCTTTGTTTTGAGCATTCAAGTGTATTAAATGCAGCTCAGAAAACTGTTAACGAGAACAATGCAACAAATTTTAGCCGTATGATATGCATAAAGGTACTCCAAGAATGAGTTTATCTTAAGTTATTAATTTTTTGAAATTGAGAAAGACAACACATTAACAATGATTTATCTTCTCCCCACAATCATAAAAAACAGTCATTCATTTCCCTCTTTTACAAGTGAACATAAATATATATTTCTTACTAATGACATAGATATATCGGGGGGTTTCCAATATTATTTTAATAATAAATGAATAAAGGTGTAAGTATATTTGTCATGATACAATGAGACATGCAAGGAAAAGCACCTGAATAGGTACAAAGGAATGAAAATTGGGAAATAATAGGTAATTTTCCCTTCATGAGCATTTTGGAATAGTAAATAATTTGTAAAAAAAAAAAAAAAAGCGCAAATTTATCTGCTTATTTTACATATAAATACAGGTTAAAATATCCAAAAGTTATTGCTTATTATTACGGAACTAACCATCATAATGTAATAAACTGTTCATCTGTGGATTGAAAAACCCTTCAAGACTTTTGGGTACAGTCCGATCAGCCGCACGTGCGTGCATTATTCTCCAATCACAGACTATAAATTCGTTAAACTAACTTCATTAGTAAAGATGTGGATACCGCAGCAACAAAAGGTGCAGTGCGTACTTTGGTTAACAGAATATAAATAGCAGTCATGAGTGTACAACGACCTGTTCGAACAGAATGGAATGTCGATCCTCCGACATCAAAATCTATCCACCAATGGGAAAGAACTTAAAAGGAGACATGAACTTTGGTTTCTCAAACTGGCTAGTTTCCTTAAGTTTTCATGATGGAAGACACTATTGATCGTCTGCGTGATTCATTTTGCAGGAGTCCTGATAAGTCTACTAGGCCAGTCAGTAACGACATTCCATTCTGTTCGAACACGTCGCTGTACACGCGTGACTGTGATTAAATTCCGTACTGATTGAAATTCCATCAACCAAAGTACGCAATGCACCTTTTGCTGTGGCGTCCACATCTTTACTAATGAAGTCAGTGTAACAAGTTTATCGACTGCGATTGCCAAATAATGCGTGCCCGTGCGGCCGATTGGACTAGACTTAAAAAATGTAGTAGTTCCATAATAATAAGCTATAACTTTTGAAATTTTAAACCCCGGACACCCTGTATATTTTCCCCATAATAATTTCCATTAGTATTAATAACTATATTAATTAGGAACTAATATTTAATAATAACTATATTGCTGGGCTGTACATATAAAATCGTAAAACCATGAAGGAAGGATGATAAAAATGTCAAATTCGTATGAAAGGAAGATGCTTGGATATAGAAGTGCCTATCGTTAAAGCACAATCAAGTGACGCAGGAGGGAGATCTTAAACTCGGCATAAAAGGAAAGTTAGTAACAGGTTTTTCAATTCGAAATCACATTGGACTGTTGGTTGTTTCTAAGAAGATCGGGCTCTGCTTATTATAAGAAGGAGAAATGGCTAATAGCACATATCGGATACTAGCATGTGTCGGAATTCGAAAGCAGCAAGATCATGGTCCGAGAGTGCAGTTTATTGTTCCGTGTGTTGCATATTGTATTGACTGGAATCAAACGATTATCATGCGAGTATGGAATCGATCGGTTCAGGAGGGTCATACTAAATTCCGTGCAGGCCTCCCACCACAAACGCCCGAGACGACAGATATGTTGTAAGGTCAGTCTTTCAGGATCTTACAGCCATAACTCGGACTTGAAGTCATGACATGGAATTGTTTGAAGAAAGATAAGTATCTGCACGGACAATCTGACGATGTCTGGTGCAGCTCGGACTGTCCATCAAGTGAACATTGGGGCTTTTTTTGACAATGTCAGGAAAAAGATGAGTGGCAGCAGAGGCATGTCCAACAACAAAACTGAATACAGAAGGGACTCCACGTCATCTCTTAAGACGAGCCCCGTTTGTACGTGCCACACTATGATGGGCTTACACTCGCCTGGAGATACCTAGAGGACCACACGGGTTCTTGAGTTCTATACCATCTATGAGCCCTATACCTAGTTCGATGGTGTGGGCAATCGTTTGGTACATGACATGAGCACCCTTTCTTCGCATCCTTAATAATAAGAGCAGCCAGCAGTACATTTCTCAGATCTTAAGGCCTCTGCTATGCCTAATTTTCGAAATTTCGTAGACTTTATCTTTCTACAAAATAATGTAAGACCGCATGTTATCGCCATGATGTCCTGACTCAATTCGATATAGAGAACGTTCGACTGTTACCCTGATTTGATCTCTCTTTCCCTGAGAATTTCTGATCATGGTTTACTGAGAAAATAGGCTGTCATCTTTCTCTAGACACTACGATTGATGAAGTGGGACATGGACTTAAATCAGCATGGAACAACTTATTAGTTATCCAAGGTCAGTTTGGCTTTACGTTGAATTGGGATAGATCCGTTTTAGCTTCCATGGGTGGAATTTACGCATAAGTTCAAACCCAGTATGCCCCAGTATCTTTCTCTAAACATTACGATTGATGAAGTGTGGCATGGGCTTAAATCAGCATGGAATAACTTATTAGTTATCCAAGGTTAGTTTGGCTTTACATTCAATTGGGATAGATGCGTTTTAGCTGCCAGAGGTGGCATTTATGCATAAGTTCAGACCCAGTATGCCCCATATTGCTTGTAAATTTAATGATGTATTTATCCTACTGTGTTGTAAAAGTACAATTAGAAAATTTTTGCAATTTTCTTTCCTTCCTGAAGCTGCAGTGCTGTGTTGTATCGAGTATACTTAGGTTAGTTAGGATTTATTTTATTAAACATTATATATACGAATCACAATATTTATTCATTGAGTAATTTTTGTACGAATTTGCATATTTATAATTAAAAAGAATCTATATACCTTATCTTTGCAGCTGTTGCACTCATTGATATTTGTCGAATATTAAATTGTTTTACGTAGCAGGAATAATCCCTGTCTTTTTAATTGAAGGAATAATTGGTTTTTCTTACATTGCTCTATATTTTTAGTTCTGTTCATCAATATCTCTTGAAATAAATAGGAATTATATTCACTAACAGCATTTAAAAAGAAATTTAATGAATTATATAAGGCCCTAGGGATTGAGCTCGTTCTTTCATCGAAAGTGGAACGGAAACTAATAAAACTTAATAGGCTAAAACATCCTAAAGCATTTGTCCAACACACATAGTTTCCTATGTTTCAAAATCAATACGGAGATCTTACAAAGTAGCATGAGTCTGGTTTAGTTAGGAAATTATCCCGAAATGAAATTTGCGACAGAAAAGCCATATCTTTCTGCGGCGGATTTCTAAGCTATTATTTAATTGGATTAATATGTGTTAAGCCTTTCAACACATAACCAGATTATAAACGTAAACGAGTACACATACTTGATGAGTCATTTATACTTACCATGACTTCCTACTAGTCAACCATATGGATAATACGGCAATGGGTGACAGCCTTCCTGTAGCTGAATGCTCATGGTCACAAGATAATATATGGTCGGGTTAACTCTAAAGTTTCATTCGAATTAGAATTAGGATTTTGCGTACCAGTTGGTTTCAACGCTCGCTATCTCTATTCTGCATGGCCGTCTTGAAATGAATTCAATTCCAAAACTCGTAGTTCTCAATACACTAAGGGATGAATTGTCAAAAAGCTATTGTCTGAGCCCCAAGGATAACTTAAATTTTTGAAACAATACATTCATTATCAATAAATACAATAAATTGCCCCAATAAGCTAGTAACTCAATAAAACCCTTCCCAGTAATTTATTGAGTTACTTTTTTCTTATTGTAAGGCATGTACCGGAAATTTGTACACTTTATTAACTAGTTTAGAGAAGTGGTGAAATTATTACAGTAATTATATCCGGTCTTATGCATTCATGTTTTACATTGTTTCCATTACGTCTCTTTCTTTCTCTATCTATGTAAACATCTTCACATATTTTCAGACAAATGTTATATTTGTGCGACAGTGGAAAGATTTGTAACATAAAAAAAGATGTATAATATATGATACATTTATTTCTTTTCTTCATTAATTTTTAATCGAGATTAATAATTTTCTCGGAACATCAATTGGTGTGAGCAACTTTATCTGTCTGTGGGGGTTGCCGGAAGAAAAACTCGGATGAACGGACATATAAAATGTGGAGTATCTGAAACAGATAATACTCTAGCGAAGGAAACATAGAAAGCGAGTAGAAAATAGAATTTATATAAAAGGAAGGCCAATATTATTGACGGAGTGAAAACCCCAATTTGATTTTATTGAGTAACTGTGTGCTTAGTTCATTGTTGTGGTAACTTAATTGCCTGATAGTTTTAATTTCTCCCTATGTAGGAGGACTCTAGAGTATTTGTAGTGGATTCATCGAGTTATTGTTCCATAGAGAGATTATTAAAGTTTAATGGAGCACATTCTTAATTTCTTAAAAATCAGTTTGGCAAATTGGTTGTTGAAATGGCACTTGAGATTCGTTTTAAGGTATCCGACTACGTGCGACAACTTTTTTTTTGAAAAAAAGGAGATATGGAGATCTTTTTGTGATTTTTATATTTATTTAGTATATTTTAAGGAAAAAATCCTAAAATTGGTAAAAGAAAAAAAAATTATTATTAAAATGGGGAAAAAAACTGTTAAAAATGTACGAAAAATTACATAAACGGGGCCCGCTCTGTACAAAGATTTTATGAACAAATTCTCAATTTTTCAATTTTGATGTGTTACTTTGTTATTCCTGTTTGAAGTGACCTTCACGATAAGAGATATATTAATTTTTACAAAAACTAGAGCACTTTATCTAAGTCATTATACGAAATTGCTTAAAAAACATTGACTATATTCACATAAAGAACTGCAAATTTTGAAATAAAACAGTTATTGATAAATCTGAAAATCAAAACACTTCTACTGTTATGCGGAACATAAGCAAAAAATTTCAGCTAATTATTTTCAAAACTTTTTGAGCAATCGCGGTTCCCGTTTGAGTTTTTCGTAAAAAACACATTTCGAGAAAAACGTTTTTAAAAGTTTGACATCTTGTGTAAAGTTATGGCATTTGCTTTTACTAAAACGCTTGTAGTTTTTGTTCTAGTGGAGGGAAAATAAAGTACTTGGTATTGTTATTAAGTTAATAAAATGGTCTATAAAATAAAGTCATAAAACAATTTGCCAATTTTTGAAAAAAATCATGGTTTTAGGGTAGTCGGATACCTTAAGATGAGTAGGAAACCTCTGTATCAACATTGTTAAATTGGCTGTTTTAGATGTACTTTTTCTCAAAATCTGTTATATATACATGCTTGAAATCTTTCATACAATTAAAGTACACCTTCCTAATCATAGTGAATGAGGTTTTAGCTAATTTAAATTTTTTTAATGATTTATAAAATATTTTTATCAAGCATATTGAAAAATTTAACCCATTTTTTACACATGTATTCTAATCTAAGTGACACTAAATATCATGAAAATTATATATTTCTGGTTCCGAACGTAGTCGGATACCTTAACAGCCTTTGTTTGTCGAGGCGCTCCATTGCATGTACCATGTAATTACCAGGCTCAATATTAATTTTTTCAAAATCCCTGGTTTTGATACATTTCTCATATTAAATGATGAAATTGCATCATATGTACTCAAAGATAATTCTACTATTTGTACCAGTATTTTCTTCGGTACATGAAATCATATTACGTTGTTTACACTTCCATGTAAACACTTTTTTAGCAATTCTGGATTAAATGTTTTGATTACCATCATTTATTCAACTTTTAAGCAAAAACAAAATACTTTGTTTACATTTTTCGGTATTTCAATGGGTGTGACCCAGTTTCAATGAATATTTAAAAATAGGTTTTAAGGGCTTCTAATTACCCTGGAGGTTAAAGTAAGGTATTCTTAGAAAAGTTAAAATCTATACAATTTGAAAATGTAAAAATCTCAAAATTATCATATTAAGAAGGTTTTAGGTTTCCAACACCCCCTTAAGACAAGCACTTGAATGAGAAATCATAAATTAACACCCTTTACACGTCTTTGAACTTCATTTACGAGACAAAGCATAACTAAAATTTCTTAAAAGTATTTAAGGCTGTCTTCGGTTAATATTAAAGAATAGGACCCGAATTCGAACATTTTTTCAGAAATAAAAAAGAAATGAAACATTAATATAATATTATAGCTTCACTATCCTTTAGAGAGTAGTATTATTTATCATATATGTATCCAATTTTTAACCGAGTTGATTCATTCATTCTGGTATAAAATGTGTTTCGCGATTTTTCTCCTATATCGTAATGTGCCTTTACATATTAAAACGAAAAATTCATGAAATATTTTGAAATTTTTATAAACATTATATTATAACAGAGGTATAAGTTATAATGAAGCAAGTTTCCATGAAAATTGAGGCATTTTTATGTCTGGAAATGTGTTTCGTGTTTAGTTAAAGCTCTGGTACTTTTACCGAAGACAGCCCCTTAAAGAGTTTTATCTAATCTGTTTTCCTCTTAAGAATGAGATCTAACACCAAAAATTCAAAAGTTGGTTGAGGATAAATTGTACAGCTGATGATTTTCTAGGCAAAAATATAGTTAAGAAAACTATAAAAAGGATGCAACTGTAAAACATATTAGAAAATAAATTCTATTTGTGACGAATCTGTACGGCACTTTATTGCTAATACTCTTAGGCGTCTTTGAGGATTGTAATTTCGCGTATATTTCCAACCAGCTAAAAAAAAAGAAACCGGCATATGCAAATTAGTTAAAGTATTTAAGGAGAGTGTTGTAAGTTAAAAGTAGGCTATTACGCCAAGAGGTAGGTTAACAGTGTTAAAAGGGGATGCAAGTTGATTGTGCGATTAGCGGCTCACTGATCATTAAGTCGTGATCTACAATTGGAAAGTTTGTTACGCCTGGAAAGTGAGGTAGTAAAAGGAAGGCGAGATTTAAATCTAGATTATCGGTATATAAGAGTAAATATGAAATAAAGTTAATGGTAATTTAATGAACGCATGTAATTCAAATTGCGTGTATCTCTCGATCCTCTTATTCCGGTAATCCCGTTCCATATTGAGTTTAATAATTGATTAATATCATGTTTCGTGATTAAATTTAATAGTAAGGGTCAATCACATTGACTTAGACATACTGATTAATCTTTGTAATTAGAAGGCTGATAATTGGTTCCAGTGAATAAATATAATTTGTTACTGTAAAAATGTTGTCTGGTCGTTCTTTGCCTCAAATCAATCTTGGTGTCCAAGGTGGAATCCAGGAGGATTCTCACACATTGCTTTTCATTAGCAATTTAAAACATGTAATTTTTAGATTTGTTTGCTGTGTTAATTTTCTTACTCAAGTACTACACATATAAAAAAATAAATGGACTGAAAAAGCTTTAAAAAAGAACTAAGCATTTAAAAAGTAGTCTAGGAGAAACTGCAATTTTCCACTTTTTGTACTTAGCGTGAAATCTTTTTACGCTCCTTAATTTTCCATTGCTGATACTAAGTTATTGTTAACCATTTCTAAAAGATATCGCTTACGTGATTCAGAAAGGTGGCTGTCAGTCGTATGAATAAAAATGAGCCTAATGCTTCTAGACGTCTTAATGTGGCTGGTAAACTTCAACAAAACTTTACAATTAAACCAAACTTTTAGCTTTTATGTAGATTTGTGTTGTAATTATACAAAATGACCAGTTACACCTTAACTTTTGAAGTAATGTACAGCAGTGTAATAACTTATTTGTCTACTATTTTTTTGTATACATAACGCTGCCATGAAGACAGCAACAGGTATGCAAAATTATTTGATATCTATACTAATTTTGTGTTAATTAAAAGGGAGAATAATATTATTTTTCAATTACTACTATTAGTTCACTCTCTCTGTATATATATATATATATATATATATATATATATATATATATATATATATATATATATATACACTGGTGTGCAAAATTAAGGACGAAGTCGAAAAATTAGCATATCAGCTGAACGAAGAGGCAGAGCGGACAGAAAGACTAATCAGGAGATTAAAGAAGGTGATGTACGGTAGCACATGCGCAGATATGCAGGTAGACATAATGGGGAGTGTCTGAGTAGTATAAAGCATGTTGTCGGTGTAAAATCAGTATTTCTGGCAAAGAGATTGCACGCCGTATAGCGGTTAAAATCACACCGAGTTGCTGCCTCAGCGAGAAATGGCGAATAATCAATCTGTTAGACGACATCTGGATGCTTTTACCCGAGGTCGAATCATTGGGAAGTTGGAGGAAGGCCGCAGTGTGACAAGTGTGGCTGCAGAGTTCGGAATTGCTCACAGCATCGTTTTACGACTTTGGAGACAATTTCAAACTACAGGAACAGCTATCCGGGGTTCAGTAGTGGTCGTCCACGAGGAACCACCCGCAGATGACCGGTACATTGTCTTACAGGCCAGAAGAAACAGGCGGCAGACAGCGGGAGAAATCGCTAGACACACGACACAGGTGACTGGACGACCGATATCGCGTTTTACCGTGGCCAGAAGACTGCACGGTGGTGGTCTGTTTGCACGACGCCCTGTGCGGTGTATCTTTAACGCCTGCCCATCGGAGAAGGCGTTCTCTGTGGTGCCGGGAACACCGGAATTGGAGAGACAATGAATGGGGACGAGTACTCTTTACAGATGAGAGCAGATTCAGTTTGAGTAGCGATTCTCATCGCATACTCATCTGGAGAGAGCTGGGAAGCCGCAATCATCCCTCGAACATCATTGAAAGGGACAGGTATGGAGGTCATGGTGTTCTCGTTTGGGGAGGCATCATGCTTGGTAGTCGTACAGACCTTCACATCTTCGACGCAGGTTCAGTCAACGGGACCCGTTATTGTAACGAGATTCTTCTTCCATATGTGCGTCTTTTTAGAGGCGCTATGGGTCTGCAGTTCTTTTTCATGGACGACAATGCACCATGTCATCGCACAGTAGCTGCCGAACAGCTCTTAGAGAGTGAGGATATTGAACGTATGGATTGGCAGGCACGATCTCCGGATCTCAATCCCATCGAGCATGTATGGGATTTTCTAGGCAGACGCTTGGCAGCTCGTACCTTACCACCAGTAACGATTCGGGAACTTCGATTGGCGCTCCAGAGATCATATTCCCTACTAAAGACCGGATGTTTCTTGCTGGACACCCATCACAGGGATGTTTCGGCCCTCAGTCGCATTGCGCTCCATGCTACTTTTTCAATCAAGCTTCTTTTTATCCCTTTGATTTCTCTTTTAGTAAGTGTTGCTTACATTACACATGTCCTTACGTATTGGGGATCTTACGGTATTAAATGTGTTGATTTGGAAAGCTTTTGTACAAAGTTATATTGAAAAAACCGTCTCGTCCTTAATTTTTGCACACCAGTGTGTGTATATATATATATATCTTGTTCAAATTTTCAATCGTTAATAAAATACTTTCTATCCAGTCAAGTTCAAACGCATTTTTTTTAAACTTGTAGTGGATGACACTTAATGTTAATTCAGTTTTTCAAATATTAATTCATTAAATAAACTAAAATGTGAATAAATAGAAACAAAAATAAAAGTCCAACAGCATATATAAAAAGAAAACCCGTTTGTTGTGTCCCTCTAGAGCAATGCATAGCGTGTTGGACTAATCCAAAGGTCGTGGCTTCGAATCCTGCCTGGGTTGGCCTAACTTCTGAGAATGCGATTTCTCTGTTACTATACTATTTTATTAGAATAATTAATTAATGAATAAATATAGTAACATATATATATATATATATATATATATATATATATATGTATAATCCAAAACATAAAAATACACAGATAGTTAGAACCTAAGATAACTATACTAAATAGGAAGAAATAAGCACAGTAGTACTATAACAAACTCCAGGCCTTAGGAAACAAGATTGCAGGTTTAAACAAGTTTTAGGGCTAGCCAACGTTCACCTGTAGTTTGTCATACTACGTACCAAGAGGAAAGGAAAAAGAATAACATTTGGAGGAATTTAAACATTATAATAAAATCACTAAACTAATAAGATATATATATATATATATATATATATATATATATATATATATATATATAATAAAAAAATAGAGTCCAAAACCATATATAGAATGGAAAATAGGAAGGAAAATAGCTTTCTATATTTTGTCACTTAATAGTGTGATTCTGTCATATGTATATACATTTTATATTAATTGTAACTATTTAATAAAAAGTAACTAAAATAAAATTTTCTTTGTTGACCTAAGTTAGAATTAACTTAAAATTTTTCTTATATTATTTGTTAATAAATAGTTTTTATTTGATATTTTAATAAAGATAATTAATACACAGTTTTTAATTGAAAATTAAAAAAACTTAGTTTTATTTGAATTCGATTTTCGAATAATAGGAGATACATTTTCAGTAAACATGGCAACTTGCCCTTTAGGCTTAATATCGGATCACCGGAAGCCGACTCAGGCCACTTGTTACGTCATTGCAAGCTAGGTGTGATCCATGCTATCAGGCGTCACCTGAACGGCTTGGGCCATAAATTGCAAAGGATTTCCCTTAAAAAAGGCGAAGGATCTCTCGCAAACAGCACCGCTTCGTTCCTTAACTGCCAGCATTCATTTATTTCGACGTATACCTGATCGATTCGAACACTCTTTTCCTTTTTTTACTTTTCTTTATTTCTTTCATTTTTATTTTCTGTTTCTTTCTACATCGCTTCATTTTTTCCTTTTTTTCTTATTAAATTCGGATTTATTCATATGTGGGGAAGTTGAGTTTGTTATCGCCAAGCAGAGTTCCTCAACTTGCTTTTTTATTTTCTTGTTCGATTTTTGGTGTGTACTTCAAGATTCATAAGAGAAGTAAATCATATTTGGCAATATATTTTTTTTTCACAAAAAATGGAGTTACTTCACAGAGTTGGTATAAATTTATTCATTTTTATGGGCTATTTTTTATTAGTGGTAGTTTCCAGATATTAAGTATGGATATCTCTTTTTAAGGAATTTTCGAGAACTATTAAAGAAAAATATATTTAAACTTATTTAATTATATTGAAACTTTTCCTTGGTACACAAAATAATCACTGTTTCAAACGTTATTCAAGGTTGCAAAGAGATTTTTCCAACTTATCATTCCTTCATTCCTTTCTTTGAAAAGTTAAATCTAATGTAAACTCTTTTGCTAGATTCTAAATATGGTTAGTTAAGGTATCCGACTCTTTGCGACAATTTTTTTTTTAAATAATGGAGATATGAAGATTATTTTGTAGTTTTTAGATTTATTTAGTATATTTTAAGAAAAGAAAGGCTAAAATTAAGAAGAGAAAAAGAATTATTACAATTAAAATGGTAAAAAATGGGTAAAAATTGACAAAAAAATGCATAAACGGGGCCTGCTCTGTACAAATAGTAAATAAACAAATTCTAAATTTTTCATATTTGATGTATTACTGTGCTATTCCTTTTTGAAAGGACCTTCAGAATAAGAGATATTTTAATTTTTACGAAAACTAGAGCACTTTATCTTAGTTATTATATGAAATTGCTTAGAAAAACAATGATTATATTCACATAAATGACTGTAAATTTTATAATAAAATAGCGATTGAAAAATCTGAAGGTTAAAATAATTCTACTATTATACAAAATGTACACAAAAAATTTCAGCAAATTATTTCCAAAACTTTTTGAGCAATCGCTGTCCCCGTTTCAGTTTTTCGAAAAAAACACATTTCGAGTAAAACGCATTTTAAAGTTTGACATCTTATGTAAGGTTATAGCATCTGCTTTTACTAAAACACCTGTAGTTTTTGTTCTAGAGAATGAAAAATAAAAATCTTGGTCTTTTTATGAAGCTAATAAAATGGCTTAAAAAATATAATCATAAAAAAAATTGTCTATTTTTCAAGAAAGTCATGATTTTAGGGTAGTCGGATACCTTAACACAATCAATTCAAGTAAACATTTTGAAAGTTATTTTATTACCATAACAAATAATATTTATTTTATAATTGAAATTTATTTCATAATTTAATCTTACTAAATCGATGAATATATATTTGAATCATCTTTTAATATAAAAACTTTATAAGAAACCCCCCGAAAACGCGGGTGAAATTTTTTTATTTTCTTTATATGTTGATTTATATATATTTCTAATGGGCTGCGGATTAGTGTTTTACCATTGAAGACCTAGTACTTTCCCAGGAATCTAGTACCTCTTCTTAGTGCGGTAACATAGGTGGATATCAATCCCTGCAGGTAATTCTGATGCCCAGTTTCCCTCCTAGAGGAAGGTACCATTGCTCTGACGTAGCGACGAGTACTTTAATTTTGTCTAGGGTACTCAAGACAAACAGACACTCCAAGGATCTTTTACATGCCGTATAATCATACGACATGGCCTCTGTCGATTTTCTGTATTATGAAAATCTACCAACTTGGACCGGGGTCGAACCACAACCTTAGGTGTAGAAGGCCATCGACTAACCAACCACGCCACCCAGCCGGCTTTATACGTTGATATCGATTATTATAAATTCCGTTTGATTGACAACTTTTATGCAAATTTTAGGGGTATTGGATTATTCTTATAAATAAATAAAAAATAAAATTTGTACTTTTTTTAAATGCCCATAAAAATGCTGAAAATTTGGGAAGGAAATAGCTAAGAGAATACTGTTAAAAATACTCAGCTAAAAAATTGAAATGGTATAAAAACTTTCAAAAATAGTTTTAATTTTAGTAAGAATACTGAGCTTAATTTTCAACTGTTTGCAAAAAGCAATGTGAATGCTTATAATGTAAGAATGGTATGTTATACTTTAAAAAGAATAGTTACTAAGGTTACGGGATAAAAAAAAATGTAAACAGATTTCCTCGACGTTGTTTGAAATGAATTTCAGTGCCTATTCCAGATTGCACGAATTTGCGATGAAATGTTTACTTAAAAGAGAAAAATCTCGATACGTACAGAAAAATAAGAGCATAATCACAGAAGAATTTCTTTTTTTCATGATTACATTTCAACTCAATAAAATTTTTTAATTTAAGGATTTTCAAAAAAATTTTTTTGGTTGCTCCTCATGTGTATATATATTTCGTAAAACAGATTTTAAGCTCAACATTTCATAAAAAGCTAACAATTTAATTTTTTAAGAAAAAAAAAATTTTGAACTGTTTTTAAAATGTTACTCCTCCTACAAAAATTGAAGTACACACGAGAAATTTGATTTACAAGTACGTCAAACAATGAAAAAAAGTTAGTATGAGTTTTTGTGATGACATGATTGTTATTCGTAGAATACTTTTTTATAAAAGCTTTTTGAAAATTTCTTAAACTTATTTAAATTCTAAATTTTATTTTTCTTAAAAAAATAAGTATAGCTTTGATTCACACAAAAATGTATACCAACTTTTGTTATATGTATTATTAGCAATAGTTAGAAAAAAATGTTAAAGCATTTGGCACAATAGAAAAAAAGACCTTAGCATTAAATGAAGACAAACTAGTTATTTGATCTTTCTGAGATAAATCAGTTTAAAGTTTTGGTTTTCCATTGGGATGTAAATAAAAATGAACGCAAAAGACACCATAACTTTGTTTTTTATACTTAAAGCTTTCAAATTTTGTGAGATTATTTTAGAAAAATACCTTTTAATTTTTCGAATGTAGATTTACTTTTTAATTATTGGTGTTTTGAGATGCTGTAGAGTTTTATCTATATTTCAAAGAATGTAAAATATAGTATCGAGACCACCTTTTTTTATTTTAGCTATTTCTGTTGCTTGACTTTTTATTGTATAGGAACAATGATGCGCATACAACCCCTATTCTTTCAAGTTTTCGAATTTTGCGAGCTTAAATTTTGTTGAAGATATTAATGTAACCGATGAATTATTAAGCGATTATGTAAGTATTACTAATGAAAACAAAAAAGTAAAAGCAGAGGTGACATCCAAGTAAAATTTTTAGAGTTGAAAGAGATTTTATGACGGAATAAAAGTATTTTCTAACTTTTTTGATGCAAGCAATTATTCACAACAAAAAGGAAGATCAAAAACGAAACCTGTTTCTGAAGAATTTTTTTACTTGGAAAAGGGCACTTTTTTAATAAAGTAGAATTTAGTATTGAGATAACTTAATAATGTGATGTCGTGAGCCCTTAAAATTACTTCATTATATGTATAGCCCAAAGGCCCCCATTTTTTTATAGAACTATATATATATGTATTACATAAAATATGAATGTATAGGATGGTATAATTTACATAAATATATAATTTTAATATCTTCCCCTGCGAAATTAAAAACTTTTTTTTAGTAATGTATTTAATTATCTATAAAATTGATATGATTAAAGTTTTGAATTAAACTTTAAAATGAATTATTTTTAACTATGGTTTATTTATTTTATAATGTATCCTATCTTATCAAAAATAATTTTTTGTGATGTGTTAAGTTCTTTCGCCTGCCTCTTCCTTTTTAAAAATATAAAGTATATTCTCCTTTTATTTAATGTATCTGTTATAATCGTTTTTTGATGATTATTCACGGCTTCCTTTCAACAATACTTATTCATGGATCAAATAAATTTTTGTTGATGCGTCCGTGTTAACAATAACAGGAACACGAACAACAGCAAAACTAAATGTGGTATGGGACTTTTGTGAAATTAACAGGAATTATTTTCAGAATATATTGTAAATAGCAGAGCATATATGCACACTTTTACCGTGGTAAACTCAATAATATCAGTAGAATGCTAAAAATTTAGGAATTAGATCCATGCTTCTAAAACTTTCAATACTTGAGACCTAATTTTACTTTTCATCAACCCCCCCTCCCCATAAGAATGTATTGAATGCAATAATAATGTATTTTGAAGCGCTAAAGATACAATGCGACTTTATTTATAAACCGAACAAATTATAAAGATAAGTATTTAATTTTTGTATATGGAACTTTTAAATAATATATACTTTATGATATTTTTAAGTAATAGAGGATAAGTATTACGTTTTTTCTTTTTTAACTTTTAAATTGCAATAGATTGCAATAAATATGCAAAGTTAATTTAATTTTTATTATGCCCGAATGTATTTTGTTTTGCTTCTTTTCAGAAAATTAAAATTAAAAAAAAAAATCTTCTATTTTCGAATTATCGATATACTCACGCTCCCCTCTTCCATTTAGGGATATCACAGAGTTCTAAGGGCAACGACCCACAGTTTGAGAGAGAGATATATTGATACGTTGATCGAGGTTCGAGGATTTTATGCAAATCAGCCGCAAAGAACGAGTCAGTTCTTTAGGAGCGATGGAAATTTCTTTTCAAGAAAACCAATCCTTGAAATACAAGATTCTGCAGCAAAATTCTCTGAAGAAATATCAGAATTATTTCACCCCTTCTACAGCGCTCAGAAACAATATCAGTGTCTAAAATACAAGTATGCAAAAGATTGTTCACAAGCACCGCTCGTCCTACTCAACAACCGAACTAATCACTAATTGACTCTTAATGGTCAAGGCAAGATTACTAGTTGCTAGTCAAAACAATACCAACTCTGTTTCGGCGAGCATCTCTCTGTTTATAGGCCTCACGGATCCTTTGAAAAAGATCCGCTTGTGTCATAGATCGTGATTAGTGGATTTATCCACTAATTTCAAGAAGAATCCATAGGTCTCGAACTCGCCAGAAATGGCCGCCAACAAAGTCACCAAAAGGGTCACCAAATCACCAACACAGTCGCCAAAGTCGTTACTAAGTCGCCAAGTTGGTTGCCAAAAATGATCCCAACTTGGCTCTATCGCCAATATTTCGCCAAGTTCTCATTGAATCGCCATTATAACGTAACTGACGAATAATGTTTGAGAATATTACAATTTTAACATAAAATAAATATAACAGAAAGTAATATTAATGCGTTACACATCCAAATACAAATTACTTACTCTTTTACTCAAAATTCGTAACAATATGCTTTCACAAAAATAAAACGAGTTTCTTTAAAACATTCCATTTTCTATCATTTTTATGTAACTAATCTCTATGATTACTTTTATATACATTTTTGCTCTTATTAGGAAAATTAAAAATTCTTTTAGTTAAGCCTAAAATCTTCGATAACAAAAAACGTTATTAGGCGTTAGAAACAAATGATTGTGGGTAATGAAAAAAATATCTAGGAATTCATTAGAATTAATTAAGAAAAGACTAAATTAATCTTATTCACATTTTTTTCGTAAAGACGAACTATAATTGAATGTTCTTAATGATAATCTTTTAAATCTTCCTTTTCTTCGAATGCCACTATTGTAGAACAGCGTGAGAAAAAAAAACTAAAAAATATTGTCGTGGAAATATATATATATAGTGCTTTGTTAAGTTGAAAAAGTTTCAGATAAAAAGAAAAAAAAACAAGAGAAATAATTACAGATTAGTTATTTTGTATTGAGTTAAAAAATACATTGAGTGTCTTTTTTTACATTTTTGTTGCCAATTGTTAATTTCCACTGAAAGCAAGAAATATGCATGAGAAGTAAAAATAACAGAACTGAAAATTGAAAAGTGTTCGATTACAAGGAAGAACACTATATTTCTTTTAAATTCTGAGTATAAATGAATATTTTAATATATCCTATATTATTTTATATAAATGTTCCTAAAAAAGTTGATTAAAATATTAGCAATGACACTAAAAATTCGCTGTAGATTACGCTATTACTAAATTAGGAGTCCTGTAGTTCTTTTTTTTACTCCGACATTTTTAAAATTAGTAGAGCTTTAATAGTGTTATCACTGTCAGCTTAAGACCCAACCCGCACGATCGTGCGGGTTAGATATTCTTGTACGTTTTTGCTTCTGGAATAGTCGAGTGTAAGAAAATCGGGAATCTAACGACTGAGCTGGTTTGCAGAAAGTGTAAAGTATTAGTTTTTATCATCAGACGATGGTTGGGGCTCATGTTTTACGTTCAGCTAGCAAATCTAGCTTTGTTTTCAAATACAACGAAAACACGTCTTCTTTTTATCTATCGTAAAAAGATAATTATCAATATATTTCTAATAGCTTAGATACAAATTTTTATATTAATGTTTAAATAATTGTAAAGTAGAAAAAATATTAACTTTACTCTATTAATGTTGCTTCTGGGACTCGGGATCTCGTTATCCGCATGATCGTGCGGGTTAGGCGTTACTTCACTGCAGCTGTAATAGTAAGTACTCACCATGCGAATTTTATTTTCTGTTTCAATAATTGTGATGAAAGCCTACATAAAAATGAAATATATAATTAATACCAAATTTTCATGGGTTCGCCATGGATGAGTCCCTTTTTTCTTTCTCTTTCTCTTTCTTGCAATTAATTTTATTTTTCATACATTGGTTGAGGGGTATGACATTTTTGTCCTCTCCATAGATATCAGCATCCATATCTCTCCCCCCCCCAAAAATCTAGGTTTTTCGGTGGGAGTCAGTGCATGGTGTGGTTTAAATATATATTATTTTTTTAACTAATAAAATTTTCTGATACATTTTACTTTTTTTCATGAAATACTGTGGTAACTTTTAACCAAAAACTTTTCAGGTGTCTATAAAAGGAGAAGAATTCTCCCAAAAGAAGAAATTTTTCAATTGATGAATAAATCAGATTCAACTTAAATCAGAACTTAGTGATCTCTCCGATGATGACAATGCTGCAAACGAAACATATGAATCGTGTATACTGGAAGGAGAATCAAGTTAAGATGAGAGCGATGAAGAAAAGCATGGGAATATTTGGAATGGAAAGACAACTTTGGATTATTCTTTACCATAAAAGTCTCTTGAACACATTCATTACATTGATTTAGCTGTTCTTGGTTTCTGTGCAAGCAAGATACAATATCAAATAAAATTCTTCTAAAAATCAAAATGGATCGCTTAAAATTTAAATTAAGAGGAAATTAAAGCGTTATCAGCCTCTCCACCTAGTAACAAAAGTATATTTACTGATGATGAAGATAACAGAGTTTTTATTCCACAAGCAAAAAGATCAAAGCGTTATAATCCACCTGCTGTACATGTCATGGCTTTTATCCTGGGCATTCCAGGATAAAATGTTTGAAATGTTTAGCCCTTTTCGATGTGTTGATGACATTTAAAGGCCTCGCAAGTGCAGATTTGAAAACTACGAAAGCAGTTCGAGAACATGTTGTGAAAAATGCAAAGGCTATTTATACTTGTCAAAAACAAAACAAAAAATATTTACAGTAAATAAATAATGAATTAATAAAAAAGTTAGTTATACATCAATAATTTTTTTATTTGTAACAATTTATTTAAATTAATATTGTTTCTTCTATCAACTTAGAGCTAAAAATGTATAACTCATAAAATTTCATAGGCGACCGGTTTCACAGATAACTCTCAACCCGCACGATCGTGCGGGTACCGTCTACGTTCCAGGGGTTGGGGCGAGTGGGAATTTTTTTATTACTTTTCCCAGTATCATAGGGGTCCATATAGTATTAATAACCGGAGGAATTTATTATTTAAAGATAAAAATAATTAGAGTCTTAAAGGGATACAGGTAGAGTGCCCTTCTCTTAAGCCAAAGGTTGCGGGTTCGATCCCGGCTTTCTGAATGTGAATATCTAAGGCATGCATGCCATATGATTATCTAGTTATTATATAGCAAAAGATCCTTTGATTATCAATTTGGCTCTGGTACTCTCTGCATAATTAAATCATGGCAATATTTAACATCCGGCTAGAGCTTGAAGTGAATAAATTCAAGAGACAAAAATTTGGTTGTGGGAGCCGCCACTATATGATGCCACCAATGAAGTGACTCTCACACTTGGGAACTTGCCGTGTTTATAAAAGTTTAGGTGCCGAAATGCAGTCCATTGAAAAATAATGTTATAACTGTAGTAGTAAGAGATGAAGTTTTTGTTTCTCTTTTAGTGTCGCAGAAGCTTATTAACAATTCTTGCTAAAATATTTCGAAGAAAGGAGCTTGATTCTATTTTTTGGGGTTTGATTCCACGCTATCCCTCACTATCTCTCTCAAAAAGTTAAAATATGCGAGAGGAATTGCAAAAGGGAAGAATGTTGTATAACAAAAATGAAATAAAATGATTTTTCGATCTTGTTCCATGTTTACATTACACCAAAAACGAATAATCAACAATATTTATACATTCTAAAAACTATTTTGCTTTTCTTGGCGGAAAAAGGAAATATTTTAAAATGTCCTTGGTTTTGTAAGCATTAAGGCATCCGACTACGATCGGAGCTATAATGTATTTTATGATGTAAATTTCTCTACTCTGATATAGTAAAAAATACGAATAAATCCCCTTTTAAATTATATATTTCGAAAACTTAGTTCAGGATCTGTATAGAAGTCTTAGCTATGTATAAGCAAAATATTATTATAATAGAAGCTTTTTTTCATAAAAGGAGAATGTTTTGAAAATATGTCATGCTTCCTTTATTTTTTCGCCCAAAAAATTGCATTTAAGGTATCCGACTACGTTCGGAACCATGATTTTGCAAAATCGTATAATAGGATAATATTTATGATATTTAGTGTCACTTAGATTAGAAAATGCACATAAAATTGTTTTAAGAATAGTATTAAAGTAAAACATTATTTACGTGCAATATTTTGACAAAAAATGAACATAGAATGACCCATTTTCAAAATATTCTTCTTTTGCAAGAATGCTTTTATTATTATAATATTTTGCATTCATACAGCTCAGGCCTCTGTACAGAGGCTCAAATAGAATTTTTGAAATATATAACTTAGAAGTGGGTTTATGCATCTTTCACGACAACAGAGGGGAGAAATTTTAAGAAAAACCGCCGATAATAATTTCAACGGGTCGTAACTCTGAAAAGTATGTGAATTTTTCAAAATTCATAGTTCAGCCTCTGTAAAGAGGCCTGAGATATATACAGGCAAAATGTTATTATAATAGAATAATTTCTCACAAAAGGAGAACATTTTGATAAAAGGTTATTCTAAGTTAATGTTTTGCCGAAATATTGTATTTAAATAATTTTTTTTGTCAAAATGTCCTTAAAACAATTTTATACATGTATTCTAATCTAAGTGACACTAAATATCACGAAAATTATCCATTTATGCGCTTTTTTAAAATCGCGGTTCCGAGCGTAGTCGGATACCTTAAGTATTTTTTTATTGTAATATTCTTAAGACAATTTTATATACTTTTTTAAAATTTAGGTGATACAAAATATCTAAAAAAAATTATTAGCTTATGCACTTTTCCAAAACCACAGTTACGAACGTAGTCGGATACCCTGAATATGAAAATTCTAAATTTAATTAACAATCGCGGAAGCCCAAGATTTTAAAAGTCTCTCCCTGACTTAATATTCTTGATCAAAATACGAGCCTCCCAGCCAGTATGGTGGATATGACCCTCGGCTTATAACCGAATGGGTTCGGGTTCGAATCCCGAATAAGGCATGACTGTATCTTCTTCGGGAAAAGAATAATGTTTTTTGTAATGGATTCCTGTCTCGAATGGAAAGCATCGTACCCCTTCTGTCATATGCTGGTATTATCATTTGTAGGGCCGTGGGTAGCCTAGTGGTTAGAGCATCGGACTTCTGACTGGAAGGCTTGGGTTCGATGCCCTAAGCCACCAAATACCCTCCGAGTACGGGCTTGTTAAATCAGAGGGTCCGAAAGTCTTGTTAGCTGAATTACGAGTGCGGGGGACTGGAGAATATTTCCCTCTCCTCCAGTCGCATGGCAAAATTGTGGAGGTGGTGTCGCCATCTATTGTTTCTTCGGGGAATTTCACCGAGCTAATTCGTACTGTCACCTCTATGGTGCTCAAGGCCTTGGCCCACGACAGACGTACTTCTAGCCCCTTGCCACGATGAATTTCGTGGATCTCCTTCTGACTACGTCTGACAGGTGGCATTAGCCACAACACACACATCATTTGAAATAAATGTCTATATTTTTCTGTTTCTGTTCTTCCACTCGTATATCATATGTATCTCAGGATAAAATCACACAACAACAACATCAAAATACAAGACCCACTATAGTTTTTTCATTGAGGATTATTTAGAAATCCAGTCAAGTATGGCACATCTTTCAATTTTCCACAAGGACTTTCAGAGTCTGTAAAAAATGGAAATCTCAACGTTACAGGAAGGACTCCACGGATCCCTTAGAAGGTACTGCGGACCTTCAGTGATCCACGGACCAAAGTTTAAGAACCGCTGTATCAGAGAGTTCTATAAAAAGCACATTAGCAATTTTTAAAGCTGAGAGAAAAAGAGTTTCATTGTAATGGATATCAATATGAAATTTCAAAAAGGTTTTCCAATTTAAAACGGTTGGAGTGTATTAATATTTATCCAAAAAATATTCCTTTTATAGTGATCTCTTTCTGGTGTTTTCTTCATAATGTCTTCAGAATACATCCCATTTTGATATGCGTGTATTGACAGATATTTATTACTAAAAACGAATGCATGAGGTCAAAATGTCAAACATTGCTCAACAGTAAAGAACAAAATGAAAACAGAGAAAGTTGGAAATTATTTTTAAAATACTCAGCTATTGGAAACATTTAAAAATCGTTATTTGATGTATGCAAAACTTTCGTCCACATAAAACGTAGAAAAAAAATAAAAAAGATAAATCAGGAACTTTATGTTTGAAGATTTGCTTATTTTAAATCATATCTTCCCCACTTTCCTACTTATTTTTTCTCAGTATCTTAGTGAAATTTTTTTTCATCAATATCGTCTTCACCAAATAGATGAAAATATCTTTTAGTTTGGAAAAAAAGGTTATAAACAACAGCATAATGGGAAAACTATGCAATTCATCATTGTTTAAAATCAGCGAAGTTATAAATAAACTTCAAAATTGATCGTATTTAGCAAAATAGAATTTTCTACTTATGAAGAAAAACTAGTTCTGTAATTCTGCATTTAAAACTTACAAAACCCATTTAATATTTCCAAAACTCATAAAAATGCCTTTAAAATCTATTTTTTCTTTATTAAAATTTGTAACGTAACAAGCAATTTTGTGAAATACTCGTAAATAAAATATCAAAATAATAACATCAAAAACATACATAAAATGAAAGATAAAAATAAAAATATAAAATATTTAATAATTAAAGATTATAAGCAATAATATTTTTTTAAAAAATGTGACCTTACCAATGAACATCGTAAATCTGTAGATCATTTATAAACCTTGTGTATTTAATTTCATAAATAACATATTTTTTTATAAAATTACATGCTTTAATCAATTTAGCGATAAAATTAAAAAATAGGTTTTAAACATTATTTTAGTTTACTTAAAATATGTTATACGCTTTCATCACTTTTCTGCCGTTTTATCACATTTTCTAATTTCTTTAAAGTTTTTAAAAATACGAATGATTATTGAGTTTAAGGGGACACAGAGCGATTCAATTGACAAAAATCGGGCAGAAAATTAAATCTAATTTTTTTATCATAAATTATTCTTTATATACTTTTTTTTTAACTTCACAAATTTGAACGCTCAAAACTTGAAAAACTCAGAACTATGACAGCTTTTATATTTGTTTTTATTCACATTCCAATGGCAAATCAAAACTTTAAACTTACTTATCTCAGAAAGATAAAATAAATATAGTTTGTCTTCATTTAAAATACGAAGGCTTTTTTCCTACTGTGTCTAATACTTTGAATTTTTCTTACCTATTACTATTAATACATGTAACAAAAGTTGGTATCAAAAGTTTTGAATCAAAGGAATATTTATTTTTTAATAATAATTAAACTCAGAATTTATACATTTTTCCCGAATTTTCAATAAGCATTCATAAAAAGAAATATTGTACGATTGCCAATAATGTTATCGCAAAGCCCATACCAACTTTTGTTATAAAAAATGTTTTTTTCCAGGTATAGAAGTTTAAGTAGGCAAAAGATGGTGACCGATTTAACAGCTGCTGTCAAGTGATTTATATTTGGTTTGGCAATATCAAAACAATCATGAAATTTCGTCAAAAATGTTTTCCCGATTTTCTTAAGCGAATTTTGTTTAGCGAAAGCGCACTTCTGGTTGAATGGCTACGTCAAGTGCCGCATTTGATGAAGCTAATCCATGTATGTCGAAACACCGTTACATCCAAAAAACTGACTGTTTGGTGCGCTTTATAGTGGAATCATTGGTCATACTTCTACGAAAACGATGAAGGCCACAACGTTTTCAATGGTGATCGGCATAATGGGTTACTAACTTTTTCATTCCTGAATTGACAATCACGATGTCCAGGAGCTTTTCCAACAAGACGACGCAACATGTCATGCAGCTCGTGCCACAGATCGATTTATTGAAAAACGTTTTGGACCTGTGAATTGGCCTCATGATCTTGTGATTTAACACCGCTAAATTTTCTGTGGGGCTATGTAACATTGCTCAACAGATAAAGAACAAAACCATGAAAAACATTCGCCGTGTTATTGCCGATTGGCCACAAATGTATTCATTTCAAAACTACATCAGCTGGCAGTTCTATGCCAGAAATCATATTTAAAAAATCGATTATCTTGAATAAAAAAAAATCATGTCAATCGAATAATACATCGTTGTTATATTGCAATTTAAAGTCCTATGCCTCTAAAAAAACACCCTTTACATAGTTTGACGTACTTGTAGATCAAGTTTCATGCGTGTACCTAAATTTTTGTATTAGGAGTAGCATTTTAAAATCACTTCGCAAATTTTAAGTTTTTTTCCTTATAAAAATAAATGATTAGCTTTTTATGAAATTTTTAACACAAAATCTGCTTAATATAGTATACACACATACGAGGCACCCAAAAACGTTTCGAAAATTCCTTAAATTAAAAATGTTTTGCGTAAATCGTTTCATGTCCCGTTAAATTTACAACATTAAAATCTAACGTCATGAACAATGCTTCGTAATATACGCACATTTTCGATTCAAATTTTTATCCAGTTACTTATAAATAAATTTGCATGTCTTCGAAAACGATTCGTGCATAAAAGTAAAAAAGTAAAAAAGAAAAAAAAAATCAATTTAACCTGACATTGAGAATTTTACGGTAATAAATTTCCTGACCTAAGTATTTCTAAAATTGATCCATAATCGATTGAAGAGGATTGTTAAATAAAGGAATGATTAATAATGGGAGTTTATATTCCCATACCAAAATGAAAAGGTCGATAAAGTTCAAGGAGGATACGTCACGGAGTGGATCGTAAAAATTTTATTGCACTTATATACCGACAGAGGGCAGCCTGTCAGTTTGAGTTGGTAAATGAATTAGGTCATTGGATTTGAAAAATAAGAGGTTCGAATTTGGCTATTAAGATAAGGCTCCGTGAATTTGTTCCTTAAGCGATTCTATTGTATGAAATGGGATGAGATCAATATACCAATACCATGCAATTAATACTTAAAATCATCCTTTATTTGGTTTGGTTATGATTTTTTTATTAACCAAAAGATAAAAAGATGCGTTTTTGAGGATTTAATAAGAACCTTGGTTATGTATGGTTTAAGTTAAATTAAAGTTAAATAGAAGAATTTTAAACAGAAAAATCTTAATTTGATAATGAGTCATTGAATGCAAAAATCACACCAGAAATGAGATTCATAACTATATGGAGTATTATTTTCATATATGGTTATTCTAAATTCAGTCCAAGTTTTCAAAGAGCAATAACAATAATAATAATAAAAATAATAATAATAATAAACTAAATGACTACAGCATAAAAGAGCATTTGAAAGAATACAGAAATGATTGAAGTTTTACTTACATATTGTCGGACCCCAATTTAACGAATTTTTTCTTTTCCCCGATCAAAGTTGAAGTAACCCCCCTCCTATTTAAAGAATAATATTGTACCAACAATAGTTCATTTCGGTTGTCATGGACACGATCTACTGCTTGGACTCATGTGCCCGGCTGTGGCTGACTTGCCAAAAATAACTTCTTTAGTTTTCTTTGTATTGACTTTAATTTTGTGTCGTCTCGTGCTTTTATTATTATTAACTGTACTTGTATTTATAAAAGTTAACAGTAATTATAGTTATGGAAAGTTCTGGAACTTTCGATGCCAATATGTAAGAAAAGGAAATATTCAGTTCGTAGAATAAAGTCTTCAGTTGCGTCTAGCAAGAGTTGTTGTCATTTTACGTAATCGAATAACCATAAGTATCGAATTACTCTATTAATGTAATCTACTCGACTATATAAACCCCGAATTAAAGAATTATTTCTACAACCAAAGAAATTTTTTTATTAGTGTAGATTAGAAAAAATTTGATTTCTTTTCAAATGGCATATCCTTTTTGTCTTGAAATGAAAAATACTTCTCTTGTACGCCGCAAAATTCGATTGCAAAGGTTGCAGCTTATTATTAAAAACTTCACAGGTACACATGAGTCATGAATGTAACCTACCACGTGTTTTGAATAGGACAGGAAATTCTTCTATCTTTTCCCACTTAACAGAGCAAGGGATTTAAGAGATTCTACCACTTTCTCGCTTTCTTGAAAGAAGTGAGGTTTATTATACATTCAGTTATGCAAAAAAAAATTTTTTTTTGTAAATTTGTTAAGTATGCCAGATTGTTGTAAACAAATGCGTAGCGATTTTTAAGCGGAAATTTCTAATGAAAACTCCGATCAAAGCTGATGCATTCTCTATTACTTTGCATTGTTTAGAAACTGAAAACTTACCTCATGCAGCAGGATGTAAATGACGCAGTATTTTCTTTTCCGCATTAAATCGAAAAAGTACTCTTTCGAGTCAGGAATCGAAAAGATTGTCAGACGCCTATTAGTCAGTATTTTAAAATTTCCGATTGTTTTTAACACTTTATAGTTTAACTCTGAGAGAAATTTGAAATCCTAACACTTTGTAATGATCCCTAAGGACCTCACTTTGAGAACTAAGATAATTAGGAGACGTAAATGAACCAGTAGCCATTTTTATAAATAACTTTCTTTATTTAGATATCTTTCCCAAATAGAATCAAAGACTTATTAACAACGACAAGACGAATATTGTGAGGTTTTAATTATAATAATCTTTAAATTAACTCAATTAATTAATAATCTAATTAATCAATTCATTAAATAACGATCACGTAGAAATTACCACGATAAGAGATCCCAGAATTATATTCAATAATGTTCTTAATGAACATTTAACTTTAATCTCACTTTTAAAACTTTAATGAGACTTTAAATACAATTTTATATTTACCACTAATCTCAATTCTTCGTGAGAATAATTTATCTTCAACTACAATATTTCAATTCAAAATCACTATAACTCTATGTCACAATGTCTATCTCCTACTGTTCCAACTTTACTATTTTTCGACTTAAATAGTGAATCCAATCTACATAACAAGTAATCCTGTCCGCTTTCTGGAGTTGATTGGAAATAGGTTGGGAATTAAATTTCCAGGTCGGTTCAGAAGGTTAGTGATAAAGTTCCGGATTCGTCACAAACCCCTCCAAAAAGAAAACGGGATTTATTCGAAGGACTCAAATGTCCTGAAAATAAATTACGTAAATCTTATCTTTGTCTTACAGTACTGACGATATTAATTTCGAACGGAATATTATTGAAACATCTTCCGTAATAAAATTACGATTTAGAATTAATGGACAAAAACCTCACAATATTTTACAAGTTTAAATTAATCCTGCACTCTATCCATTCGGCAAGGGGGCGTGGAAAACGTCCCTAGTGGTGGCAAAAACCAGCCCCATAGAGTATTACTAAGTTATTATACAAAAATTACAATACAATCTTCTGTGGCACTGGAACATTGAAGACTTCAGGGTCAGCTACCCTGAAAGATTGATATCCATTTGAGAAGTAGGTAAAAGATATGAAGCTACATTTGTTACATGAATTTCATACAATAAATATCTGGTTCCTTTGCCTTCTCATTCGAAAAACTTGATGCGCTAGTTAGTGTTAATGGTTAATCCTATCTAACTTCGCCGCGCTATAAGGCACCAGATGTGAAACAAAAAACTTACATAGAAACATACATAGCATATAATAATAATCATTTTGTAATAAATAAATAACACAAACAACCAAATGAATTGTCGCATCTTATGAAGTCTACATCGGTAAACAAATGCAAAATTTACAGATGTTTTCTCCAAAATACAAAAAGTAACACAAAAAGTCGTTTTTTTCTGTTATAGAAAAAAACACACACAATGCAGTGTTCACTTTTGCCAGTCTTCTAATTTTAGAGTCCGCCCGTGACTTGCTTTAATTGCAATAATTCTTCATTTGTTCGTACCGCGAAGATAATGAAACAATACAACCTGATTTTGTCTGTTAAATCTATGGACTGATCTCCATTCATCGCTTCTATACTGAGGCTTCTTCTGCGGAATATGCTGCCAGGTATGCCGTTGATTTCGATGTTGTTGAGGTTCTCATGGATTCTGTCTTTTTCTTGTATACGGCTCCGTAGATTGTATGGGCAAGTTCTTCTTGTATTGGTTTGATTTGACGGGACTGTTTTCTCCGCTTGTTCGTTGTGTCTTCTCGTTGTCACTCTGGTCTGACGGGTCTGGTTATCACGTCACTAACTTCCATTCGGGATCCATCTGTAGTTGTAGCAGTTCTGCGATCAGGCAACTTTGATGGACCTGCAATGGACTGTATTCCTGGTGAAGAGTATTAGGTCTCTTAAATTTGAAATTTCTGGACGAGATCGAGGAAGGGATCGATCTCTTGACTCCTTGCCTTTGTTCAGGAGCGTGTCTTTCCGGTCCTGATGATCAGATCCTTGTCGGGATCTTTTCCTACATATCTTTGATCTTTTTATAGTTGGGTCCTTCGACGCCGTACTATTAATTTTACGTTTATTTCTGGGGATCTCCCGTGTGGTGTTACTCTGCCGTGATCTACACCCCTCACTTTCCTGACTAGAGGTTTTCTTATGCTCTTTAAACTGTCCTTGATTTGATCTATTTGACCCATGACTAACTTCTTGTTCGTCATATAGAGTTTCTACCGGACTATCTGAACTAATCGTGTCTGATTGACGAGGTCGGTACACTCGAACCTGATCAATATTAACAGTTATATTTCTTCCGTTTTTTTCAAATAAAAATTATTTCCTTTTATTTCTAAAACTTTATAGGGACCGAAACTTAGGCATAAATTTTCCCACTTGTTTCTTACCCGCAGCACTTAAAAATGTGTTTGAAGTAAAACCAAATCGTTCACTTTGATGTGAACATCTCTCCTTCTGATATTGTAATGTTTTTCCCAATACCTATGCCGTTTTTGCATATTTCGTCTCGCCTCATCGAATAATTTTTCGATGTTATTACCAACATATTTCGCATCCTCCTTAACATTTATGAGCTTGCTAAACGGAGTTATGATTTTCCTTCCTAAAAACAACTCAGCCGGAGTTTTATTTGTCGTCTCATTTACTGCCGTGCGCAATGCGAAAGCGAACTCGTGTAGAAATTGGTCCCAGTTTTCATGATTTTCTTCAACAAAAGAAGCTATCATTTGAACTAAATTTCTATTCACTCTCTCCGTGAGATTAGACTGTGGTCTGTACGTTACCGTTTTCATATGTTTGATGTCCAACCTGTGACTGAGATGTTCAAACACGTCAGAAATAAATTGGGGGCCGTTATCACTTATCAAAGAAATTGGAGCTCCGTAACGCGCTATATAGTTATTAAAAAGGCATTAGCTATTGTCTGGGCTGAAGCTTTTTACGAAGAGGAATCAGCTCACACCACTTAGTGAAGTGGTCAGTTATAATAATATGAATTTATATCTTCGGGTCGGGATGCGGGGGTAGGGGCCTACTAAGTCTAGCGTTACAATTTCATTTGGATATTTCGAAACTATAGGCATTAAACGACCAGCTGGTAGCGCGTTTTTATAATTAAACTTTTGACACCGGTCACAGGTTGAAACATATTCAAATATATATTTTCTCATAAATGGAAAATAGCACGTGTCACGAAGTTTAAGATATGTCTTCCTCTTTCCGAGATGTCCTGCTAATGGCAGATCATGAAATTCTTTCATTATATCTTTTCGAAGAGAACCAGGAATATAAACTCTTAGCTCTCCTAGATTAGAAAAATACTTCGCGTAAAAGAGAGACCATTTATTAACTTGAAGTCCTGGGACCAACTCTCGCATACCGTCGCATTAACAGAACCGTCATCAGGGTTTTCTAAGTATCGATAAATATGTCCTGATTCAGGATCTTCCCTCTGTTCCTTAATGAATTGTTCACGGGAATTTATTGCGAGGGCTCTAAGAGCTGCGCACGAAATTTGCGATCCCTCGACACTGTCTACTGGATTTCTTGATAAAGGTCTGCGACCACGTTTTGAACACCAGGTCTGTGTTCCCATTCTATGTTAAACTCTGACAATTTCAATGCCCATCGGATCATCCTACTTGATAAAACCATTGGTTAAAACGCTGCGTGATCTGTAATCACTTTCACAGGTAGGGGTCCAAAATAAGTTTTAAACTTATTTAGAGCCCAAATTACCGCCAAACATTCTCTTTCGGTAACCGTATAATTACGTTCTGCTTTATTAAGGGTTCGAGACGCGAAAGCAATAGGTTTTGATTTTGCTGAAGCACAGCACCAATTCCGACCCCACTTGCATCAGTGAATAATTTGAACTGTTCAGAAAATTTGTAATTGCAAAATTGGTGCCTCCGTTAGTGTGCGTTTGATCTGATCAAAGAATCCTGTGCTTCTCCCGACCAGTTAAACTTCGCCCCTTTTTCTTTAATTGGTACAATGGTTCGCATATATCTGCGTATCGCGGAATAAATTTTGGTACCAACCCGTCATCCCTAAAAATTTTGACACTTCTCTATTATTTTTGGGAGGTTTCATTTCAATTGCCCGAATTTTCTTATTGTCAGTTTCGATTCCTTTTTACTAATAATCAGGCCTAAATATTTGAGTTTGTCACGAGCGAAGTGACATTTTTCTTTATTTAATGTTAGCCCTGCGTCTCGTAATAAGGTAAAAACTTGAGTTAAATGATCTAGATGGTCTTTAAACGATGGAGATGTAATAATAACATCATCCATATAAACGGACACGAAACGCCCAATAACAGGTTGGAGGATTATATCGATAGCTCTTTTGGAAATTAGGGCGCCGCCTAGAAAGACCAAAAGGCATGCGTAGGAATGCAAAAATTGCGAGTGATAAACGCTGTTTTTTTTCTATGTCTTTTGGACTAATCGCCAACTGAAAATAGCCACTTCTGAGATCTAGAGTGGACATAACGTTGGTGTGTGGGATATTGGTGAGTAAGTCATCAATAACCGGTAATGGATATCGAGGATATTTGGTAATTGCATTTAGTTTCCGATAATCGATCGCGAAACGATACGCCTCGGGAGAATCTGGAGGAAGGTCATTGTTCTTTCGAGTTAATACGACTGGAGATGCATAGGGCGAATTAATAGGACAATTGTACCATCTCGTAACATCTTATCTATGTGATAATCAATAATGCCTTGTTTGACCCTGTCGTACTTGTATGGTCTCGACATTACCGGTCCTTTATCTCCAGTATCTATCTCATGATATACAACATGCGTTAATCCCGGTTGATCGGAAAATAACCCTTTAAAATTATTAAATAAGGCTTTTAATTGCCTCTGTTGCTCGTCATTAAGTTTCGATTCTGTGAGATCAATATCAACGAGTTTCTCCTTTAGGCTTTTGTTTGATCAGATGATCGGGAATGATTAAGGATTTCTGATCAAAATCTAATGTTAATCGCGACGCCTTCATAAAATCAATCCCCAGAATGCACTGATACTGCATGTTATCAAAAATATGGAATTCCCAGGGTTTCTGAAATTCCCTGATTCTAATTTGTAATTCGACTCTACCCAAAATGACTGCACGGGGCTCATTGTGCTGTCACGACTATGTCTTTCGTCTTTTGACGAGGGAGGTATTAAAAATAATTGCGGTATACCTCCTCTGAAATAAAAGATTTCTCTGCTCCCGTGTCCCATAGTGCGGTAATAAAGGTTTCATTTAATAGAATAGGGACATACGGTAATTCGACTGGGGTCATTCTTATAGAGGATACTCTGATAGGCCGATGATCCCAAACTGGAGGATTTTCCGTATCCCGCGATCGATTACCTCCATATTCACATCGATCGTTTAAAAGTTTAAATTTCTACTTCGTTCATTTTGACCTCGAAATGAACTATTTCTCGACCCACTTTGTCGACCGCCTTGACTGTGGAATGGTTGATCCGATTGTCCACTTTGGCGTCTACCTTCGAATCTGCGATTATTTGTGAAACCTTGGTTTTCGAACCGATTAAATTCTCTTTGTGGTCGGCTATTATTGGCGTATCTCTCATTATTTCTGTTTTCCCTCCAATTTTCCTGTCTATGCCGGGTATTAAAACGATTGTTTTCATGAGGGCCTGAACTTAAATCCCTCACTCGAACCTCTGATTTGCCTATGCATAAAACGTTCTTCGTATTTATCAACGATTTGTAGGAGATTGGCAGTATTTCGTGGATGTCTAACTTCGACATAATCCAAAATTTGGGGTTCTAATCGACTGATGACGTGATCTATTAATTTTTCCTCCGACATTTCTAGTTTAAGTATTTTATGAATTTTCAACAATTCATAAATAAAGTCCGAAGGCTGTTGATCTCGTCTTTGTGATGAGGAATAAAATCGCGTTTCTAGTTCTGACCTGTTTCTGACCACGGGAAATTGTTCTGACAATGCCTGTTTTAAGTGCGCGTAGTCTGTTGTCTTATCTTCAATGACTCTATAACCTAGAACTTCGAACCAGTCGAGTGCTCGACCTTTGAGATGACCTTTCAAGTAAGCACATGCCAGTTGTGCAGGTATCTCATAATACGCGAGATTATGATCAATATTCTCCAAAAATCATCTATGTTCTCAATTCCCGAAAAATATTGTTCCGGAATGATTCTAAAACTGGATCCGACTCTATTTTCGGGATTTATACGTTGGGCGCCATTGTAATGGTCCCCAAGGACCTCACTTTGAGAACTAAGATAATTAGGAGACGTAAATGAACCAGTAGCCATTTTTATAAATAACTTTCTTTATTTAGATATCTTTCCCAAATAGAATCAAAGACTTATTAACAACGACAAGACGAATATTGTGAGGTTTTAATTATAATAATCTTTAAATTAACTCAATTAATTAATAATCTAATTAATCAATTCATTAAATAACGATCACGTAGAAATTACCACGATAAGAGATCCCAGAATTATATTCAATAATGTTCTTAATGAACATTTAACTTTAATCTCACTTTTAAAACTTTAATGAGACTTTAAATACAATTTTATATTTACCACTCGGAATCTCAATTCTTCGTGAGAATAATTTATCTTCAACTACAATATTTCAATTCAAAATCACTATAACTCTATGTCACAATGTCTATCTCCTACTGTTCTAACTTTACTATTTCGTTCGACTTAAATAGTGAATCTAATCTACATAACAAGTAATCCTGTCCGCTTTCTGGAGTTGATTGGAAATAGGTTGGGAATTAAATTTCCCTAAAAAGGTCGGTTCAGAAGGTTAGTGATAAAGTTCCGTATAGATTCGTCACAACTTAATCTGACATATAAAATTAGTGAAAATCACTTAGCTTCAATCGGAGCTTCTTGTGGTGATCCTTCTGGAACCCCGATATCTCGGTCAGCTCCAATGACATTTACTTCCACAACTCTTGGTGGATTCTACGACGAATATTAATTTCAGGACACGTGACCTTTCAGTCACAATTCACTTTTTCTTATTCTTAGATTTCCCGCTTAACGACCAACGAGTAATCATTAACCTCGCATACCCAACGCCAGGGTTTAAATAGTAATCACACTTGCGTAAAATCGAGTCATCTCCGGTGAAAGCAGTTTTTAAACTAAAATGGCTGTTAAAGAATAGTTTTCCTAAGGGGATTAGTAGAAGAACCCGAAGAATAGTACTCGTTGCAGGGTGTTTTAGGGAATTTTGTCTTCTCTCCAATGGAGAGTTTTAAGATAATTTCTTTTTTGATGGAAAAAGAATTCTACTTCTCGTGGAATGAAAAAGCAGTTACAAAAATAACTTTCCCATTACGTATTCTTAGACAAAGTTAATACTCTCCTTCATTTTAACTGAAAATATTTTCCTTATGCTCAAAATTTAGTGAACTTTTAGTTCTTAGTCGATCCCTTGAAAGAGTGGACTCCAGGGGTTTGAATACATTGCAGTTTAATACTCTATTATGTATGATTGTCGAAAGTTCATGTCCAACTTCAATCAAAAACATATTGCTATGCAAAAAATGTAGATGAGAGTAGGGTAAGATGGAATACCAAGGTTTTGTATTTGTTTATAGCTGTTAATGTGTGATAAAACCTATAATTACTGTAGAAAGAATCTCATGATACATTGCAGTGAGAGTTGACCACTTGTTGTTGTCATATCACTCTCCCCCTCAGGGGGCTCACCTTCTTTAGGTGAGTACGGGTGTCACAATCCCGAGGTACCCTAGTGATCTTTTCCTATTTTCCCAAGGGTTGTACTATCTTTGGTAAACACGGGCTTCACGAACCCGGGGTGCCCTAGTGATCTTTCTCTATTTTCGACCCTCTTTCTTGTCATTCCAATTCATCTTTACTTCTTTCCCCGTCTAGACCACAGATTTAAAACGTTGTTTGGCGTAGCTTAGCCAAAATTGGCTCTTGCGCCATAAAACCTTACTCACTCACTCACTGTCATATCACTCTCTACAGAAGAAAGTGTGTTTTGCAATGTTCAAAAGTTTTTAAACATTTTAACCTACTAGTATGCACGTGATTTGAACGTTAAAGTTAGGTGTAATGTACACTAAAAGAATTGTATTTAGTTATACTGGGGTCGTTCCTTAGTTGACAATGTTTTGTCGTTTAATTTAAAGGTTTATTTTCCAAGATGACACGTAGGGTATTATCGCATACTAGATATTCCATAATATTAAGGTGATCATTTTTTCTTACAATGAAAAGGAGGACGAAAAATTTAAGAAAAAATTACAACTTAAATATACGAAACGTTTTATTAATTTAAACAAAATACGCTAATTAAGCTTACATTCTTTTTAATTATTATCTTAAACACAAGTATTTTTCCATTGAATGATTTTTTTTATCAACATATTTTTCAATATACTGGAAATTCCGCAACAAGAAATATCCTTCATACTGAATTTTACGGTAAGCACTGTAGCTAAAATATTAACATTCAATTTTGTGTGATTTCTCACCAGTCACTTTACAAAAATCATTACCAAATAAAAAAAAACTCTTCCAAGAACTGCTTTAGTTCCAGGGCAGCACAGCGCAAATTCAACAAGAATAATTACATTTTCATATGGAATGTGCTCATTTTTGAAATGGTTTAAGGAATTCCACCCACCTTTTACCAAATTCTCAGCATGTTAATTTTCCAATTGTTCTAATTTATTAGAATTTGAATATACATTCAGTCTTCTTTCTACTTCAAACCGACAATTGTCATCGATTTTAATATCAGGCATTTCTTTCGATAAAAACTCAACGTAATTCCTATATCTGCCCAATTTACTTGCGACAAATTCAAAAAACACCATTGAAAAATGTTATTTCCTATGATATTTGCTTCAGACCCTTCTTCGACATTTTGGAAACATGTTTGGTTCATCTCAGAATACAGAGATTAACAGATCAGTTTTAAAATATTGAAAAGGAAAACAAAAAGGAAGATACTTTTCGAGGAAGGACAGAACCTATAAAAGGAGGACGGTTGGTCATCTTAATAATATCCGACGTAAATCGTTCTAATCTAATTTATTATTTGTAATAGACTTCGTGCTATCAACTAAAAAATAAAAAAAAAAGTCACTGAATGAATCTTTTGTAACGAAACATTCTTCGAAGATCCACGGGGAAAGTTTAGATTCAAATCTTCAAATGTTTTCTGTAAGCTCACCTTGACTGTACTGGATAATGACTTTTATTAATAAATTCGAAATAGAAATGACTTTCACGCATTCTTAAAAATATAGCTTTTATAGTTAAAAATGGATACGTTTTATGAAATCTTAGTTTTTCAATGGTTTAAAAGCCACCTATTCCATATTCTCATACTATTCTATAATACCCTCCACATTTACAATTTTTTTTTAAAAAAACCATTTTCTTACGACAACAAAATAAATATAATTTTTTTGACAAGTGATAATTTCTTAAATCGTTTATAGTATATATTCATGATGTTTTTGGAGATTTTTATCAAAAACTTGTAAAGTTATTTTTAGAAATGTAAATAATGGTATTCATAATACCCCGCATTCATCATTTTTTTAAAATACTTTTTTATTACAAAAAAATAAATATAATTTTTTGGAGAAGTTATAATTCCTTATAATTGTTTGTATTATATATCCATGATGTTTTTGGAGATTTTTATCAAAAAATTGTAAAGTTATTTTTATAAATGTAAATAATGGTATTTCATATTACCCGACTCTCATACATACTAAAATTTTAGAATATTACATACCTTATATATATATATATATATATATATTTGTTTATATGTATAAAATAAATTTATATATATGTGTATGTATATGTATATGATTATATATTAAAAAATTCTTTATTGGATTATATATATATATATATATATATATATATATAATCTATATAAAATAAAAATAATAACCAAACTTTGGAAAAAGTTATTAAGAAAGTCCTTTTATAAATACACTATACTGTACTTTTATAAATATACTATTATAAGTGTACTATAAATTGATTGAGTATGTAAAACTCCATAAAATTCGTGAATCAAAAACATTCTTTGTTTGTACTAAAAATGTAAATTTCACTTTTCTTTAAAAGAAATAAAAGCGATTATTTCAATTTTGGGATAAATATATTGCTATTATTTCAAAGACTTCCGCAAGAAAGATAAAACAAAGCCTTAACCATGTAATTTCGGAACGGAAATCAATGATGTCCCAAAATTAGCTAAGCCGCTACGCATAATTTGTCATGCAATAATTGATGCATTTAAAATACACGGAATAAAGATTACGTATACTTTTCAGCATTATTATATTTAAGAAATTCAATTGTTTTAAAAAGAAGCACATATTAAATGTTTTTAAAATCTTGAAAGAAAATTTGCTCAAATAATATGCTTTTTATAGAGTTTGAAAATTTGAAAGATATTTCACGTTTTATTAAAGAAATATCGAAGATAAATTATTCATCAATAAACAATTTAAGAAGTGTATTTTTCAGCACCTGTATGTTGGAATTGCAAAAAATATGAAAAATTCATTGTAATTTATTTTTAAAAATGAATATATTATATAAATAAACAAATGAAATTGCACTGATTTCAGAAATAAGGTTGCCACTGAGCAATTATTTCCATTTTTAATATGAACATAAAAATAAAAAGCTTCTAGAACACTAATTTCAAATGTAATGTAATTTATTAAAATTCTAAATTCAGAAATAATTTTTTAAAATATATCAATAATATAATAACATTCTTAAACTAAAAAATAATGTAAATTTTTGAAAATGTATCATTCCTTCTTCTTTTACGAAAGAAGAATTTCAATCGAATAATTAATAAAATAAGGTCATGCATTGAAAAATTTTGAATCGAATTCTGACCTGTTGGAACAACGTACATGTTTATTTATGATTATTTAAAACTTTTTAGAAGTATTTGGCGTGAAATACATATGTTATTTTGTCTATACATGTTTTTACATCGATTTCAAATTCTTAATTTAGTCAAATCATTCTTATGTTTTCCAGTAAAACGCTCAGTAGCACCACCTATCGTGACGACTAAAGATATATTTAATTTTATTTTGATATACTTATATTTATTTACACTTCATTCAAAATTATTTTTAGAAATGCATAAGTCAATAATGATAGATTCAGAATATCTTTCTTCCTTTATGAATTAAATCTTAGAAATATGTGATAAATTCAATCCTAACTGAGATAAAAAGCTACTCGATCATATGCTTTGATTTTTTTAACAAAAAACCATCAAAATTTCATGATAATATCATAATAAAAAAGAGAACTATTTTCTGTTCAATGTCAATTCGACCATCTCATCCATATCATGTCAACAAAATTTCTCTGGCAACATTAAAATCCATAATTTACCCATGCTAACCGTAACCGTTATTCAATGAAACTGATGAAGCAAATGGAGAATATATCACATCCGGAAAAAGAAAGATTTCTCCCCCCCCCTCTCATCTGCCCCAAAGAGACTCTTCAAAAAAGACGTTCAGTCAAAACTTACACAATGTATAACTTCCCTCATGCTCAAGATAAAATTGCGCAAAAAATAAAAGAAGAATTTTCGTCCCCAACCCTTTTGGAGAGAAAGCGATCGATCTCAAGGTCATGATGGTGCACCCCATTCTGCTCCATTACTTCCTCGCTGTTCTTTTTCTTGGACCCATTTCCAGATGTTGTTGATTGCTTACAGAACACAGTCATTACTCTCAGCACTGGTTGATTCGCTTTCTTTGAGCTACTATTCTGAGATTTTTTCCAGTCCTCTTTTTTTCCGTTCCAGAACGACTTGCAAGACAAGGAGAACGAGCCAAGTTAAAAAATAAAGCTAAGGAATTTTCTAGAAGGATCCAGTCAACCCGGAGGTAATGAAATACAATAAAATTGTATGAAATTCGAAGGAAAAAAGGTGGTGAAGCGATTTTTATTGAACTATAAAGAATATCTGTAATAGCTAATAAGTAAAAAAATTTGTAAATTCCTTTTATTTTGTAACTAAAGTGACTGGATACTTTTGGATCTGTCTTTTTGAAAAAAGTGTTTACATAAATATTTTTTTTGATACTCAGTTTTAAATTGTTTTGATTAAATCAATCAATTCGTTGAATTATATATATATATATATATATATATACGTAGCGTTGGCCGGGGTTGGTCTGTTTGGATTGTGTTGGCGTATCTGGTTTACTTAAAACATCTTCAGAATTAATTTTCATCTTGTTTATTTACACACCCAAAACGTAGATGTCCAATCATCATTATATTTCGCATCTATTTGGTAAGAATACGAAAACAGACACGTATAACAGAAGCGACATTTCACGTGACGAACACAAAGACGAAGAGAGGGATCACTAGAGATTTTTGCTTTATTTACCCGGCAGTGAAGACCGCGTGACTATTTTTTAACGAGAGTTCTGATTGTTTGAAATGAGCGGGAAAGGGATTTCTGATGTAATAATATTAGCCGATTATGAAAAGATAACGGCGTTTGTTTTGAACCAAAGGATTAAAGCTGGTTTTATATATTATTAAAAAGAGAAAAAGGGAATTATCACACACACACACACACACGAGTTTTTACATATAAAAACACACACACACACACACACACACACACACACACACACACACACACACACACACGCACGGATGCTAAAGGGAATTATCACACACACACACACACACACACAATATATATACGTAAAAACTATTTTAAGAATATTGTAACAAAAAAAAGAAACATTTAAAAGCAACTTTTGGGTAAAAATGACATCTTTTCAAAATAATCTCCTTTTTATAAAAAATGGTTCTATATTAATAATATTTTGCTCATGTATAGCTAAGACTTCTGTACAGAGTTGAAACTAAGGTTTTTGAAAATTCACGTCATTTTCAGAGTTACTATCGATTGAAATAATAACCGGTGCTTTTTGTTAAAGTTTTTCTACTCTGATAAATTAAAATATGAATAAATGCACTTCTAAATTATATATTTCGAAAATTCTAGTTTCGGCTCTGTATAGAAGTCTTAACTATTTATAGACAAATCATAGATGCATTTTTCTAGAAAAGAGAATATTTAGAAAAAATGTCATTTTTTTCTCCACTTTTTAAATAAAAAAATATTTATGGAAGAATTGTTATAAATAATAAAAAAATGTACCTTTTTTTAGAAATACGGGTAAATAAAAATGACCCGTTAAGGTGTTAAAATATGCACTTCATTGCTTCCTTATTTTTTGTTACTGATTCCGCTTAAATTTCGCTTTATATGACGACGCAAGAAATAAATTTCATTTCTGAGCTTTAGAGCAAACGCTAACTACTCTATTTTGACATTCACTTGACGCATGCGGGCATCGAATAATTATTGTTATCTCAGTCAGACTATATAGAGATATAAAATTATATCAAAATATATATACTTTATGGGAATGTTCTGCGAGAGAATGTTAGACTAGAAATGAGGGTTACAATACATAATAATGGGGGTAAATTTAGACTATTCTAATAGATATATTAATGATACAAATACTATTGATTGTAAAATGTGACATACAAATGGTCAGCACGGGAGTGTGAGTGATGATAAAATTCCACAACAACATGTGTGCTGAAATATTGGCCTCTAGAGGAGCGTGAAAGCACCTATACGTAAAAGTAAAATACCATTGCCAATTAGAACGGTTTCTTATAGCCACTATGCATATTGAGTTAAACTTTTAAACTATTTCTCGTCGTGTTTTATTGTGTATGCCAGGGATGGCGAACCAATGGCACGCGACACAATATTTTGGGCACGCCACCGATCAAAACGGTTTTGATTTTAGTTCAAAATAACAAAGTTCATAATGTGAAATATTACGTTTAAACGCGAGTGATTGGTTCTCGGTGACGCGAGGAGCAAACTCGTTTTTTATTATTTTGACTTGGTTACGACGTGGACTGCTAATACTAATGTTGCGAAATTTTTCTACGCATAGCGTGGTAAATTTCGTTGACACTACTATATTTTAAAAGTTTATTTGTGATATATTCACGATTTCTAACCGTTGCTTAACGTGGCTAATTCAGCAAAAAAAACAAAGTGCGAGATAGTTTATATAATAGAGAATTTCAAACTTGTTGGACCGAGAAATATGATACGATTAGTTAAAGGCGACAAAGTGGTGTGTGTTTTGTGTTCTGAAACAGCTGTATATAGAAAGAAAATCATCTGTAAAACGGATTTCAGAGACATTTAACTGTTTGAAGAAGCTGGCTCATGCTATTTTAACCCTATTTTCATTTACCTATGCTTAAGAGTCATTATTTTCAGAGATGAATAACATTAAAGACTGGCTTAGAAACTATTTGGCAGAGGACTCCAATTCAGCATGCATTCTGCTACAAGTAACATCTTACCCAATCCTAATATAAGTTATTTTTCATCTATATAATCTGCTTCAGTACACACACTAATGCTTCTTTAATTTGAATTACACGTATAAGTAAACCATTTTCTACGATAAAGTACAGAATGTAGCTTTTCGTAGTCAATAAAAAGTTTTGAGTTGTTAGCATTTAGTGTTACTATTTTCCCACTAATCACAAATCAAAATTATTTGACGGCACGCCTATACCTCATTAAACATTTCTTTAGAAAAATGGCACGTGGATCTATAAAGATTCGCCACCCCTGGTGTATGCATATTTGGATTGTTCACGCACTCTTGAAGTGTGCGTTGAACACAAGTTCACATACCTAGATGAAAACTGTTTGCCGCTTTTGGACTAAATGAGTAATGAAGGCGTAAGATGGCAGGTCTAGCTTAGATACGGACGATAAACATAACATAAAGCAGCTTTGTCACTGTTGCCAGTTGACGTGTATTTTGAAATTCCCAGTTTTTTGGAGAATATATCAGGGAATAACATTTAAGGGGACGCAGTACGATTCAGTTGACCAAAATCGGTCAAAAAATCAAATCTAATTTTTTTAGCCTAAATTATTCTTTATATATTTTTCTATAACCTCACAAAATTTGAAAGCTGTAAACATAAAAAAAGGCAGAATTATGATGGTTTTTATGTTCGTTTGTATTCACATCCCTATGGTAAATCAAAACTTTAAACTTACTTATCTCAGAAAGATAAAATAACTAGTTTGTCTTCATTTAAAATGCTAAGGCATTTTTTCTATTGTGCCTAACGCTTTAAATTTTTTTACCTATTACCAATAGTACATGTAACAAAAGTTGGTATGCATTTTTGAATCAAAGCAATACTTATTTTTTTAAAAATAATTGAACTCAGAATTTATACGTTTTTTAAGGAATTTTCAATAAGCATTTATAAAAAGAGGCATTGTACGAATACCAATCGTGTTATCGCAAAACCCATTCAAACTTTTGTTATACATAGTTTTACGATCTTGTAAATCAAATTTCATGCGTATACGTAAATTTTGTAAGATAGCATTTTAAATTCAGTTCACCAAGTTTTTTCCTGGCTAGCATTTTATGAAATTTCGAGCACAAAATCTATTTTACATAGTATACACACGTAGGAGGAAGCAAAAAAAAATTTAAAAATCCTTAAATTAAAATTTTTTGCTTAAATCGTACCATGTCCCCTTAACATTTAAGCAGTGTTTCTCAAACTTGGGGCGCGCCCCTTGGGGGCGCGATACACAAAAATATCGAAAATAAAAGTTTCAAAAAATTTATTTACTAGAATGAAGAAAAACCAAAAAATTTCTGACATAATAAAAAAATATACACATTTAGCCTATAATTATATATATATATATATTTTTATATATAACCTATATATATATAAAATTTATATATATATATATATATTATCTGCATGATCAAAAATAAAAAGCTTTTAAAAACCTCATTTTTTAGCTATCTTTGATACTATAACCAAATAAAAAAACGTTTTATTCGATTTGCTGTAATGCCATGGTGAGAAATTTTTTTATTACGTTTCCTTTCAAAGCAAAATGCTACTCTTTTAGAGGAAAGACAAAATCCAGAGCCATAATCAAAAAACATTTTAAAGATAAAAAGTTCATCACTGTTATATATTATTGCCATCAGCTGTAAGGCAAGAATAACTATTTGCTGCGGTTTGACCTTCGAGCTTACTTGTACGGTTAGTTACGTTCCTGCTCTTATGTATCTGTTTTTTCATTTAGGGAAGTTTGAAGGATTACTAAGCCAAGCATAATGAAAACGTTTTACATAATTTTTTTTCCATATCGTAATAAATACACAATCCGGGAGCGGTCACGTCGAGCACACAGTGCACGAAATCGGTAATTCTGGCAAAATTGTTTAATTGTTACCAATGGCCCTGACACTATCCTCCTTTTGACAATCTTCACGTGAACTAAAATATATTTGTCACATATCTCCCTCTTTTTTTGGGAGTGACAGACGTTTTTTTATGATCTTTAGGTACTTGTTTTGTCTGAGTTCCCGGTGTGATAACTTTTTCCGAAATGTTTTCTGTGTCCTTGAAAGTAGGTGAGTATATTTTCTGTTTATGAAATTATTCACTGGAATTACGATATTTATTGTGTAATAAAAATAATTATAAAAAAGGATTGGGGTGACTCAAATAACCCCGATCGACCATTAGTATCGAGTGGGTGCCTGCTCCAGGGTTAAAACATGTTGAAGTCTTTTCACTTTAAATATTAAAAATAATACAATTATTCTTCATCAGAATTTTTTTTATTGTTCATTCAACATCAATTCTAAATGCTAATTCTTTGAGACTTAAAATTACAGTTCGCTTAAAACTAATTATAATTTGAGCAATCCTTTTAAAAAATCATTTTACATTCTTGTAAACATTGTCGCACACTTGGCTTTATTCTCCTTACAACTAAGCGATTATATCAATAATGTTTAATTTTCTTATAAATGAACTCGGGCAAAGAGCGGGTCCTTCAGTCGGTAATTCCATGGGCTTGTCTTACAGAGCAAAGTTTTTCAAAGGAATGCTTATATGATTAGAAATTGACCCTCTGAGTTCTTTTTCTACATTTAGCTGATATCTATATTTTGTCTTCTAAGCAACCACCGCATTTTGCAATATGTTCCAATTTAAAAATCAGAGAAAGGAAAAATAACATAATAATTATCCTATCACTTATTTTTTTTTTACTCAAAAGTAACATGTACGAAATTTAATACTCTTGTCATGAATTTGTACGGATTATAATAAAGATTGTTGCTTTAGCGTCAAAGTGCATTATTATTGCATTCAGTACGTTATTAATGTATAAGGGGGGCGCGATAAAAATTGTGATTGAAAAGGGGGGCACCAGTAATGAAAGTTTGAGAAGCACTGCCTTAACGATATTAAACATATTCAGATCATGATCTTATTCATGTCAAGTTGAGAACGAGCTGAGACCATGGACCGGAGCTCAGTTGACCCATGCTTTAAAATATTCGTGCTTAGCAGTTGAAGTTTTCATACAGCCGAAATATCGATAGTTATAACAGAAATACATAATTTTTATGAGCTACAGTTATGATGGTGAACATTTCCAGCAACCATAAATAGTACTAATTTTAATGCCAGAAAATTTTATGAGTATTACATAATTAAGATTGGATAGTAACGCTTGGCTATGTTATGGTTATGGCATTATGTTATACATGCGTGTAAATATTTACTACTGAGCTTTAAAAAGCTGCAAAATACATCTAAATTATATGTATTTATCAAACACACGATCATTTTTATCCTTAATAAGCAAATCTAATTTACTCCATCGATATAAATTTCCAGCCGTTGTAGACATAATTCGTAATAACCAATTCCATTAAGTCGCATAATCTAATTCTCGATTCCGTGCCAGACAAAACATTTTTATAAACCACTAGGTGGCGTTGAAGAGACACGTCACTAATAAAAATTCTAAACTTAGAACCTTTCAGTGCAAACCCTTCCCAAAATAAATGTCAACTTCCCTAACTAGATTAACCACAAACTCATATAATCTACGTGGCATGTCTAGTCGGTTGTGAGAAAAATGGGCTCAAAAGTCTTGAATTGTTAAGAAGGGTATACAGAGCTTTAGAGCATCTCCAGGAGGAGTAGGAAAATATTTCCTTGTACAAACTTATAATTGGACTGTCTTGGAGGTTTGGCTGAAGTAATCCGGAATATAAATTTAGGAAATCTTGAGTGAGCAGGAAATGATGATGAGGAATCTTGGAGGTATCAGAATGGACTGTTAAAAGACAGATTTAGACGAAAAGGATATTCTGGTGGAATAAGAGAATTTGCGACAGATGCGTTTTTGTGTCTTTCTAGTTGTAGTTGGTGAATGTCCTTGGATATTATTTAAAATGATACAGAACTCATACACACAACACGCACAATAAAATATTCTTAAATAGATTTGTTTAACAAGTAGTTCACATTGTTAAATGGATTGAGTTGTTCTATTTTTCAATTCCTACTATAGCTCACTCTCTTTCTCTCTATCTCTCTCTATATTTATATATCTTGTTCAAGTTTTCAATCGTTAATAAAATACTTTCTATTCATCCAATAGAAGTAGGAATTGACTTAAGGGTGCATGGTATGATTTACGCAAAAATTTTTAATTTAAGGATTTTAAAATTTTTTGTTTGCCTCCTATGTGTGCGTACTATGTTAAACAGATTTTGTGCTCGAAATTTCATAAAAAGCTAGCCATGTAATTTTTTAAGGAAAAAACTTTAAATTTGTGAAATGATTTTAAAATGCTACTCTTCCTACAAAAATTTATGTACATGCATGAAATTTGATTTACAAGTACGTCAAACTATGTATAATAAAAATTGGTATGGGTTTTGCGTTAACATGATTAGTATTCATACAATACTTCTTTTTATGAATGTTTATTGAAAATTCTTTAAAAAATTTATAAATTCGGAGTTCAATTATTTAAAAAAAATAAATATTGCTTTTATTAATAAATGCTTACCAACTTTTGTTACATGTACTATTAGCAATAGGTAAAAAAAAAATTCAAAGCATTAGGCGCAATAGAAAAAAAAGTCTTAGCATTTTAAATGAAGACAAACTAGTTATTTTATCTTTCTGAGATACGTCAGTTTAAAGTTTTGATTTGCCACAGAGATGTGAATAAAAACAAATGTGAAAGCTATCATAATTCTGCGTTTTTCAAGTTTAGAGCTTTCAAATTTTGAGATGCTATAGAACAGTATATAAAGAATAATTTAAGCTAAAAAAAATTAAATTTGATTTTTTGACCAAATTTGGTCAACTGAATTGTACTGTGTGTGTGTCCCCTTAAAAATCTTTTTTATATTACTTGTTGTTTTGAATAAACAATTATTAATGACTTCTTAAAAATATTTTAAATGATTTATTGGCAGCAACAGTTTAAAAAAATGATGTTACTGATGCTGTCTTTTGCTCTGAGCAATATATTTAAATACAAACGAGTTATTTTTTGTCTAAACGGTTAACTTTTTTTTACCAATAACATTACGTGTGGGAATTTTATAAGTTTTAATAAATGGTTATGTTTAACACATTTTTAATTATGTTAGATTAATCTTATGTATAACTTGTTTTATGAGTTGTTTTAAATGCATACAGATTGTTTAATTTCTGTTGCATTGCATTTGCAATTTTAATTAAAATTCTGTTATACCAGTATATTTCAAATTATTTGAGAATAATACATGATTTTTTTTCAAATTTTATACAGCGTTCCTTTTTGACAGTAAATTTTATTTTATTAACTTCCATTTTTTTTTACAAGTTCCTTCCTTTATGAAGTTTACAAAAAAAATATTGTTGGTTTTACTCATGTTTTTATATACGTTTTATTTATATAAAATCATGTTTTATATGATAAATTATAGTTCATAAAAAGGTATAAATATTTAATGGAATATTTATGTATAAGTTAATTTATTTTATTGTGTATATATAAGAGCTTATTAAAATTTAATCACAAAAGTTTTTCGAGTGTCAAATAATCATTTTTTAATAATTATTCAAAGGTTAGACACATAAACAAAGTAAGAGAACTTTTATTACACTCAATATTTTCTTTTGTAATACTAAAAGGCTATAACGTGGAAATCTAATTTATCGACATATAGTTAACTACACTTGAAAAGTTAAAACGCGCGCGCGATACATATAAAAAAAAGATGCAAACGATTTTTATCTGTAATTATGTCAGCAGCAATCAATTCTTTCTTTTTCTTCTATTTCTTTTTTTTTAAAAAACTTGATACACATTTTTGTTCCTTAATAAAAAGAGAAGAGTATAAAATAAAGATTTAAAATGCAATAGTGAAACGCCTCAAGCACATTTTTTTCAAACTTAATGTACAAACAATTTTCAAAATTAATGTATTGGACTCAAAATAAAAATTTATTCATTTTGTTCTTCTGTTGTAATGGTATAGCCCAAGGCTGATCAATATGCGACCCGCCGGGCTATTTTATGTTTCTAATGAAACTTATGTTACTCATTGTGTACATATATATGCAAAAAATTATATATATATAAATGAATTAAAATTTGTTTTTCTCATTGTTATAGTACGGAAGTGGGACTACGAATTCCAATTCAATATTTATTGTTGTTGTTGTGGCTAATGCCACCTGTCTGACGTAGTCAGAACGAGACCCACGAAATTCATCGTGGCATGGGCAAGAGGTACGCCTGTCGTTGGCCTTCAATATTTTATATCCACGAATACCAAATATTTCGTAACCATGATGTCACTGGTTGTAAGACCTATATTTTTTAATAGGTATAACAGAAAAACTTAGGAAAATAAGGACTTGAAAATTTAGTAAAAGATTATTGTATTTTCCTCAAAGCTTTTGATAAAAAATATTATTGGAGTGCCAACTTAAAAAAATATACAGTGCTTAACATTTTCATGTGTTAAGAAACTCTCCAAAAATCCAACCTAAAAATTTCTCGAAATATTCAAATGAAATAAAGAAACGAATCCATTCTATAGTCGTTTCTGAGACTTATCAAAACCTAATAAAATGGCGGTACTATTTTAAAGCCTATTTCATGGTGATGTGAATAACAATTCCTAAAATCTGCGAATGGAGTTGAGTTTAACAGTGAAATGAAGCAGACTTTAAAGGCCACATCAAGAATTAATTGTTAATGCATTACTTCCATGACAGATATAATTCAACTGAAGATACTTTACACAACGAGTTGTAAATGCCTTTGGATCTACAAATATTTGTGAAATATTTATTTTGGGAAGTGAAATTTAGAATTCAAGTGGTGTGATTGAGAAGTTCAGTAAGTTACCAGTTCACCAGAATCGTTCTTGGCTTATGACATTACCTGGATGCATTCGAAATTACTGTCTCTTGTCGATAACTTATAACATGTAACTTTTTGTTGATAACTAATGACCGTTCGCAAATAAGCCTTGACGGCAAAAGCGCCTTGCTGCCTCGATAACAACATATTTGAGATTGAGACGGGTGGCAACATAAATATACCACTCCACCCCTTCCATCGATCCCCAACCACGCCCTTCTCCTCCGTACGAACATCACTGCAACATGTTCAAAAAGGAAGTTCCCAAGCCCCACCCTGTATTATCAACGTTTTTGACAAAAAGTGTTATCCGAAAATTTGGTCTTTTACATAAGACCCCGTTTTCGTACTCCTTTTGTCATGTTATACAGCAGAAATTCATGAAAGGATATCACATGCTGTCAATAACGTTGATAATATATTCTTAAATAAAGTGAGGCAGGAACTGAACTATCGCATTGATGTATGCCGTGTAACAAAGGTTTCGCACAAAAAACACTTTTAAAGTATGTGATTAAAACTTGCATTGTTTTTGTATTCATTTAAATTTTCTTTTCTTTTTACTGTTTTCTCGTTTTAGTTTTTTTACTACAGAGCTTCGAAACCTGGGAAGGCATTATGAATAGCCTTGCATATAAAATTTAAAAACCATCATTAATAGTACAAACAGTAAGGACTAATGAATGTCTTATGAAGCATATATTTGAAAAATATTTTTTTTTGGAATAAATACCTAATACTGCAAATAGTAAAAAATAAACAAGAGATTGGATGCTTATTATAATAGCTTAAATATATTCGAAATACAGTAGAACGTCGTTTATCCGAACGTTTATTATCCAGGGCGTCAAATATCCGGACCAGTTTTTTTTGTCGACTACATGTATTGCATATGAATACGTTTCCGTACAGTACAATGCCCAAAATTCGTTTTGCGTGAGTCCAAAAGTGACGGGAAGCTTAAGAGAATTTATAGGAAACAAGATTTGCGGAGATTACTTATGGCAGAAAACGACGAAGAAAGTGTTGCTACTTTTGCTGAAAAGCTCAATATGAAGGACGCGTGCTACATGTTAGGTAAAGCGTGGGACTCGCTCGAAAGACAGAGCCTGTGAAATACATGGAATAAGCTGTTGACAGCCTTAGAAGGTGAAAAAGACTTCAATGACGACCACAGGGAGGAGATTACCGACTTTGTCCAATCGATCCCAGGATTTCAAGAATGCGATGAAAAGTAGAAACCTGGATTGCATGCGATGCAGAAGATAGTGGATTTCAAATGTTAAATGATGACGAGATTGTATGACTTCTGTGCAAGAAGAATTCGAACCTGTCGACGATGAAACGGATGAAGACGAGGACAACAACAACAACAATAGCAAGGGCCCATCGAATGCTGACGCTTTGTGAGCTGTCCTACTCAACTATTGTTGCCCAAGAGAATCAGAGACCATGCAGCGAAAAAACGAAGGTGTACAATGGTTCAGCGAAAAATAAGCGATTATTTTCCGTAATAAAGGTAAAATTGCGACATTTTGCACCTATTTTGCTTTTTCTTCAAGCCCGTTTTCCGCATGTAATGATCTTCAATATTCGTAGAGTGTCCGGTTTCATATACTGCATGAATTGCATTCGGTTTTCGGTTATCCGAACGTTGTCAGGTCCAAATTGATTCGGATAAACGACGTTCTACTGTAGGTCATAAGTGATACTGTAATTGAATTTTAAAAAGTAATTCTATTCTTGCTTGATTCTTATAATTATTAGGGGATCAAATAAAACTCTTAATCATCTCTCTCTATAGAAATGGATGTTTGTATATATGACCTCGCAACACCGTTGGCACCGTTCTCTTCAACACCGTTCAAATGATCGCTATGAAAATTGGCATGAATATGTATTTTTTTGCGTAGAAGGGTTTTGTGCTATCTTCTTTGCTGCAGCTCCCCACCAGGTGGAGCGACAGTATATTAACTTCAGCACCGTTTAATCAACCGCTAAGTTGCTAACAGGGTTGCCAAAAATGATGCCGACTATGTTTCCATTGAATCGCCATTATAATGTAAGGATCGACGTTGCTTTTGAACATTACAAATTTAACATAAAATAAATGCAACAGAAAGTAATATTAACGTATTACACATGCAGATAAAATTTATTTACATTATTTTAAGCGTTCATTGCACAAAATTTGTTACAATGTGTTACTTTTCTGAGCAGCGTAGGAAGGTGTTTTCAAAAATTGACCCACAAGAAAGTTAAGGGGCATTATAAATAATAATATTAAAACAAATCTTTGTATCAGTTATAAGAACTAAAGACTTAAAATTTAACAAATATGGTTTTTTGTTCAGCTGAGATATGCAAAAAGCTTTTTTATGTTTAATTTGCAATTCACAAAAAATTAATTCATTAAAAACTTCTTTATCCTCCGATCTGTATTGTTTAATTTTGCAATTTACCCGTGCGAAGAACGGATATACCAGCTAGTATAGATATAAAACAACTTTCAGCATTAGACTTAAAGTAATCTGTATTATTAGATTCGCTTCTAACTTATGTCCTATTCACATAAAAGTGAATTATAAAAAAAATAATCTATAAAGAAACCGAATAAAAATCAGATTATTTTCAGATCTTTTAAACTGTACAGTTTAATCAAATATAAGACAAAATAGCTTGTTTTACTGAAAGATAAAAAAAACTCCTTTTGCTTTATATACATATATAAATCAGAAACAAATCTCAACTTCTGGAATTTTTCGCCGAATTAGAAGGAGCGCGATTGGAAAATAAGGCCGCGTCACTTTCAGGAAATTAAGGATTCTAATTTTTCCACATTTGTAGGCACGATTGAAAACGGATGCCCTTGCTAATGGAAAAGTAATTAAATATCTAAAATTATTCTCCATTAGTCCGATTAAACTTTGGAAATTTCTGCACAGAAGAAAGCATTGGCACAATTAAGATAAGAGTTCCGAAATAGAGAGGGAACCTTTAGATATTCATTGAGATAAATGGCTTTTCTGTTCTGAATTCTGCATTATTTTCATTTGTTGCTCATTTTGCTATTCCAAAACAACATCTATTACAATTTAAGCAATCTCTTTGGGAATGCATACGTAGGAATTGAGTTCGTATTTTGTAAGATTTTTTGGTTTATTTTGCATGAACAACGGAATGCAAAACATATTTTAGGGCAGAAAAGTTTCGATTGTAGTTAATTGGTTTTGAATATCGTTGCCAACAATCCATTTGAACTTCTTTTTTGATAGGAATTATCCAAATTTATTTGTCAATGCAATCAATCTGTTCTGGTAGTTTTGGTTTGATTTGATTTGATTTTAATGAGTTAAATCTGTGTTTCTCAAACTGTGGGATGCGCCCCCTTAGAGGGGCGTGATAACTCTACGAATGGGGGGCATAATGAAAAGTCAAAAACAAAGGATTATTCAGTATACTGAAAGTAAACAAACAAAATACATTCTGACATAATAAAATATAAAATACACATTTGCACTAATATAATAAACGCATAAATATATCGATACTGCGCAATGTATTGGATAATTAATTTACCAATACTAAGTTAAGGACAAGTTTAATAATTACCACTGCCCCATGGGCTTCTCATACATAAATTTTTTATAAAAATTAACACTTAACTTGTTAATTTGTACGTTTTATAATTAATCCCTTAAATGCCGTATAAAAAAGTTACGGGATTTCCTCCCCAATGCCCCCGTTTTCCACGTAGGCACGCGTACGTGATGTATCGATGAAGGGGGACGAAAATGAATAAATAAGTAAACTTTTCTCTGAAATAAGTAAACCCTTCACAAACACTGTCAAGGTCCTTTTATTGCATTTCGAAGCCTTCGGAATAATGTTATGGATAACAGTGCACAAAGAAGATGGTAGTTCGGAAAGATGTATATATACGTCTGTGGCAATTAACACTTTGGTTTAGTGAGACATTTATATACGCTTAATGGGTTAAAGTCATATTTGGTTTTGCGTCAAAGTATGGTATTATTGAATTCAATACATTGTTTTTGTATAGGGGGGCGCGTGGAAAATTATGATTGAAAAATGCGTCGCAAATATTGAAAGTGCGAGAAGCACACTGGGTTAAATTCATATGGCATCATAGTCACAAAATAACTACAATCACGTGTTTCCAGCCAATCAGGCCATAAAAATCTAACGTCATAGTCACTTGATTACTACAATAAAGTGATTTCAGCCAAACGGGTCATAAAATCATGTGGCGTCATAGTCAAGTGATAACTACAATCACGTTTCCAGTCAATCCCTTCATGCCGTCCGCTGTTGCCAACTTCTATTTCTAGCGGAAACTTTGTTTTAAAAATACAAATTTGTGTCAATAATAATAATGCACATAGGTAAGAAACTTATAATATAAGAGTATAGTACAAGTACACTTGCAATATAAAATTTTTTCTTTTTTGAATTTTGAAAAACATTTTGATGAATTTTAATATTTGAATATCTTTAACCAGTTTTCAAATTCGAAATTTTACCTAAATTTTACAACTAAAAATCTAACGTCAGTTTTGAATTCAGTGAAAAACACGTGATTGCGTTTATCATATGACCTTCATGAATTTAGCTCATTTATTGCGCCCTTTGAAGCAACACCAGGTATACTGACGACAAACTTAGTAACTCTGGTAATTTTGGGCATTAGGAGTACCAGAATCCAATGTAACCTCATACTTTTAGATATCCTAAGAACTAGACTTCTAATGATTCATTTGCGTGAAATGGATATCTAACATGAAGTATGTTACGTAAAACTTTCTTACGAGAAGATCGATCAGTATGGATTGGATCCATATATGTTGTGACAATTTTCTGTAATACAGTGACTGCACATAAAATATAACATTTAAAATAAAATGTTTTCAAAGTTTTTGATTTATAAATAAAACTTTCATATAATTTTGTACGTTAATTGATTGAATGATCTATTGTTTTATATTGCTCTGTTCACAAAATAGAATCTCTACACTGCTAGTCTTCATTGCTACTAGAACACGATCCTGCGATATGACAATGCTATCCAGAAACTCCTAACCACGATTCCTCGACTGCCGAAGTCCCATACTTTTATCTTCGCTAATTGGCTGCAGAGAAGCCCCGTGGCTGAGTGGTAGCGTATCACGTTTCCACGCCACAGCTCCGGGGTTCAAACCCCTGGCTGGGGAAGGTCGACTCTGACTTTCATCCTTTCAGTGGGTCAATGAATGAATACCAAGCTTGCTTGGGAACTAAATACTGAGGGTTTTCTCTTTGACCAGAACATTACCTCAATGCTCAAGGACTGAGATGGACACAGTAAGCCTTGACTCTCATGACTTATGCCACTGTGAGTGTAGTTAATTTAGCTACAGATGATGGTATCAAATCAATCAAGGAATTATACATAAATAGTTTTTTCCTTGATGAAATGGACGAAGGTTTGACGTGGTAGCCGAAGATCCTGTCAGCTAGCCCATTCCCGGCGAATATTCAGTAGAATTGTTTGTTAAGTCTTGATTTCATTAAGGATCTATTATATAGGGAGCTGACACTACGCCTACGCTTGACGTCACAGGGCAATTGGATCGTGAGGAACTGGCATTTAATTTATCGATACTCAAAGTACTAACAGTGCTAAGGATGTGCAGGGAGGCTCAAGACCAGGTGTTCTCTTTGTCATATGATTATAAGTCAAAATTGAAAGGTGTGAATTGGCTATAATAAACTAAACTCAGTGGTGCAACAGCCCATGAGAGCCAAGGCCTGCTGTCTCCATCTCAGTATACGTAAACATTGGGTGGTGAGGTGCATGAATACATGTCTAGATCTCCCCTCTGTTGTAGTAAAACATGCACACAGGCAAAATATTATAATAGAAGCATTTTTCACAGAAGAAGAATATTTTGAAAATGGGTCCTTCTATGTTCATTTTTTGTCAAAATATTGTACTTAAATAAATTTTTTATCGTAATACTATTCTTAAAACAATTTTATATACATTTTCTAATTTAAGTGACACTAAATATCCTAAATATTATCCATTTATACGCTTTTGCAAAATCACTGTTACGAACGTAATCGGATACCTTAATGAATGAAGTGCTGAGTCAACCTTGCCTAGTTCAGGACCTGTAGTGTAGAAGCACGAAACGCTACCACTCGGACACTGGGCATCTATTGGCTGTAATAAAATGATCTTATATCGAGTCGAAGCAGAGAAAATGAAACATTAAAATGACAAAGGATCTTTTTTTGCACAAATTTATGATTGGAATAAACTCCATCAATAATTTTAAGAAATCAACGTATTTGTGACATTTTTCAAAATTAAAATGTGACAGATATAGGAAATTATTAAGTAAAAAGTCGTTCTCATTCAATCTTATAAAGGAAATTGATATATATATTCACTTGGCATACATACATGATAAGTGTAGGGAAAAAAAGTTAATATAATTCAGCGATTTAACCAGTGGTCATCATTAATCATATTATTAGCTGACTTAAATAATTCCAGTTTTAAAATCTATATAAAAATCAGTAATCATTTCTTAAAAATCAAACATGATTACATTTTTGTTAATAATTTATACTCATTTGATTATTACTTAAGCAGATAATCAGAACAATTAAAAGATAATGTAGGAACTAGACACTTTTAAAGATAAAAAGGAAAAATTGTAAAGGTAAAATTTATTTTAAAACTCTTATCTGATTGCACAAATACTTTAAATTATTTTATCAGAAAAAAAGGAAAAAATTAAAATGTTGTAAATTAACTTAGGCATTTTGATCATAGATAAGGGCTATAAATGTAAAATTATGTCAATATTAAATGCTACAATTCCTAAATGATTGTAATTTATGATTTATCATATAATCAAAATATCATACAGCAGCTATTTCAGGAATGTTGGAATGAAGACTAGGTAAAAAACATTGAAAAGGCATATTTGTACATTACTTATGTAATTCAAGTATTAACAGTTTATTTATATTCCCGCACCGTTTTATAAAGATCTTAATTGTGCCCTTAAGAACAATAAATAGAATCCATAAATCCATGCGCCAGACAATGAAAAAGTATGAAAAAGAAGTAAAAATGTAATTGTATCTGCAGATAATTATATGATTCTTACATACTAATAAACAAGGATTTACCAACCTTCTGAGATTTATTCATTCTTATTGAAATCAAGGAAATAAAATAATAGAAGAAAATGTGGAGAAATTATTTTTTGGTATGAATCGTAAATTATAGCATTTAGTAATACTAGTTTTTACAATATTATACAGTGAGATAATTTTGTAGAACAAAACTATTGGTATAAAACTAATGTTTTATAGAAAAAGCTCTAGTTTTGGATGGATTGGAGATACTTTTATCTCCAATATCCATCCAAATGCAACCATCCTTGAAATTTAAGGAGTTGTTAAATTTAATGAAAAAGAAATAAAACTGACTATATGATGATTTACTGGCCAATACTATTCGGAAAAATACATTTTGCTTGTAGACACTATGACCTTATGTATGGAGAATACCTTGAGGCGCTTATATGTATTCAATTATTTTTCTTTAACTATGTAAGATGCCTTCCGAATTCAGATTTGAATACGTCTCTGTAGGCACAGGGAGCTATTTTGAATTTTTATTGCCTTTTCTGTAAATATTTAAACCAGCCCCACAAAAGTTTCCAAATATTACTACTACAATTACTTATATAGCTTATATTATGACATATGTAAGAAATACTTAACTCTTTGTCTATCGACGGTATTTATAAGTACCACCCACTTTAAAATTACATAGAATAACCATTTTACGAATACTCTGGCGATACTTAAAAGGAATATTCTTTGAAATCCACTCTTTCAAGATGTATGGCAGCACGGGCTCTATGATAAGTATTTTAGCGAGGAAGGTGAATAGTTTTATAGCAGAAAATGCGTTTTCGGCGGATTGTGAAGATCATTATTTTTGTTCCGGAAAAATTATTAATGTTAAAAGGTAAGTGTCTTATTTTTTTGTATTTTAATGAAGATCTTAGAAAATGATTTGATTATTTATTTTAAGTGGATAGTGTGTACATAATTAATTTTACAATCGAATATCTTTAATTAATTAATTAGCTCTAACAGATTAAATTTTCCAAAGTTGAGTATTTTGTTTATGTATGTCAAGTGTTATGTTGCGTCAAGTGTTGTCTGGCGGTTTGATTGTTGCTTCATGTGGTTCTGATGGCTTGTCTGTTGCGTCATGAGGATCTGACGGCTTGTTCGTTGCGTCATGTGGATCTGACGGCTTTTTGATCGCTTTTGTAATAGGTAAATGGCACCACGACAGCTGCACGAAGGTTGCGTTTTTCTTTGTTCAGCGTCAAGGTCAACAATGAGAATAGAACTCGGTACCTTCCAATCTGTAAGCACGTAACTTACCGCTGGACCAAAATAATCACTTCAGTCCGGAGGCTGTTACTAGTTTATATAGACACCACTACGAAGGAAATAAGGAATTGCCAAAACCACAAATATTTAACGTGATGTAGCTGATAAATATGCTTCAGTTGTCTAAAAAAGAAATGGTTGATTAATTGTTCAGAATTACAGTAGCTATAGTGACTACGATTAAAGTACTTTATTAAAATCCTTTTCCTTCACGCAGAAGGAATATTTAAGATTAGTATTCGATCCTTTTGGAGAAAAAATACTAATCACAAAGGAAGGACCAAATGTAATTTATAATTCATTTTGGTCGCATCAAACTTTCAGCTGATTAGAAGATTTTTTGGACGAGCGATTATCTAGCCGCACATATTAAATTGAATATTAGACGGTATTATTAAATTTCTGATTAATTTCTAGTGATCGGACAGCAGAAGATTAAAAGGATCCTCTGCAGATGGGTAGATTTAACACAAGCAGAAGTTAAACCTATAATTTTACATATTTTTTTAAAAAATTAAATGTTTGAATTTTAATTAAGAAATCAATCTTTCGCTTTCACTTGATATTAATCCATCAAATTGTCCTAAAAAGAAATGCGGTGACCTACCTATATTTAATCATGAAGAGCAATTTAGAATTAATGTGACCGAATTTTAAAGTATGGTAATCCTTCAGGTGTTCGTCATCTACAAAAAAGTATGAGAAACCCCAGCTGAGCAGTAAGTTTACGAAGCATTTTGGAGAATTTTGGAATATAAAACCAGAGCCAAACTAAAAAATTTGAAGTAGGGAAATACACAATATAATAACCATTTTTTGCTGTTGTTTTGGAATGTATGTGTAGAAATGACGCACGCTGAGTTTCAAACACAAGAAATAAAACAAAATACAGATACACTGGTGTACAAAACTTAAGCTACAATGTAAAGATTTAGCAGATAGCCATGAAATTCCAGAAAAGGAGGTCTGGAGATCAGTACAGTGAACAAGTAAGTCAGTAGAAACGTCATGCGTGTGCAAATATCAGGAACCAAACGTTAGAAGCGACGTGAGCGTACGCAAAACGCGTGATGTCGGCGCGCGCTGCTCAACAGTAGAATAAAATGAAGGACGGAGACGCAATTCAACATATTCGTTGCAAGTGGCAGTAAGTCAATTCGTGAAATATGGCTAGAAGAAATCACATGGACGACTTCACACGTGGAAGAATGATCAGAAAGCTGGAGGAGGGGCATGCCGTCACCAGTGTAGCTGCAGAGTTCGGAATCAACAAAAGTGTCGTTTCGCGCGCTTGGAAAGCGTTCCAAACCACAGGTACAGCTGTTAGAAAGGTTGGTGGTGGACTCCCGAGGACGACAACTGCAGGGGATGACCGATATATCATCCTGCAGGCGAAAGGAGGCAGTCAGCAAGCGTCATTGCTCAACAACTCTCTACAACAACGGGACGACAAGTGTCGCGGTTTACTGTGGCCAGACGCCTTCACAAAGGGGGCCTATTCGCCCACTGTCCTGAACGCTGCCTCCCGTTGAAAGTTGACCATCGACGCCACCGTTTACAGTGGTGCAGAGAGCACAAAAACTGGACAACTGATCAATGGAGTCGTGTCCTCTTTACGGATGAGAGTCGGTTCAGTACCAGAAGCGATTCTCAACGCGTTTTGATTTGCAGAGAGATCAGGACACGGTTTTATATCAGTAACATCAAGAAAAGACACCATTACGGTGGTCCTGGAGTTCTCGTCTGGTGTGGCATTATACTGAACGGGCGAACTGAGCTCCACATTTTCAATATAGGGTCTGTAATCGGGGATCGCTATTGTGAGGAGGTAATTCTTCCCCATGTAAGTCTGTTCCGAGGTTCCATTGACACAGACTTCATTTTTATGGATGACAATGCACGGCCACATCGGAATCTTGCTGTTGAGGAGCTGCTGGAAAGTGAAGATATCACTCGAATGGATTGACCAGCATACTCCCCAGATTTAAATCCCATAGAACATGTGTGGGATGCTTTGGGGAGACGTATTGCAGCACGCTTACATCATCCGGAGAACATCCAACAACTCAAACAGATGCTGATTGAAGAATGGGCACTCCTACCGCAAGAAATGTTGCACCAGGTGGTTCTGAGTATGCGGAGACGGTGCGAAGCAACCATTGCAGTGAGGGGAGGGCATATACCATATTAAGGAACATCTGCTTGTTGTTTTTCCTGTTGGATAGACTATCATGAGTCACGATACTATGCATTCAATAAAGCTTGTTTTTGTTTGATTCCATACCGTATGCATTGTATTCCTTTTTCAGCGCCGATGCTTTCGTCATCCTTTACGTACATAATACTCTCCCTCATTTCTGAATTTCATGTCTCTCAGATGATTTTTCGTGAAGTTATGGCAATAAACCCACCTTTTGCTTAAGTTTTGCACACCAGTGTAGTTTTCGTAAAGCATTATTGATTACTTACGACATCGTTACAAATATCTGCTCTCTGTTACTGTTGTTGAAGGGGAAGAGAGGGGAGAGGGTCACGGGCCTCCCATCTCTCTTACCCTTCCACTAACCTCATGAGAGGACTTATGGTTTGACGTCTATTTAGAGTACCTTAATGCCACAAAGATCCTATACATTTACAAACATCCGTGACTTCGGATTTCGAACCCAGGCCCTACGGCACAGCAGTCAACACATCGCACTGTCGTTACTTATCAGAAACGTTTCAAGGCATGAGCCAACTGGGCCTGATGGCCTCGCTTCGTTTTCGACTGGGCCTTAATAAGATCATTATTTGAATAATTTTTATCGTCAAGTGTTATATTCCCGGGCATATTCTCAGAGAAACTGGGAATTTCGAACTGTATCCCAATTGATAACAGTAGCAAGATTACATTACTTTGTCATGTCGTTGTTCGAGTCTAGACCTAGGCCTTACTACATGCAGCATTATTATTTATTTAGTCGAAAGACGTCAGTTGATCGAATCAATTTTATGCCAAGATTCAGGAGAAGGTGAATCACACACATTTATTTGTTACGGTTCACCGTTTTTACGAGTATTTGACAACGTATGCAATTACTGTCTACTTAAGCTATCCGACTACGTTCGGAACCGTGGTTTTAAAAAAGCGCCTAAATGGATAATTTTCATGATATTTAGTGTCACTTAGATTAGAATACATGTATAAAAAAGTTTTTTTGACAAAAGAAATTATTTAAATACAATATTTTGGCAAAACATTAACTTAGAAAAACCTTTTTCAAAACGTTCTCCTTTTATTAAAAATCGCTTTTGTAATGATAATATTTTGCTTATATAAAGTAAAAACTTCTCTCCAGAGAGTCTGAACTAGAATTTTTGAAAAATTCACATTATTTTCAGAGTTACCACCAATTGAAATAATTATCGGCGTTTTTTTTCTTAAAATTTATCCCCTCTGTTGTAGTAAAATATGGATAAATCCACTTCTAAGCTATATAATTCAAAAATTCTACTTGAGTCTCTGAACAGAGATCTGAGCTATATACAGGCAAAATATTATTCTAATAGAAGCATTTTTCATAAAAGGAGAACATTTGGAAAAAAGATTTTTCTAAGTTAATCTTTTGGCAAAATATTGTATTTAAATAAACTTTTTGTCAAAATGTCCTTAAAACAATTTTATGCATATATTCTAATCTAAGGGACACTAAATATCATGAAAATTATCCATCTATGCGCTTTTGCAAAATCACGGTTCCGAACGTAGTCGGATACCTTAAAAGGGTTGCAGGTGGGGCCTACTTTTTCAAAGGAGACCTGGGCCTCAAGAAGTCTCAAGGCATCACTGCTTCGTATGAGGATAACTGAAGCTCTTCATTTACATGGATCGAGCTAAATGTCTTGAAGATATTGTTGCTTGGATATCTTCTGAGGGAAATACGTGGAATCTACGAAACCATACACCAACCACTCCATTGAAAGCGTGTTTATATAACTGACCGCAAATCTGAAGATTAATTGTAATCTTTACTGTAAAAGAGCCTCTTTTAATGATCCTATAAATAAATAAATCATGTTTACTTTCATGTCTATTTTTTCTGTTTATGCCTCACATATCTCTTACGCTTATCCATTTTCATACAAAATTATGTTCTGAGACGCAAAACATATTTTGCTTTGATTTTTGAAATATCCACTTCACAAAACACAGTGAAATGCTTGGACAAACGAATATACTTTAATACTCATGAACAACAACCGCTTTAGCATTTAATTTTTGAGGATATTGTTGTTGATGGTAATTTATCCATGACAGGACCAAATGAGATAGTACCATGGGTCCATATGACTGTTCTGGAAATCTGTGGAATATTGTCCACATAGAAGTTTGTTGTCGAAAAAATGACCCTATTTCTTGTAGAGCCGCAAGAATAGCTGGACAGACAAAAATATGAACAAGTGTTAGCTATGTATCTGAAGAGTTATCACATTTCCTATAAGTTCTTCTACCATCCCTATCAAACTTCATTCCTCTGTGATGACCTGTTCTTAGCCTAGCATTAGTCTTTGTTACAAGGCGGTCTCCACTTATAATACAGATTTGATACTTTTCAAGAATTGACATCTCTTTCAATTTGAAATTTGTGACAGCATTTGTGTCTAATAAAGTAATGTTGACAAAGTTGTCATTATTAAGATTTCTAGCTTCTTTCGCCAGTTTATCCGCATTTTCATTGCCTGTAACGTCAACATGTACAAGTAACCATTGGAGAAAGCAACTTTATCTAACTCCTGTAATCTAAACAGGTGAGAGCAAATCTCTTCAGTAATCTATGAATCTCTTTTTAGAACTGCCTGGAGGGCTGCTTTTGAGTCACAGAAAATGACCAGACCCTTATCCTGTTCTAGGGAGAGTCTCATATAGATCAGGAACATCAATTATCACCCGAAGTTCACAAGTAAAACAAGAGGCAATGACACCAACACCGTTTAATCATTGGCAGTTTGCATCACTTGGAGATGATATTGTTACTTATCTTAATAAACTCAGGCGTGCAACAGAAATCTTTGCGAATAATTCTATGTAGATATATATTACTGGTGGTTAAACTAACTCGAATACCGCAAGTATTTCTTTCTTCGTTACTGTATTCTTTAAGTTATTGTCCTACAGTAAAATGCTACGATAGTACATCTATCTCAGAGTTTGGAAAAAATTTCCACTTATAAAAACTATTATTATTTTATGCTCGAATGCCTTTCTGTTCTGTAATGTTTTGTAAAATTTCTTCACATAGGTATTAAACTTTAAGTTAAGAGAACAATGTACCACAACCTCGAAACAGTTGATCAAGCAAACAAAAATCCCGAGTGGTAAAAATATGCCCAAAGGCCGTTTAACACCGATCGATGTTTAACTTAATATAGACCTGGCATAAAATTACTGCCATATAATCTAGAGGTTGCATGTAGACACATTTTGCTTTTCAGGAATAGAAAAGCAACGCTTTTGCTGAAGGTACTTTAAAACTTTGTTCTTGAAGTGTTTTCTTCTTTTGATAGCGCACCATTTTAAAGAGTCATTTGAGTTTACGAGGCAAACGACTAAGGTGGCATCTATAAAATAAAAGTACTTTTATACTGACTGTTTGCACCTTTTGCGATTTAGAGTTTGTAAAGGAAGGGAAAAAAGTGAAAAGAGGGAACTTAGCTACTTTTAGATGCGATAGCGTTTTTTCATTCGTTCTTTTTTTTCCTTTTCTGGACCACCATTTCTCGGCAATATTAAAGATGTGTGGAATGCTCCATTCCCCTTTTTTCCGGATATCAAAAGCATATCTATTGATCCAGCTGAATTCCTGTTTTTTTCCCCTTACTTAAACACATAATTGGTAACAGTATATAAAACTCTGTCGTGATATTTGGAGATAAAATTCTGGATAAGTACGGAGGATTTTCTTTTCGAGAGAGATAGATATTTTTTTATGGACGGAATAGTTTTTTAGTTTGGGGTTTTCGCAGAATATCATCCTTTGCTTTATTCGTATTTTTATTTATAATACGTTGAATAAAAAAAAGCATTTTTGTAGGCTTTATGACTCTCTGAGTTGAAAGTCTTGCATTCCTTTTTAATACAGGATTTGCATGATAAACAAGTTTCTTTTTTTATACGTCGTAATAAACATCATATAAAACCAAAGCATGATTCACTTTAAACTTTCTGTTTACAGTTCTTTTGCATAAATTATAAATTATTTACATTAAAAAAGCTTTTCTTATTGTTTTAGAATAAATTTTTATCTAGTTATTTTTTAAAACAGGTAATTCTCCTTCACTCTTATTAAACTAAATTAAGGTTAATTTACACAAGAAGGAAAAATTAAGTTTAATTATAAGTTTAAAAATAGACCTGTGTTTTTTTAAAATTTATATAAATATTCAGCATATTGTACTTAATATTTCAAAAATCTTAAGCAGAAGCAAAATTTCATCGTATTGTTTTTTTCTTGCAGCAGATTAAAATAAATTGCAATTTGTATTTTGTTTTTAACAATTTTTCTACAAGCACAAGAAAAACTCCAAAGACATAATAAAAGTGAATATAAAATTATGGTTTTTTTAAATTTATAAATAATTTTTGTACGGCTTAATTTTTATTTTATTTCTCTTACATCAATAATTCCTAATTTAATAAACAATTAAAAAAAGAAGCAGTTGTAATTAATACTGCACCAACATACGCGAAATTTTATTTTGTTTTTGCTTTATTTTACTTTTAATAAAAAACAAATTGAAGAAACACAAGAATAAATTAAATAAAAGATGAAAGTGAGATACCTAAAATATACAATAATTAAACTAAAATATACTAATGAGCTGAAATATTTACCGTAAACTCCGGCGTATAACGCGTACTTTTAACGCAAAAATTAAAGTCGCAATGAATGGGGGCGCGTTATACGCCGGGTATAAAAATGAGAACTAATGAGAAAAAGACTAATAAACTCTGATGACTCACATGAGATGCAATGACAATAATAATCCATCAGGAATATATAACTTACCTGAAAAGAAAAGAAAATACGATTAATTTGAATTTTATATAATATACAAGCAAACGTAACAATCGCATTTTTTAAGAAAAACGTAAGTACGATAAAATTACGTATGAAATATATTCAAATATCTTGGAACACACACATATTAAATATTAATACCGTAAAATCCGGCGTATAGGAGTATAACGTGCACTTTTAATACAAAAAAACGGGATCGAAATATTCGTATGCGTGTCGTACGCCGGGTATAAAAACGATAGGTTTAAAAATTAATAAAAAAGATGACGTAGAAAAAATTAGGCTTCTACATGTATTGAAATACTGTTAACTTAAAAGAAATGATATCTCTTATGAACTTAAATGGTTGTAGTTCTAGAAGTATACTATTTTTATCTGAAACTTGGATACCTCGAATAAATTATTTCAAAACATTAGAGCATTGCGCATATACGTTTCATTCATAAGAAAGGGGGTGCGCTTTATACGGCGATTATACCCAAAAATTAAAAATTGCAGCTTGAAAGTATAGGTGCGCATTATACGCCGGATTTTACGGTACGCAATATTTGTCGATTAAAAGTTTTTATAATTTTTTGTTAATAATTTCTTATTTGTATAATTAAAATATTATTATTTTTTTTTAGTATTTCGATAATTATTTCTTTCTCTAACGAAAAAAAAATATTAATACTTCAAGCAGTCTTTTCTTATTCTCATTCCTAAACTCGTTTCTCAGTTATTTTTATAGAGGTTTTTAGAACTTCGCGAAATTATCACTTGGAAAATTTATTCCTGATTCTGATTTTACGCTAAATTATTTCTGAATCATTTAAAATTCTCTCGCAGCTGTGATGTACATAAAGATAAAACAAAGCAAACAAAATGTGTGAGGGGAAAACTTCCAGAGAGAAGTGTTTTCATTCTGCTGAACATAAATTTTATGAGACATGAATATCACATTCTTCCACCTTCTTTTACAAACTGTACTATATATATATATATATATATATAATATAACGTTTCAGCATTCGAAAACTTTAAGAATTCACGAAAAATCCTGAGAGCTTTAGTGATTTCCTTAAAATATGCTAGAGATCGCTTAGAAATTCAAGAAGCCCACGACCGGGATTTTTGTCCCCACAACTCGTAAAGTAAGATTAAATTCTTTAGAAGCTGGTTAGTGCTTTTAAAAGAGAAACTTGTCAACATAAAAAAAATATAATGGAATTTATTTGAAATTATTCGTAAATATAAGACGAGAAAAGAGAATATCTAAAGTAAGAATCCAAATAGGTCATTAATAATTTAATAACTTTCGAAATATTTTCCATACACAAAATAGCTTTTCACAACTTTATCAATTTATTTTATTTCCTACAGCTCACTTTTTAAAAAAATAACTAAAAAAGTGTTTTGAGATTCAAATCCTGTATGCATTGAATACTTAGTAAGTTGCCCAACACTGTAAGAAAACATCCCTTATAGTAAATAAATGTTAGCTTTAGAAATTAAATATTAAGTATTCAATTGATCAATATACTTCTAAATTGTTCAAGCATAAAATTTATAGTATTTAAGTTTGAAAACGAAAAGTTTTCAGGAATCATAACAAAAATAGTGTAATTAAGAAATTTGCTTTATTTTAGTTAATGATTATTAAAATCAAATTAATTAATGGAAATTATTAATGGGCTTGAATATGTAATGTTGATCAATAAAATTTCAAAATCAGAAAGGGCATCAAATAATAGAGTGTTATTTATTATACGTAAAGAGCATAGTAGGATTCAATTTGCAAGTCAATTGGGGCATACAGAGTTCAAAATTAATAAACACAGTGCTGCCACTAGCATCTAAATCGGTTAGGCACTGAAGTGAACTAGACTTGGATGATAGATATAAGTAAATTACTCAGTGGCGCAACGGAAAATAATAGGACTCCCTGTGTAATGTCAGATTTTGCTCCTCAAGCCCAAATCTGTACTTAGTGTCAGGCAGTATTTGGGACCTCTTAGAATTCTTAGCCACCTCCGCAATGAGGGGGTTGTAGGGTGTGCGTTACGCCACAGAAATTAATTACTCCATTCTGCTTCAAGTGTATGCTATACGTCATCAAAAGTAGAGACTAGAGAGTGGTTGTGACCCAGCCTCTCAGCATTGTACGACCAAATGTTATCAATGGGTGCGATAACGGGCTGGTCAGGGCACCAATTGAACCCATTCTGATTCATGGCCTCGAAGGTACAGCACATCTATGGGTTTGAAGTTCTGAGAAATGTAATGGTGACTGATCAGATTATCGACGATGCCAACAAGAGTTCATTCCGAGTACCCAGCAGCTTTGCCCATACTATCACATCAGGTGAAAACTTTTATAATTATATAGAATGCAAGCAGGCAACGTGTGTTCTTCTCATTTCCTCCACACACGAATACGATTATCATGAGGCTGCACACAGCACTAGATCGCGTTTGAAAATACGATTTTATTTATTTTTATTTCTTTATTATTTTATTTTTACAAAGTAATTACATTATTAAAATCATCACTGCTCTATACTGTTTATGATTTTGTAATTAGAGATCCAAATACAATTGCTTCGTCTTATCACCAATTTTATCCCCAAAAATTGTTTATGAAACTTTTATATCCATCGAATTCTTATGTAAATGCACCTAGCTAATCTGTATGTCAACTAGGGTGGTCCATTGTGGAAAATATATCGTTTCATTTCCCAAATTACCTTGATAATCCGAGAAATACCTAGATGATCTGCAAATTACTCTCCTAATACATACTCATTAACCTGCAAATTACCTACTAGATTAGGGGTAAGAAACCTATAGCACACGTGCCACAAGAGGCATTCTACACTACTTGACAAATTTGTCAATTTTTGAGAGGAAGGAATTTGATAATTTTGCAATGGGGATCTTATTTGACAAAATTTTTCAGAATTATGGTCATTTACGGAATTACGAAAAATTCTGAAAGATAAGTCTAAATACAAATTTACGGCTTTTTTTTGTAAATTATTGAATGTCATTTACGGAGAGATTTGATTGTTTGAAAAGAGAATATTGCATGTATACTCTGCTTTCCGCTTTTAGTTCTACATACCTGAGTAAAAAAATTTCCCTCATATGAAAAATATTTTGAGTCCTCAAAGAGAAATTTTTTAACTACTGAATGTTTAGAATCGAGTGAAATTGAAAATCATAAATTATACTCCTGATTTTGACATATGCAAGTAGAACATTCGGGGTTCGCATTAAAATTTTTATTTATATATAAAAAAGGAAAAATATACTTATGTTTAAAAATACATATATGCACAATTTTAATTTTATTTTTGTTGCACAGTCATTTTTATGCTTTTTATTTTTATGTTAAGAAATATCTTTAAATGATGCAAAATTAATGTATAATAAAACTGCAAATCTATACTATTGATATCTATTCTCTAGCTCTACATGCATTCTCGTGGGAATTGAATTGTTTTAAGAAAGCCTTACATATAATCGCAGAATCACATTGGTAGATAGGTTTGGCACACCACAGCTAAAAGTTTTCCAACCTCCGTACTACATACTCGTTAATTCGCACATTACCTACTAGACAATCGTTAATCTACACGTTACCTACGAGGCATTCGATAAAGTGAAAATATGATCTTTGGTGGAACAATAGCAACGTTTCCGTACGCTTAAATTAAATGTTGTTTGCTTATTTTTTGATATCTATAAAGAACCAAGTTAATACAATCGAACAATTTCTACATTAGTTGATAGAATCAATCATCAACCACTTGAAAGACTACAATACAAAAAATCAAGCAGTTTAAAATACTATTCCAATTAAGAAAATTGACATACTGTTATTTACTTTTCGATATCTAAAGACATGTTAGTACAATCAAACGAACAACACAAACTATAATACAAAGAATCAAACTGTTTAACATACTATTACAACTAAGGAAATTTATTTGCGGAACATATGATAAAATTATGCTTAGTTTTGTTTATGCTGTTTCTAAATGCTTAGGATAAATTATTCTGGAATGAGTTAAAGTTCAATCTAAATTACTAACAGAAAGGAAATGAGAGAAATAAACTTTTGAACTTTAACGATATGGAAGCCACTATAATGTGAAGAATAACTAGTTATAATGCGGAAAACTATTGTTTCCGCATTTAACGGAGCTAATCAGTTAATTTGCAGATTATATAGGGAATCTACACATGAACAGATTTCGAGCTTTTAGTAACATAACACTCGCATATATGAATCTTGGAAATAGTTTTTTAATCACGCATAATTTGATTAGAAAAAATCCAAAAAAATCTTCAAAATCCAGTGTTTTGCAACACTTAACACAAAAATCTAAGCAAAATTAAGTTTTTTTAGATTAAGTAGAGGAAAAAAAAGAGAGCTTATTTCATTTGTGTTATCTCTAGTCAAGCAGCTCTTTTCAATTATATAGAAAAGCCGGTTCCAACCAGATAATACAATTGCCTCCCAACCCTTTTTCTCGAAGTCAGTAAATGATAATAACGAAGTAATTGTTGGACCCAAGGGAAATTCGTTTTTTAGCCGAGAGGTTCTTAAGTGAACTAACTACACATTACGGGCCAATGCGTGCTCTTCAATTCTTTAAGTATGATACCCACGCACAATTTTACCTCTCATCGAAGGAACTCAATTATGAAAGAAAGAAATTACTTTTGGGTAAGGGAAAATGCTTCATTTATATAAAATTAAGTATTTAACTTTGTTACTTTCAATCATACAAATAGTATTCAATACCTTCTTTTCTTTGCACGTAATGACATGTTTTACAATGTTACGAAATGTAAATGAGAAGTAATGTTCCTGAATATCTTTCATAATTTACATTATAGAGTTGTGCGGCAAAAACAGCTTGTAAATTTATATTTACTCTAAAAGCTATTTTAAATTCAGGAGTCTAGATATTTCTTTTATTCCATCATGTTATATAAAATAAACCTAAATTCTACAAAAAAATTAACCGCATATTTAATAGAAGAATCAAAAGATAATATATTCACTTATATTTTTTAAAATAATACATTAAAATTTAATATAATAAGTTTAAAATAATTTTTTTGACTTAATGACTGTTATGTGTTAAATTCAAACCCATTTCAATAAAGAGTGATTGACTGCGTTTGGAGGCGAAATTCTTAAAAAGCATATAAATGGATAATTGTTTTGATATTTTGTATCATTTGAATTAAAATATACATATGTTGTTGTTGTCTTGTCCTTCCCGAAGGAAAGGAAAGAAAGTGGCCAGAGCCTGAAACATGTTGGACATCTAAATGTACGCCTGTCGTTGGCCGTAGCCTTGAGCACCATACATGTGACAGTACGATATTTTTAGCTCCGTTCCACCCCAATTTAGAGAGAGATAAAGCTGGGGAGGGGGTTAGGGTCCTTCCCCCAACCTCACAAGAGGAATTGCGGCTCGACGGCTATTTAAAGCTTTGATTTTTTTCAAATCTGAATATCAGTCCATAGGGCTAAATTCATGTGACAATGACGTCACATGATAATGATAACTACGTGTCTTAAGCCAATTAGTTCAAAAACTCATATGAGGGCATAATCACACAATAAAAGCAAATATGTGTTTCCAGCTAATTCGTTCATGCGCTTCTTCGTTGCCACCATTTGCTTTTTACAGAAACTTTTTTTAAAATTACATATTTGTCAACAATAATACACATAGGTATACAAGATGTCTTTTATTTAAAATTACATGCATAAAAAAGATGTTTTTTAAAAAAATTTTAAAATCTCTTTGAAGAAATTTTTTTTATAACAGAGTTGAACATCTTTTTACCCAATTGTGAAAATTGAAATTTTGTATAGGTTTTACAAAAATAAAACAAGTTACAAAATAAACAAGTACAACTAGTTTAATATGTGTTTGAATTAAATAAGAAACCCGTGTTTGCCTTTATAACGTGACCGTCAGGAATTGAGCCCATTGGATAGCATGTTGAAGTATTAAATTTCTTCAAGTAGTTTTTTCTTTTCAAAATTAAAAGAAAATTCTTAAATTATACGTGTATTTGAAACCAAGTACATTTCGCTCATCTATGTGCATTATTATTGTTAACGAATATGTATTTTTTAAATGAAAGCTTCTTCAAAAGCAAAAGTTGCCAACAGCGAAGTGCATGAACTAATTGACTCGCAACACGTGATTGCATTTATCATGCGACTATGACGTCACATGAATTTATGAACTATCAGCTGGAAATGAATGCTTACAGTTATCATGCAACTGTAACGTCATATTATTTTAGCCTATTAATCCGGAATGATACTAGGATGTCTGGTACACTAGAACTCGTGCTTGAGATTTGCTCTGGCAACGTTTGACAATATTTAAGAGAATTAGAGTGCTACACAATTAAAGTGTTTCCTTCTTTCATCATTCTTTGCTGTCACCATTATAATTAAAGGGATAATTTATATATATATATAAATGTTTTTGCACATCCCTTTTTTTTCTTTACCATGTGAATCTACGCAAAAATTTGTTAAGTATCTTCATTTATACATTAGGTGTATATTTATAAAAGAAAAAAATCTAATCATTCACGGAATTATGTTCGAAGTATTTCTTGAAAAAGTTACGATTATATACTGAATAAGTATATTCGCACTTAACTGTATAATATTAATCAATTCCTATTGAAACTTAAAGCACACTGTGAGCTCGAAGACGGCAAAGTGAGTGTCTTTTATTGCAGTACTATAAAGCAGCGAAAGAGCTATTGAAGACAGACGTCGTTATTTTGAACCGTGATCAAATGGCGAGGACAACACCTGAGCTGGCACTTACTCTCAAACTACCACCCCACCCCAAGGAAAGAAATTTAATCCTTGTCATATTTAACAAGACTCTGTCTTCCTACATGGCAGGACTTTAGTGGTTTTAGGAGTGGAACTCATGACATGCCACTAGGGAACCATGGCAACTGAAGAGGGCAGTATGTCACCCCCACTGAGCACTCATGACTCGCAGGTCACGAGTTCATGATCATAACCACTGGAGAGAACTGTCTATCATCCACACAGTACACTCATGACACACCGATTACAAATTTGCGACCATAACCATTAGGTTACCCTGGCCACTGGAGATGTCTGTGTGTCACCCACACAACGCACTTATGTCACACCCAACCATGAGTTTGTTACCATCACTACTAATCTACCACGGCCATTGGAGATGGCTGTGTGTCACCCACACAATGCACTTATGACACACCGACCACGAGTTTGTCACCATAACTGCTAAGCTACCACGGCCACTGGAGATTGCTGTGTGTCATTCACACAGTTCAGTCTCGAAACACCGGCCATAAGCTCGTGACCAAAATCGTTAGGCTACCACGGCGCAGTGTGTCACCGACACAGCGTAAGCATGGCACGCCGGCCACAAATTTGTGAGCATCACCATCAGGCTACTGCGGCCGTTGGGGATGGCTGTGTGTTCTCTAAAAGCTAGATGAAAAAGACGAGAAGAAAAATATTTTACGACATGAGAGAAAATCTTAGCAACGAGAGTTTCCTGGAGCTAAATTCTATTCTCAGTAAATTAAACTCAGATTTCTGAACAAGACCCGAAGCAAAATTTCAGTTTCAGAAAGTTTTTTGAGTTATTTTATAACGCTACCTTATAAATGGCAATCAATGTCTCTTTTCCAGTAACGTTATGACCGAGTTTAAAAGTCATACTGATTCTGTTTCTGGATAGAGATTACCTCTGTAAATCGATGTAGAGTATAACTTTGAATTATTACCACAACAGGTAATAACTCTGGATTTATGATGCATGTTATTATGAACTCGTAAATTATTCCAGGAACAGCCCGAGTCAGATAAGACGTTCCGAACTATAAAATATACATTCGAGTACAAATGAAACATTGTCCGCCATTTAAACACATAACTTTTGATAAATGGTTTGCGGAACCTCATAGACAAATTTTACGGCCAATTACTTAGTCTATTCAATAAATCTATTTAATACTTCTCTGAAAGTCTAATTGAAAAATAAAATAATGAATTGTTAGATAGAAATTGAATTTAAAAATTATTTTATACTTATAATACGTGTAGAAATTCAATGATGATTTATTAATTCATTATGTTTTTTACAAAAAACTTTTATAAGCATACATAATGCAGACTTGACAAAATAAGAACAATGTTAATGTACTTCAAGACAAATCATTTTGGGCATAGAAATGATAATGACATTCCGTTTATATTCAATTTAAACAATATAAGGATGCGACAACAGTTTATAAAAAATGTGCTTAATCATTTGTTGTTTCTGGTGTCAGCTGATTGACGGCGTCAGATAGAGGCATATGAAAATTCATCGTGTTGAGGGGCTAGTTTTACGTATGTCGTTAGTCGCAGCTAGGAGTACCATACAGGTAACAAAACGATTTGGCTCGGTAACGCTCCAATTTTGAGGGATAACGTTGAGGGATAGTCACTGGGAATGGTCAGAGGTTTTCCATTTCTCTTCTACTTCCACCAACCACGCAAGGGGCGATTCGACGAATATTAGGCCTTATCGAGAAGCCTTTTCCATGTCTACCTTCTTTCCGTTAATGCTCTCCAATTTTTAGTTCTCAAAACTGGGAGGTCTTTTTTTGGCCAACAATTCATCTTAGATTTGGCCTGCCTTTAATTTTGCATTAATTAAATAGGCAATGAAGACATTTTTAGTAGTGCGGTCTTCAACCATTCTGACGACACGAGCTGCCCTTATAATTCGTTGTACTTTGATGAAATTTACGATTTCTTGCATGATTACGATTCTTTATATGAGTGAAGAGTTCTAAATTTGAACTTCTTCACCACGTGCCATTTTTTTAAAAAAATTTCTCCAAAAGTAATTCTTAAAATCTTCTTTTTGTTGATACTTATCATGTTCTCATCTGTTCGAGACATGGATCAAGTCTCCCTGTATAAGCTAATAGTGATCTTAAAACACTTTTACATGAAAGAAACATTGTTTTCTTTTGATTTAATTGGATTTCATATATTTTTGGTATTCTATACGACATCTATTGGCCATAGTAATTCTATTTTAGATTTCAATTGTACAATAGTTCCTATAGTTAATTTCAGAACCTAAATAAGTGAAACTGTCAATAACTTCAAAATTAAACTCCCCAATTTTAACCCTTTATCTACCGCATTATGATTCACTGCAGTTTTTTCAAACAATATTTTTTTTGAATCACTACATCAGTGCTTCTCAAACTGTGGAGCGCGCTCTCTAGGGGGCGTGATAGTCCTACAAGGGGTGCGCGAGCATATTGAAAAGTCGAAAACAAAAGATTATTTTAAAAAAATTATTTATTTGTTGAAAGAAAACAAACAATATACATTCTGACATAATAAAATATAAAGTACACATTTACGCTGACATAATACACTAATAAATATATCAGCACTGCGCAGCATATTTCATAATTAATTTAACAATACTAAGTTAAGGACAAGCTTAATAATTACCAGTGACCCCACGGGCTTGTCGTACATATAATTATATGCAAAAATTAACATTCATCTTGATAATTAATCCCTTAAATGCAGATTAATAATTACATGATTCTATCCCCAATGCCAACCTTTAACATGTAAGCGAGCATATATGGTGTATTAGGGGAGGGGGGTAGTAAAAGAAAAATATATAAGTAAATCCGTCGCAAAAACTGTCAAGGTTCTTTCATAACATTCCAAAGTCTTCGGAATAATTTTATGGATAACCGTGCACAGAAAAGATTGTACTTCGGAAGGATGTATATATATGTTCGGGCAATTTAACGCATTGGCTGAGTGAGAGGTTTATGTACGCCGATGGCACTCAAGAGGTTAAAGTCTTATATTGTAGCTTTAGCGTCGAAGTATAGAATTATTGAATTCAATTCATTGTTATTGTATGGAGGGGGGCGGGAGGACGAAGAAAATTATGATTGAATATTGGGTCGCAAATATTGAAAGTTCGAGAAACACTGCACTGCATTGAAAATTAAGAGATATACATAAACAAAATACTCAACTTTGGAAAATTTGATCCGTTAGAGTTATTTAATTAATTAACGACAGTCAAATGTATTGTTAATTATACACAATTTTCACTTAAAATAAACTGTCAAATCGTTTTCTAAGGTCTTCATGTACATACAAAAAAAAATAAAACGATTACTTTTTGACATTAACTATTTTTCGGAACAAAAATGACAGTCTTCACAATCCACTGAGAAGGCTGTTAGCTGAAAACGCAATTTCTGCTATAAAACTATTCGCCTTCCCCGCTAAAATACTCATTATAGAACCCGTGCTGCCATCTATCTTTGAAGAGAGGATTTAAAAGAATATTTCTGCTAAGTATTGTCAGAGTATTCGTAAAAATGGTTATTCTATGTGATTTTAAAGTGAGAGGTACTTATAAGTACCGTCGGTAGATAAAGTGGAAATAGTTAAAACATGATTCATTCCAAGACATGCATTTGGTCACAGTTAGTTTCTTTTATTCTGAGTCCCATCCTGAGGGCCATTTTCTTTAAAGATAAGAAGACTTGTCTTATAGTATAATGGGTGTTCGAACTATAATATCGATTTTATCAGCAAGAATCAACAATTGTATTGATTTATTAAATATATTTCCTCTAGTATTGATGTTCGAATCTTTTCTACTTTTTCTAAAGGTAAATTAATAAGAAGGCACACCAATGCGTCTCCCTATCGAACGCCATTTTTTATTCCCGATGGATTTGAAAGATTATTCTTTATTTTGATCTTGATTTTGTTTCATTTAATGTGAGGCTTACATTCATTTTTAAATAGATATTAAAGTTAATTATAACATTTTTACAGCTACTAGAATGATTTCTTTTAATGGAAAAGGAAAATTAAGCATGGAAAACCATTAGAATTTAATGAAAAAATCATGTTTTTTTATTAACTCCAACTTTTATTTATTTATAACCCTCATCAAGAAAATGTATTTTTGAACATTAGAGTACTAGACGAATGGCTGTTACTATTGCTTTTGATTATCGAATGAGAAATTTATATGTGATTTAAAAAAGACATTCCTTTTTTTATTAATTTAAGCTAAAAAGCAAACAAGTATTCCATCAAGTTTAATTTTATAGCTAAAATGAAAATTGAAAAACGTAGTGTTCGTGAATTTTTAACAGAGCATTAAAGGTTTTTAAATACCATACATCGCGAAGTACATTTTTTAATTGGCATACTCTTTACTTATTAAGATTTTTCAAAGATTTTTCATGAATAGCCTATCACATGTAATTCATATTCCTTATTCAGTATTCATATACATATAAACAATAATTTCAATTCTAACAGTCAGAATTGAAACTATTGAGATATATGAGTAGCCAGAACAATATTGTATTTCTCATAATAAAATTATTTTAGAAACGAAAAAATAATGTACTTTGAAACCCAAGCGATAAAAGTAATTATTCCGTTGTTATTTCGAGAAACTCTATCCCAAATAGTTACAGCACTATGATTAAAAAAAATTGACGTTAATATTTTCTTTTTTAAATTGTGTATTTCCGTATATAAGATACCTTTCACTTACAGTTATCTGAAAAATCTGAAGTGAAATGAATTTGTAATAGAAAAGATTGAATTCTAAAGAAAAACAGTTCTTCAGTATCATACAATCCATCGCTTGAAAAAAAAAAATCCGATTTTGTTCTATCTTTTCAAAGCTGCCTTAAGTGAAAATTGGAGACAAATCCAACCTTTACATACAGTTACAGCTTGTCTTCAATCAAAAACGTATCAGAACAAGCAGCACCATTTTATATTCGAAGCTAAAAATAACAAAACCTAGCTGGATTTTTCTTATAAATGTATATTTTTTTCTTTTACAATATGTCAGACCGAAAGAAAACATTTTTAGAATTGTTCTGTTTTTACGACTTTTCGGAAAATTCTAGAAAGAGAATTAGAGTAAAAAGAAGTAAGTATAAAAATCGTCTGGTAGAAAAATCGTTGCCAGTCACGTGTGGCAATAGAAATAATGGAATAATGGCATTAAATAGGAAATCAGAACATAAAAGGAACGTGGTCCATTGCATGCCAATGTTCTCATTATCTTTTAGCTGTTATCACTATTCTTACCAGCTTTGAGGTAAATCATCAAGGAATTAGTGAAATAGTTCTAACTAGGTTGAAATGATTAAATAATAACTGTTGGGGGAAACGCATTGGAGAAATCAGCTTTTAAAAGTCTTTCCCATCGGAAGAAATTGACCTTTTTATTTAATTATGGTAGACTTTGAATAGTTTTGTTATTAATTCTTTTTAGATAAGTTGTTCTTTAATAAATGGCAACTTTTTCGAATTAAATAATTAAAAGAATCAATTATAATTTCAAATGAAATTATAACATTAAGGATTACTATTTTTCTCGGAAACAAAAGATTAAAATCTGGGGGTTAGATTAAGTTTATACGTAATTTTATTAAGGAGATTTATCATTTTTTTGTAATTAAATCATTTTAATGAAAAATAGTAACTATTTGTGTATCTTCCAGACATCCATAACATTCAATATTAAGAATAAACTCATCTTTTAATCAGTATTAAAAATTTTTTTCACTTGTACAAAATAAGTCAAATTGTTTTAAATTTTTGTCTGGGTTATTCTGTTTAATCTAAATTTCCTTTGTAGTTTAAAGAAAAGATAAATGTTAAAAATTAATTTTCTTTCTTAGAATGGAAAATACACGTTTAAACACACAGATTATGTGTTACAATATATTACATATTTTTATATTATTACTATTTATATATTAAAATAGAAAATACATTACATATCCATACAACTTAATCTTGTTAGTTTATGATTTATATTCTTCTGGAAGCGTTTTTTCCTTTGAAAAATCGTCGAGATCCATTATTTCATATGAGAAGTTACACATTTATTTTTCATACCTACTTTTTTGTAACCCCTCCCACTGGTCGACTGAATCAGTCAATAAGATCACTTCCTTACAATTCAAGCTCATCTTACAAAAATCCTCCAAGCTTTTAATTCGGACATCTCTATTGCATCCGTGTTGACTAACTTAAGCTCCTCCCACTCTTCTGATTCGATCTAAGATGTTTTTTTCTTTTTGGAATTTGTTCCTACTTTTAACAAATTTTTTAGATATTTCAAAAATTACTTCTTAAACTGGAATGAAATGCAGATTTAACTATCAGTAATTGAAGTAGCTGATTTTAATTTTGCTATTTAATCTCGCTATTTATTTAACTGAATGTACCATTTTAAAATAATTATATGACTTCAAATTGAAAAAAAAAAAACTCCTGATTATATACAAGGATTATATTCAATCGATTTCACTCCATATTGCATTAGTATTTTAAGAATTTTTCACGTCACTGTATTAATTTATACTTATTTTATAAATCTCCCCATTGAGTCACATGTGTTCTACAGATATTCACTCAGCTTGAAAAAACTATATAGTGAAGTTATACACTATTTGCACATACCTTAGATATCTATTGGTTGATTCATAAATAGCGTGATCAATTTCAAAGGATCATAAATTTTTATTGAATAAAGTTATTTACATGGAATTTTTGATTTCGTTTCCTCTAGCACAGTACACCTTTCGCAAGTGTTTTGGCTAAGCTAAAAGAGTGTTTTGACCATTTTGGGGGTATTTTTTCAACTTCCTCTTAAATTGCTTTTTGAAGCCCTTGAATTGCTCTTACTTTACGTTTTTTAATGGTTTTTTTAAGTATTCCCATAAAAATAATCGCAAGGACCACAGACAAGGGTTAGTGATAGTCATTTATCAGGAGAGAGAGAGAGAGAAGAATATTTATTTTTTAATATTCAGGTATTTTTTATATTTTATTTTACTGTATGACTTAGTGCAGAATCTGGGTGATAAACAAAGTTTCCTTTGTGGGTAAAGACGTTAACTTTTTGATCAAGTGTTTCGAAACTTCATTCTGATAGTATTTAGCATCAATTTTATTCAGTATCTTGGAAGTGTTTTTTGAAGATTTTGTATAAGAACAAAATGTGATTGAAATTCTGTGCTACAGCAATTAAAAATTAAAGGACCAGGAAAAGAGACAAGGAGTAGATGCTTTTAAAAGCTATCATATGATTTCGTTGATAACTTTTTAAAATTTGTATTTCATTTTGAGAAAATGGAAATAATGAAAAATATTTTAAAGACAAACTACTTTGAGAACAACTGGGAGCTGCTCCTTTAAAATTTTTGGTGTACGAAGTTTTATTTACAACAGCACCTATTCATCTACAGCGGGTCTCTTCTCATGCGGACGACCTTGCGAAGGTAGCTACCAGCAATCCTGAGGATTTAGAAGACCACATGGTCCTTACATCGACTGAGATCTACTCCAGGGCTAAAGAATTAATATGTAGAACCTGGGTAGTCCCTTCTGAACACCCATGGTACTTTCAAAGACACCCTGGATCCGCCATATCATTCAAGGGTTCCAGATCATATCAAACTTCTATCTCACGATTTTCGACTGGTCACCTGAGGTGCATGAATTTTGAGGGTGGCAAAAGAAGCTTCCCAATTTGCTCCAAATGTAACATCAGTCCTTTTTCTCCTCAGCGCATTCTGCAATGTCTGGGGTTTTCCGCGAGGAGGCTGTTGCATCCCCCTGCTGTTCTTAGACTTTGTACAGATATATGGACTCATGGATCTGGTTTAGTGAAACTAGACCAGATGGGGATTAGTCCCACCACCACAAAAACAGATGAAATGAAACTATGCCCAAATTAAACTTTTTATGATATACAATGAATTGCAGAAAATACACTGCAACCACTAACAAAGACATTACAAATGAATTTTAAATACATACCCGTTGATTAAACAAAAGTTCATTAAATATTAGCTTTGCTGTAATTTTAGTAGGATGTGTGTGTCTATGACGGGAATGCAAGTCAACTTTATTAATCTAAAACTGCTATGAGCAGGCTACTTCAATGATGAGCTGCTAATTTCAATATTAATTGTTTAATAACAATTAAGAATTGAACTTTAGATACATCAAACTAGTGGGTACCTTGATGACAGAATGATTAAAAGAATCACAGCCTATCAAAATTGCAATTTTTACAGGGTCTCTCAAACACTTGGGTTGTGTGATAACTCCATGAGGAGGACTTGAGCATATTGAAAATTTGAAAACAAAAGATTATATAAAAAATTACTAATTTACTGAAATAAACAAACAAAATATATCCGACATAATAACAAATAAATTCACACTTCCAGTAATATAATACACTTATAAATGTATCAGTACCATTCAGTGCATTTTATAATTAATTTAATAATACTAAGTATAAAGAACAAGTTTAATAATTACCAAGGACTCCATGATCCAGAAAAATATATAAAATTATATACAAAAATGAACACGTCTCTTGATAATTTGTACGGTTTATAATTAATCTCCTAACTGCCGATTAAAAGTTACTCAATTCTCTCCCCAACGCCACCCTTTTCCACAAAGGAGGGTGTTGGAAGGGAGGGGGAAGAAAAGGAATAAATAAGCAAATCCTTCTCAAACACTTCCAAGGCTCTAATGTTGCATTCCAAAGCTTTCGGAATAATTTTATGGATAGCAGTGCAGAGAAAAGATCACACTTCGAAAAGACGTATATATACGTCCGGGGAAATAATACTTTGACTGAGTGAGACGTTTTTATACGCGGGCAGCATTTAAGATGTTTAAGTCGTATCGTATCTAGACTATCAAAGGATTGTATTATAGAATTCATTTGAAAGTTTGAGAAGTACTAATTATATACAATAAAAACTGAATCGATTTATTCCCATTATTACCACCATTCTAAGATTTCCAAATGTCAATCATTTTTTTGATAAATCTATGAATATTAAAGTGAATAGGAAGCTTAAGGTACCATGCAAACGGCGTAATAACGGCAAAATATTCTTAGTAAAGATTGTCGATAGAGTTGTCTTTACCAATCATAGCTATGGAGTCATTTGGAGTTATAGAAACTTCCATTAGCGTTCGTACCAACGGTCGAAAAGAACATGCCATTGGTAACAATCGCTGCACGCAAGCTTCCCATTACTGTATTTAATGCCAAGAAAATATTGGAATGATGCTTAGTTCATCACTCGCGAACGCCAGAAAATTGAAGGAAAAGCAATGATGAGTGATGAATTGCGTTTTATACTTTAAAATTGTATCTCTACTTCTAAATATAAAGTTTGTACTTAGATGATACATTGTTGGTATCTACATAACGTTGTTTGTGAACTCTATGAAATTCTAAACTGTCTCTGATGAAAAAATTGTTCTATTCGTAAAACTTTTACAATAGTTTTAAATAAATAGTTGATAATATTGAATATTAACATTCCAAAAAGTTACCGAAAGGAGATTTCTTTCGCGGCTGCAAGGTATTATTTTATTTTCACAAATAATATTAAGCACTGATATTGAGTTAAAATTTCTTGTTAAAAACTCAAATTATCATTTTATATTATATTCGTTAATTATTCATTAGCATATTATACAGTTATATTAGTCCTTAAATACTCTTTTAACTAATCTTTTTGAATTTTTACATACTATTAATTCGAATCTATACATACTTGAAATACTCTTATCATTACTTTTACATTTTTGGAAATTCTACTCAATACATATTTTTAAAAGTGTTTATATATATATTTGTAACACACTCTATTTGTACATTTAAAGTGCCAATTATCATTTGTGTGTACTCCCATCTATTCTACTGATTTAAGTAGGAGAAATGTTCTACAGTTCTTACTGTTAATTTGTATAGTTAATTTACCCTTTCGTGGACCATTTATTTATTTATTTTTAATTTCTCGCAGGTTTTTATATTTTATTAACAATTGAACAATAGCATTTAAGGAAATATATTTTATCTTGCTGAATTTTATGCTTAAATTTTGAAGCCCAGTAGCTGAATGGTTAGTGCATCTTCGCTTTCCCACTACAGGTCCCAGGTTTAAGCCCCGAGCTGGGCCAAGGTTGACTCAGAATTTCATCTCTTCATTGGGGTGATAAATGAGTACCAAGCTTGCTTGGAAACTTAACACTTGGGGTTTCGCGTCAGACTAACCACCTGACTGGAACATCCACTCATGCACTTCAGGTCCCAATGTCATGTTTACTGAGTTGGGCACAGTTGACCTTGAACCTCATGGGCTGCCACGCCACTGAGTTAAGATTTCTCAGGGGTGTTAATTTTGTCTCGTGGGGTGAAAATAGAAACAGTTTTCAAACAGATAAAATTCTTTTAAATTTAAATTAAACATTTCTTTTACACATTATTTGCAAAGGATTGTGGCTTCAAAAAAGTACGAAATGTTTGAAATATAATCATGATTTTAAAAATGAAAAGCATATGAAAATAAGAAATAACTTTGTAATAAATATTAAGTAAGTTTTGCGTTGCGCTCGTTATTTTTTAAAATAGTAACCCCTTTGATGTATAAAACTTTATAGATTTATAAAATGTACCATACTCTTTAAACCCTATATCATTTAAGAATAATATATCTTTTGTATTTCAAGATATTTGAAAAATATTGAAATACTTTTAATTTACTTCGGAGGATTCTTGCTTTAGGTTTACATTATTTATAATTCTTAACTTCGTAATTTCCATGCCTTATTTAAAAAAAACTAAACATTTTAAGTTCACCAAATTAAATATATAATTCCATTATTTACTACATTAATATTTCTTAAGCTATTCAAGGTGACAGCATTTGCTGATTTCCAAAATTATACATTAATAGCTTTCATTCTTAGATATATTTGTATGTAATTTTTCATTCATTATTCTTATTGATAATTAGCATTATCTTAATTTTCCAATTATAATTTTTGTTTCAGTGGCACATGATTTTTAATTCATTGTTTCCATTCATGAAACTGTAATTCTTTATTCCTTGTTTTAACTGAATTCCTTGTTCTTGCCCCATCTCATTTATTCATTTCCTGTTTTCATTCAGAAACCCAAAATGTTTAATTATTAGTTCGTATCCACAACATTGTAGTTTTTCAAATGTTATTTCTTCGAATTATTTATATATTCTAAATTTTTCATTCAGGAACTCATTATTCTTCTCTCTCATTCTCATTTCCCGCATGTAATATAATATAATAAATCTACAATCTATATCAATCTCACTTCCTATCTACATCTTTCTATTCAATCTTAATGAATTATTCTTATCAATCATTTGTATGAATTCTTATTTTTATGCATTCTTATTTTTATATCCGAAAATCTTAATTGCACAAATTAAATATCCACACATTTTAAAATTTCTCTCTCTCTCTCATTCATGGTTCCTATGAAACAATTACTAACGTAATTCACTCATTTCAACTTCTGCACTGCTTTCAGTTCATGCAGAAATATTTCGTAAATCGTTGTTCTATAATAGCTTATTTTTCACTCATATCAAAATTTCAATCACGATTCCATTCTCTAAATTGATTGGTTTTTTTTTAATCTTTTTTAAAAGGCTTCAATAAACTTCATTTACAGATCACAATGCATCCAACCATCAATAATCAGCATTGCTAATTTGCCTGGATGGAATTCAGTTAATTATATTTTACTTTCTTTACTTATATTGTGAATTTGCGTATTTTATTCATTAACGTACCGATTTAATTATCAATTCCAGCATTCATGATTTAACTCACAATTTTCTCCCTACACACCTAAACTTTGTTTTTATTCAAAAATCTCAACCTTGTCTTCAAGAATCACCAAATATAAACAATAAAATAAAACTATTAACACTTTCCATTCATATAAATTCAATTAGTCCATTCACGTTATGCTTCTTAGTCCATCTATTTGATTCCGTACACTTTTTAATTCATAATTTTACCTGTCGCTGGGTCATTTAGAATTTTCATTCTTAATTATTATTCTCAGCGTATACATTCTCGTCCTTCAATGAAGGAACTAATTCAATTCCTTCCAATATTAGAGATGTCACCTTTAACAATAAATCTATATGCTTCTCACTCATGTTAGATCAGTTCATTCAAAAATACAAGCTCTAGTTTTCGTCATTCATCATTGCTACCACCAATTCACACATTTCATTCTCTAAATTTATCATTGATGCCACTGCCCTAATTTTCATTTACAATTCTCAACCTTGAGAATCTATGATTCATCCAGTTTCAGGAACCATCATCAGCAGTTCTAAGATCTCAACTATTGACAGAAATTACGGAAGAATGACATGGCAATAATAATAATTACCAACACTTTTCATTCATATAAATTCAGTTAACCCTTTATCTACCGACGGTAATATATATAAGTACCAATTACTTTAAAGTAACATAGAATAACACCAATTTTGCGATTATTATGACAATATTTAGCAGGAATATTCTTTGAAATCTACTCTTTCAAGATATATGGCAGCACGTGTTCTATGATGAGTATTTTAGCGGGGAAGGCGAATAGTTTTAGAGCAGAAATTGCGTTCTCAGCTGACGGCGTTTTCAGCGGATTGCGAAGATTATCATTATTGTCCCGAAAAAATATCTAATGTCAAAATTTAAGTGTCTTATTTTTTCTGTATGTTAATGAGAACCTCAGAAAACGATTTGACTATTTATTTTAAGTGAACAGTGTATATAATTAATTTTACAGTTGAATATCTTTAATTCATTAATTAGCTCTAACGGATTAAATTTCCCAAAGTTGAGTATTTTCTTTATATATATCCTTTAATTCTCAATGTAGCGATCCCTAAAAAAATATTGCATGAAAAAAACTGCAGTAAATCATAATGCGGTAGATAAAGAGTTGACCATTCACTTTTTGCTTCTTAGTTCACCAACTTGATTCCGGACATTTTTTAATTCATAATTTTACCTGTCGCTGCGTCATTTAGAATTTTCATTCACAATTCTTTTTCTCAGCGTACGCATTGTAGTCCTTCAATGAAGGAACTAAGTCAATCCTCTCCAAGATGGGAGAGATGCCACCTTTAACAATAAATCTATAGGCTTCTCACTCATAGTAATCTAATTTAATCAATAATACACGTTCGAGTTTTCTTTATTCATCATTGCTACCGCCAATTCACACATTTTATTTTCTAAATTTATCATTGTGACCATTAATTCACCCAACCCTAATTTTCATTCACAATTCTCAACCTCCAGAATTTCTGATTCATCCAGTTTCAAGAACCATCATCAGCAGTTTTAAAATCTCAACTATCGACGGAAATTACGGAAGAATGGTGTGGCAACAAAAAAAAATGAATGTGCCATTTATTTCATTCTTTATTTTTCTTCTCCATTCTGCTGTAGTAAAGGGAAAAAGATGAAACAGGGCACCTTCTGGAAAGTTTATCGAGCTTCTTGGATCTGCTGTTTCCTTTCGCATAAAGCACAACCGGCAGCAGTATTGATTTGGAGAAACGAAAACAATAATGCCGCTCTCTCCTGTCGTATTTTCTGTTTTTATAGCGTTTATCTTAAGCGGATTAGCTCTGCATTGCAATACCCTTCTCTCACTCCCCCTCAATTCTCGGATACACGTTAAGCGAGTCTTCGATAAGAGTTCAAAGATTTAGCTTTATGCGGGAATAACACGTTTGTCCCACTTTTGCCTCACGGTTATTTGGGTGGGTTTTTGCTTTTTCTTATTTGTAAATAAAAGTGAAGATACGTGTTTTCAATGCATTCGGGCGGGAAGTTATTTTTGGCGCTGCTGCGGAAAATGTTGCGCTTGTTCCTGAACAATATGAATAAGGCTGTTGTAATTTTCTAGACTAGGTTCATATAAACGTATATGGTAGGAAAATTTCATCTTAATATGTAGCTGTTATAATTTTTTCCCATCTCGATTTTATGATGGTAAATTGTAATTGTTGGATGGTAAGGTTGGATCTTTTGGTCGTAGTTATAATTCTCGTTTCCACGACGCTACTGCATATTAAGTTTAACCAAAATTTAAATTATGTATGTGGCACTGCAGTTGGGGAAATTATATCTATACTAGCTGGTATATCCGTTCTTCGCATGAGTGAACTGAAAAATTAAACAATACAGATTGAAGGATAAAGAAGTTTTTAAGGAGTTAATTTTACGTAAATTGCAAATTAAAGAACAACAAAAGCTTTTTGCATATCTCAGCTGAACAAAAAAAAACACATGTTTTTAAATTTTAAGTTTGTAGAACTAATAGCCTATAAAAATGATTTTTTTAAGTTTATAATTCCCCGTAACTCTCTTGTGGGTCGATCTTTGAAAACACCTTCCTAAGTTGATTTCTACTGAGCAAAAGTAACACATTGTTACAAATTTTGTGTAATTAACGCTTAAAATAGTAATCTAGCTACCTTCATACCTTGAGCTTTATTAGAGCTCTGGGAAAGATTAGGCTTACGCTTTCGCGTCATTATTCTTAGTAGGCACTTTCTCTACACTTTCAAAAATACAGTACGGTAGTTATTATAATTTTTATACTTAAAAAATGCAACAACTTCCTATTCAATTAAAATTATAGTTTTATTATTAACCACTAACTACAAACAAATTATGCAAATTTGTCCAAATGAAGTAGTGTGAAAGACAAAGTTTATCTAATTTAAATACCAGGAACGATAAAAGTATTATATAAATACTTTTATCGTTTTATCAATATATGATATAAGGATCAATTTGTTACTACCAAATGTGCATAATAAAACCGTAACAAAAACGTGTATAGAAATGAATTATGAATTTTTATTGTATTGTATTTTATTTTATTGTATTATTTATTGGTTCACTATTTTGGCGATAATGGCTTACACATGAAAAAAAATCAACAGTAGCTATTCAAATAAAGAGAGATTTGTGTCACAACCTCTCCCTCTTCGAAATATAGTTTTATTCTGAAATTAAAAAAAATAATGATTACACTGATCAAATCAATAAATTAGAAGCAAACACGCACTGGCGGTAGACAAAATAAATAAGAAAAGTTTTGCTTCGCACAAAAAAGATAGATATATGCTATCCTGGGAGCCAGAATAGTTTGCAGATGGCAGAATTTTTCCTACTTACTTGCCAATTATCGTTATAATTTGGACACTTCATACAATATCTTTATAAATTATAGCCCATGTGTTATTCTGATGTATAAGGTATATTATTGTGAAGTTTCATTACAATCCATTCAGTTGTTTTTGCATGAAAGAGTAACAAACATCCACCCATCCATACAAACTTTCGCGCTTATAATATTAGTAAGGATTATATATACAGAGAGAGAAATTATTGGTTGACTGACTGCGTTTGGTGAATTTGAAAATGCGTATTAATGAATGTATGTTCTTTATATTTAACCCTAGTCGTATTAGAAAATTCATATAAAGTTATTTTGAAAATTCGAGTGGCGATGGATGAGTAAGGTCTCCAATAGCATAAAGTAAGTTTCCGACAAGATAAAATAATAATAGATGCATCAGAATGAAGGGAATTTATTACTCTTATATACTGTAAATTTCTTTCTCAACATAGTCACCACTAACAGCTACAACCTTTGTTCAATCGTTCTATCCATTTCTTCATTCCGTTCATGAAGAAAGATTCTGTTTGGCTGCGTATCCTTTCCGCACGGCTACCTGAACTTTGTCATCCTGAATTCATCATTATGACCCTGAAAACAAGAAGCAACCATGGCATATAGTCATCCTGATTCTCCGAGTATCGAGAAATTTAAAACTTTAATGTCAGCAACTAAAGTGATGTTTACCATCTTTTAGGATGCAAGTGGTGTGCTCAACTCGGAATTTCTAACTAAAGAACTGATGGGGAATTCCGACAGTTGCAGGTACTTTTCTTTTGCATCACGACAATGCAAGACCGCATTGCAGTACACAAATACAGCACTCCATTGGAAAACTGAAATTCACAGTGATTCCATAACCTCTTTACAGCCCAGACAGGGCACCATCAGACTTTTGGTTGTTCCTAAAATTGAAGGAATAGTTGAAAGGTCAGTGTTTATCAACAGATGCCGAAGTTCAGGCAGTCGTGCGCAAATGGATATGCAGCTAACCAGAATCTTTCTACATGGGCGCAATGAAGAAATGAATACAACGATTGAACAAATGTGTAACTGTTAGTGGTGACTATGTTGAAAAATGAGTACAATATGTAGGAGTAATAAATTCGCTTCATTCTGATACATTTGTTATTATTTTACCTTGTCGGAAACTTATTTTATAGTATTGGAGACCTTACTTATCAATCTCCTCTCGTATTATTACAAAACAAAATTATTTATCAACAATTTTTTTGGCAAAAAATGAAGAAAAAATAACATATTTTCGAAACATTCTCCTTTTATGGAAAACGCTTCTTTTTTTATAGTATTTTGGCTACACGTGGCAAGGACTTATGCAGAGATTGAAATAAAATTTTTGAAAAATTCACATTGCTTTCAAAATAAAAATTAATTGTAATATATATATATATATATATATATATATATATATATATATATATAAACTGATGTTTTTTTTAAGAAAATTATCTACTATGGCTGTATTAAAATATGAATAAATTTACTTCTTAATTATGTATTTCAAAAATTTTAGTTCTACCTTGGTACTTTAATCCTAACAATATATATGCAAAATATTATTAATATTGAAGCATTTTTCATAAAAAAACAGAATGTTGCCATTTTTAACAAACAAAATTGCAGTTAAATTAGTTTTCCTTGTAGTATTATTCTTAGAACGATTTTATAGGTATATTCTTATTCAAATAACCCTAGTTATATATAAAAAAATATTTGTACGCCTTTTTAAAATACTGGTTCTAAGCGTTGTCAGTCATACAATTTTCTTTCGCTATTGCATAGATTAAAGCTCAAAGCTCAAAGGTCAATAGCTCTTATAGGTCTCTTTATATAGTTATACAATAGAATGAATTAAAAGAAATTAAATTAAACATTAAAAACTGTTTGTTAAAATATGTCGAAGAAATATTGTTTTATGAAAAATGGAATACAACATAAAAGAGGTACTGCAAACAGTTTGTAAAGAAAATTCACATGATTGTTTTTTTTTATCAAAAATAGTTCTTTCTGACACTTATTGTCTTATCATCAAATAACATAATTTTGAATTTATATAATTATACAAGGGGTTTCTCAGAGTTCGTACAGAAAGTTTCAAACTCACGTACCAAGTTAAAACGACTTTCCACATCTCATCAAATTCATCTGCAGTGGATTTCCTCTCACATAGATCTAAAGAGAAATGAGATTGCGGACACTTTGACCAAGGCTGGCGTTTGTGAGGTACCAGAGCCGTCAGCACCCCTCACCTTTTTGGAGATTTTCTCTAGAACTGAACACCAGAATAAGACCGCTTGGATTACCACCCTCAGAGCACCATTGGTATCAATGTTCTCGTCCTGGAGGCTCTCTGGCTCACGGTTTATCAAGACAGGATCAAAATCTTCTAGCCCACTTTCGAAGTGGCCATATCAAATCAATGAAATTTTCCAAAGGACGCAAGAGCTTTGAAATGTGCACGAACTGTTCTTCTGAGCCGGCCACGCCTGCGCCCATCCTCGAGTGTCTAGGGCTCACAAAGCAGGACTTAGCAGACGATCCCTTGTTGGCGTTGGACTTTCTGAAAGTGCACGATGTCATGGACCTGGTCTAGCACTGCTGACCAATGGGAGCGTGCAACAACAACAATAGAATATTCTAACAACTAAAGCGGTTATCGGTTATTTTACTTTACTATAAAAATTCAAAGGAATACCAGCTTGAAAGTTTAAATAAGGAGGAAATAATGGTGGTTATGTTCGAAGTTAAAACTACTCAACAGCTATAACTGTGGAAGAAAATCATCTATTCTGGGAAGTAGTAAAATTCTAAATATTTGTTTCTCTTTCATCTGTTTCGCGTAAGTTTTTAATGTAGTAAAATGCTAAAGGCAGTTCACTTCAGCTAATTTCATATTTGTATAAAAAATTTCGGAAATGAATGTGGCATCTCTCGAAGAAATAGCTTTGATAAAAGCAAAATAAAATCTTATTTACAAAATGAAGTTAAAGGAATCTTACTCAATGTCTATGTTAGTCAAAATACAGTGATAATAATACAAATCAGTGCTTAAATACTAATTTTCCATGCATCAGTAAATACAGACTTTTTAGGTGGTTTAAATTTTCATGTTGCTGCACTTATATTTTTTGTAACAAGAAATATTTTAATGCAAAAAAGGTTATAAAAAACTCTTTTAGTTTGTTAACAATGACATCACAGCAGAATGGAAAAACATTCACCAATCCGAAACGGCAACAGCAACAATTATTCAAAACACATCGAATAATTTTAACGGATTAATATTTTGAAGTATCATTAAGGAACACTTTTATGTTTTTTGATAGAAACTTCGATTCGTTCTACCGTTTCAATTCAGTTTTGACTTTTTCCAATTTTGTTTAATTTTCTTTCCACTTCATTGTATTTCTTTTTCTGTTACTCTTACTGAATGTTAAATTTATTTGTAGCTCAAAATAGATTTTGTGTAGTTTTATTTGGTATTAGTAAAATGAATAATTCTGGTTGACTGAAGGAAATTGAAAATGCTTGTTTTTTGTTACTGCTGTTTCAGTTACTCTTTCTCATTTTGAGGCTGCTTTTACCACAATTGTTTAGAAGAAGTAAATGTTTAATCTTCCAGTATATAGAGAACGAATTTAGACGCATAAACTTCTTCAAGTTTGCCTTCAATTTTCGATAGTTAAAAGCTTTTATTGGGATGGTTAAGGCAGTTCTAGAAAATGTTGATGCAAAAAAAAACAAAAACAATTCTTTAACAAGAATTTTGCAAAAATTAAAAATCTCCCCTCCCATTCTGGATGCACGATCCCCTCTTCCCCAACAGTGTTTTTGTGTTTTTTAAGGTATCCGACTACGTTCGGAACCGTGATTTTACAAAAACGCATAAATGGATAATTTTCATAATATTTAGTGTCACTTAGATTAGAATATATGTATAAAATTGTTTTGAGGACATTGTGATAATTTTTTTTTATTTAAATACAATATTTTGGCAAAAAATTAACTCAGAATAATCTTTTTTCCAAATGTTCTCCTTTTGTGAAAATTGCTTCTATTATAATAATATTTTGCCTGTATATAACTCAGACCTCTCTCCAGAGGCTCAACTAAAATTTTTGAAATATATAACTTAGAAGTGGGTTTATTCATAATTTACGACAACAGAGGAGAGCAATTTTAAGAAAAAAAAACCGCCAATAATTATTTCAATTGGTCGTAACTCTGAAAATAATGGGAATTTTTCAAAAATTCTAGTTGAACCTCTGTAGAGAGGTCTGAGCTATATACAGGCAAAATATTATTATAATAGAACCATTTTTCACAAAAGGAGAAGATTTGGAAAAAGGTTATTCAAAGTTAACTTTCTGCCAAAATATTGTATTTAAATGAATTTTTTTTGGTCAAAATGTCCTTAAAACAATTTTATGCATGTATTCTAATCTAAGTGACACTAAATATCATGAAAATTAGTATCCATTTATGCGCTTTTGCAAAATCACGGTTCCGAACGTAGTCAGATACCTTAAGACTCTTTTTTTACTCGTTAGCAAGCTTAAAATCTTAAAAATATATTATTTCTCTCTACGTAATTTTTTTGTGATGCAGTAATAAACGTATTTATACGTAAGGTGCACCTAATAAAATGGGGTAAAAAGTTGAATTTAAATGAAAAGGGGGCAAGAACAATTTGCCTAAGGGGACCCCACTGCCTTCCAGCGCTTTCTCGAAAAATCCGCTTACATCATAAATCGTGATGTTATTGATTTCTCAAGAGTCGCCAAAAATGGTCGACAATATGGTAGCCAAAAATGATGCCAACTAGGTTGTATCATCCATATTTCGCCAAGTTCCCATTGAAACGCCATTCTAATGCGAAGCATGGTGCTGCATGCGAATAAATCATATTCGCATGCAACGCCACATGAAATGTTTTTTTTTATCATAAAAGGAATTCAACAGAAAGTAGTATTAAAATATTAAACATTCAGTTATAAATGATTCACATTATTTTAAAATGTACATTGGCAGTTGTATCATTTGTACAATGGTGGTTAGTCTGTCATTGGGTGGACTGGGGGTACCCCCCACCATAGTAAATGTAAAAAAAAGAAAAAAATCTTTTAATAAAGTTCTCATCGGTTTGATGTAAGGATATAAGAAATCACAAGAAAATGTAATTATTTTCTGAATTTTTGGTTATCGTTTTACTTAAATTATAATGTTCAGTTAAAAATCTCAAGACATGATGAAAATTATTATTCAGAATTTAGAAAAATTTCGAAACATTACTCGGAATTTCAAAACAATTTTAAGATTTCACTTTGGTATCGAAATTCTAAATCTATCTAAGTTTATATTCGAATTTTTCATTTATTTGCTTAGAAGCCAAACGATTTTGAAACCGTAATGAAATGCCTATAACTTTGTTTATCTTGATTTCAATTCTGCTGAAATAATTTTTTTATAACCAATTACGTAATTTTATTCATTTTCGTATGATTAGTTAAGCATTGATACTGATTCTTCAGTCCAATTAACTATTAGTCTTCAACTAATTATTAGTCTATCATTATTATTTTCTATGATCATGGTATTATAGTTACAATAGGATTTAAATAAGTTTGAATTGCCCTGATTGCGTTTTTAAGTTTTAGCAAAACTGCGATTAAAATTTAGTACATGAGAATTGAGATTTACTAATTAAAGAGCTGATATTTTGTACGTATAAGAATTGTAAACCTTTTTTTTATAATTTTTATATTTTTAGAATTAATTATCCACATCGAAATCTTCTCTGCTTTCTATACACAAATAGGAAAAAGAAACTCAAAAATTTTAAAGTTAGTAATACAATATGAAGATTATTTACAAAATTTACGTTATAAGATGTATGCAGTTAAAATTCACGAATGTGGCTTTATTTAATTTAAGCTAAACTAGTGAGTGTTATTGTATTAAAAGAAATTTCTCGAATGTAGTCTTTAAGAATCTTAAAAATTAAAACAATAAAACAAGTTAACTTATTCAGAATTATTAAAATATAAAATGTCTAATGTTTGGCTCTAAAATTGAAGTAAATAACCTGAAAAAAAAATTAGATGAATTATTTTTAAAACAATTAAAATTTTCTGCACCCCTTGCTTATTTTTAGTTTTAGAAAAATGCATCTCTCATGCTTAACATTTTTGAGTTGACAGTACGAAGTAAGAAATAGCTAATATTTCCATTGATTTTTTCAATTCCTACTATTAGCTCACACTCTCTATATATTTATAAATTTAAATATCTTGTTGGAATTTTCAATCGTTTATAAAATAATTTCTCTTCATCCAATCAAGTTCAAATATTTTTTTTTTTATCTTGTAGTGAGTAACACTTGATGTTAAAATACAGTTTTTTCAAATATGAATTCATTAATTAAATTTTATTCTTTAATTTTAAATTTATTCTGCGCTATTTCCCTTGTAAATACAATTAGCTGCAACAGATGACGCCAGTACGTTTTTCTAACTAAGTAGGAATTGACGTTAATTTTTTTTTATATTACTTGTTTTTCAATTACATGCAACAATTTAGATTACAGTAATACCCCCGAACTTATGTGATAGGTGGAACTGAGTGGTAACCGCGTCAGTCGAATCCGCATAAATCGGGATTTAATTTCGCATATAAATGCATGTAAATTATTTTAAGTTGGGGCCGGAGAACAAAGAAAATAATAATTTTAAAAAATGAATACATAATTAAATCATAGATAACACACACACAAAACCGAAAGTTATTTTTATGTAAATCTAATAAAGTAGTCTCTCTCTGCCAGCTCAAAGTTTTTTTTCTCCCGCAAAATTTCCTCGCAGTATGTTAATAATTTTTTTATTCTTTGTTTTATTGAAAAAATACGCACATCGTTCGAACCTATATTTTCTGAAATTCGTAACTCTTTGTTCAATTAAACTGGGACTTTCTGTCAAATTTCCAACCGTCATTCGATATTATGATTGAATTGGGACTAAGGACTCAGACTTCTTCAATGTCTTGGTTTTGCTCATGTATTTCTATGAGCTCATCCATTGTCAGCTCCTGATTGATTGTGGGAATCCAGTATTCTTAAGCGTCAGCACTATCCACTTCTAAATTTATTCGCCTGCCAATATCGACAAATTCTTTTTTTAACCACATTACCAATTTTACCCCAATTTTTTTTCTGAAACAAAAGATGAATCGACGAGATTTGAATATCGCGTTACTCCGAATTAGTGTAAGTCGGGGTAGCATAAGTCGGGGTATTACTGTTAATAAACATGATGAAAATAGAGCCTTGGTGGAAGTCACGTTCTTAAACCTGATATATACTCAATGGAAGCTTTGTATGTTAGCAGCAATTGCAATATGGGGCTGTATGGGATTGGAGCCCGTAACAATGCAGTCGCTTAAAAGATAAAGTATATGTTTGAGTTCTATAAAAATTCGAACTTTTTTGATTAATCAATAAGCTAAAGTAATAATATTTTAACCCACTTTTTAAAGATATATTTAAATTTCTTCCTTCAGATACTATAAGTTACGATTCTTTCAAACATTTTAATTTTTTAAAATAGTTTTTCTTAGAAGATATATAATTTTTTTTTAGATTAGAACTTGTTAAGTTTTGCAAGGTACGAAATTTGTTAGTAGAAAATAAAAATTCTTGTCAATAGTTTTAACAAATTAAGTGAAAAAAATTTACTAAGCTAATTTTTTAAACCAAGAAATAAAACAATAAAAAATCAACTTTGGGTGTACATAAGATAAACTAATGCATACATTATTGAAAAGCATCAAAACTTATTTTTTAAAAAAACCATATTCTAATATTCCATTTGAAAAAAAAACCTTAGTTACTCTATATATATATTTACATTTTTCTAAAAAAATATTCAAACTTAAAAATACATTTTTTAAATCAGAGTATTTATTTAGCTTCAAAATAATTGAAAGCAAGTCTTGAAATACATTCTGTAGTAAAATTACAAGAAAGCTAAGTTTAAATACAGTTTAATCTTGACTTTCCTTCTGTTACAGTTTTTAATTTCATTTTGAGCTCGCACTATCAAAATTTGCAAATTGTATTTGCAGTTTGCAATAACAAATATAAAAAAGATTCTGCACCTTTGGTTAGATCCTAGTTTAGTCTACACATTTACTTATCGCCAACTTGGCGAATTTTTATCCTAATCTTGGGTAAAAGTGCAATACAGAAGAATGACCTGTTGGCGTATTTAAGCAATGTTTGTTTTCTTATTTTCCATAGATTTGGGCTAAAATAAGATTTTAAGATTCCTAGCAGCATGTTAGAGGAGATACTAAAGATGAAGTAGTACTATTTGAATATGTTCGGTGAGGAATAAATATTTGTTGGATTTCATTACTAATTCTGAACTTATATTTAGATTTAAATATTTAAATTTTAGTGCATCAATCATCATATTTAATGTTACATTTAATTTTTTCCTGTATCATTTTAGATATATTTTTCAACCTAACAGTTTGGTGAGCAACTAAAACTATTTAATTCACATTATTGTTTGTTAGAGTATACTTTTAATCCCTAAACACTTTTGGAAAATGACAGAGGAAATTTCGCTGGATTCTGTACAAGTTAATAAAAAAATTTGCTTTTCTTGAAGGTTAATATCGGAATTTTAATGCAAAAAAAGATTATTACTGCTTTAGTGTAGTTAATGATATTCAAGTTAAACTTAAACGAAATTATGTCTTTTATTTATTATCATGCTAAAATATTTTTGTGACAGTGAATTTAATTAAAAGTTATTTTATCGTGATACCTTACAGACATATTTCGGAAAGAAATAAATTTAAGGAAAATGAAACTTAAAATATTCAGGGATTAAATTATGCAACATATTTTTGAGCTTTGTAATGAAATAGCAATGTCTTATTAAATTTGAAATTGCCATGATACTTAGCAATAGATATTTAATCTCCTACAGTCCATTTTATATCGTACAAGGAACAAAACAATTAATTTATCTCCAGTAAACTTTATCATTCTGTACATTTTCTCTAGAACTTTGTTTAAATAATATTTCTAATCTAATATTTTGATTCAAATGCAAATTTCTATCAATGAATTTATTTTTAACTTTGTTTGATTTTTAAAGCTGATGTTTGAATTTTTTAAAAGTAAACGAAGCAAATGGTTAGCATGATTTAACGCGAGAAAGGTATTTTTAAGTTGTATATTTTTGGACATTTTATTATCTCTTCTATATATATATATATGCAGTTGAGAATTTGCGTAGATTCTAATCTCGACTTATCTCATTGATTCAACTCTTAAAAGTCCCATAGATAGCCAAATAGGTATTTTCAGAAGGATAGAATCCAGAGACTTTTCGATGAATCAAGAGTGATTTTATTTTTCACCGAATAAGTCACCAAGTGCGATAAAGTTGTTGTTCTAGGAACCTTGCTCACATTTTCTAGGGATGCCGTACTATTATTCAAGTTCATGCTGGGAAGCGTACTATCTCTGTAAAACTCAATTTGCAACAAGCAGTCTATCACTGCAAGGAAAACAATATACGTTGCGTTTTTCAATATATGTATAATTATAGTTAATTTAATTAAAAATCAAAGCGCAAAGAGGTTACATTTGAAAAAATAATTTGCAATTTTATTTGATTTTAAAGACATTCATTTAGACAAATTAAGGAAAAAATATTAAGGTGGTATATATATATGTGTCGCAGGAAAATGACGAAATTAGGAATTTTATGAAATCCCTAAGGAATAGGATCAATTGACGGGAGATGTTAAAATAACGTCTCTTCAAGGTCATTTCCATGACGAAAGTAAGTGATTTTATCAAACCCTGAACTGTTTTAGTGAAATGATAAAATGAATTAGTCAGGAAAATGCTGTCCAGGGGGAGGGAGACACCTGGGGGGGTCCAGTCCTTCATAACCTTATAGGTAGTACTATCGATCCCCTAAATATCAACCCCATATCTTTAAAAAAATGGCACCATAAGATTAACATAGGGATTGATATTTTATTGTGTAAGCAACCGAGAGAAAATATGTTACACATAAAAAAAATACCAGCCTAATTTTCTAATTATTTGTTAATTAGATTCGAATAAAGGATTTGTATTTCATTGATTATTGTTGTACGACTTACTTCTACGTTTAATAATGCACCTTATTAGTTAAATAAACACTTTTAAACTCTTGATAATATTATTCCATCATTCCACTGAGGCATATAAAGGATTTGTTCAAATCCCTTACTTTTATCAGGGAAATGACCTTGAAGAGACGTCATTTTAACATCTCCCGTCAATTGATTATCTCCGTTAGGGATTTGATGAAATTCCTAATTCCATCATTTTCCTGCCACATTTATATTATAAATCTCTTATTATCTCTTTTATTATATTCTAGTTGTTATGAAGAGGAAATAGCTAAATTAAATTGAACCCGATATTGCAACTCATTGTTGTACTTATGCTTTTTTCACGTTTCAATAAGAATATGAAAAATGCCTTTAAAGAAGATGTACACCGGTATAGATGCTGACCAAATTATCTGAGAAGATAATTATGATGATTAAATGACTAACATTGCAATTTTGTATTGTACAGATCTGAAAGCACTTTTAAGTGCTGGAAAAACAGGAACAAGATATTGGCGGAAGAAGATTATGAAATTTTTATCATATTTAAAACAATAATTCAAATATTGTTTTGAAATTTAGTCATACAAAATAAAGAGTTACATATTTCAAATTTTGACTCTAAAAAGATATATATAACTTTTTACGTGAATATATATTTGATAAATAAAATACTTATATACTTTTCTTCAAGGCTTCTAATGCAGATTTAACTGCGGTTGACGCAAATAAAAATAGAAGTTAGTTTATGACAATTTTTCTTCAAATAAGATTTTCGGTACTTTAAGGTATCCGACTACGTTTGGAACCGTGATTTTAAAAAAAGTGCATAAATGGATAATTTTCATGATATTTAGTGTCCCTCAGATTAGAATACATGCATAAAGATTGTTTTAAGGACATTTTGACAAAAAAATTTATTTAAATATAATATTTTGGCGAACAATTAACTTGGAATAATCTTTTTTTAAATGTTCTCCTTTTGTGAAAAATGATTCTATTATAATAATATTTTGCCTGTGTATAGCTCAGATTTCTCTACAGAGGCTCAAATAGAGTTTTTGAAAAAAATTCACATTATTTTCAGAGTTACCACCAATTGAAATAATTATTCGCTCGCGTTTTTTTCTTAAAATTGCTCCCCTCTGTTGTCGTAAAATATGAATAAACCCACTTCTAAGCTATATATTTCAAAAATTCTAGTTGAGCCTCTGTAGAGAGGTCTGAGCTATATACAGGCAAAATATTATTATTATAGAAGCATTTTTCACAAAAGGAGAACATTTGGAAAAAAGATTATTCTAAGTTAATTTTTTGCCAAAATATTATATTTAAATAAATTTTTTTTATTAAAATGTCATTAAAACAATTTTATGATATATTCTAATCTAAGTGACACTAAATATCATGAAAATTATCCATTTATGTGCTTTGCAAAATCGCGGTTCCGAACGTAGTCGGATACCTTAAATAGAATGAGGGGAAAATATTATTTAGCATTTAAAACTGAATATATATAGCTAGTATTTATTCAACACTCAATACTCTTGTAAGCATGAAGTATCAATCTTTTAACCATAGTTTTAGTGTGTGTGAATGATACAAACTTCGTCAAAAATAATTACGAATGTTTTGCCATTTTCTACATCAGTGTATTAATCGAATATTAAAAATAATTCACATTTTTGTGAAGAGTGAATCATGAAGAATTTTTAGAAGAATGAATATTCAAGAATAAACATGTGGAAGAAGGTAATGTATAGAAGAGTGAATATATAGAAGAGTGGATGTATAAACGAGTGAATATATACAATACTGAATACTCGAAAATGAATGTATAGAAGAGTGAATATAAGGAAGAAAATGAATACTCAAGAATGAATGTTTAGAAGAATGAATGTTCAAAAAATTAATGTTTAGAAGAGTTCACATATATAAAAGGATATTTTTTAAAAAAAAAATGCTTAGAAGGGGGAGAAAATTTGTAGAATAATGAATATATTGAACACAAAGAATATTCAAAAATGATATATAGAAGAAAAATATTCAAGAATGAATGTATAGAAGAAAGAATATTCAAGAATGAATGTATAGAAAGATGAAATTTCAAGAATGTATGTAGAGAAAAATGAATATATAGAAGAATGATAATTTACTACATAATGATCATTTACGTAAGTATAAAATATTAACTCTACTTTAATTACATGTATAAATTATACATCACGAGAAAAAAAATTATGAATGTTTTGCCATTTTCCATATCAGTGTCTTTATTGAATGTTAGAAATCATTTTTCCCCTCCCCCTAAAAAACGACTGTATAAAATCAAAAAAGCAGAAAAAAAAGATTAAATATTTCATTCCATTTTTCAACAAACATTTCATTTCTAACCCTACACGCACATCGAATCCAAAAGCTCTTGTTCCAATTTCCTCCTGTAAAAAAGAACCTTCCAATCCTTGACAATACCGAGTTCTTTTTTTCCCGCTTTTTTCTCGTGAAATATTCGATTGATAGAAAGCTTAACACGAATTTTTAAGAAAAAGATATTCATGATGTTTTATTTTCTGCTGTAGTCCCACGGACCTTTCACAGGCAAAATTTCAGGAATTCATTCTTTTTCTTTCTTGGTTAGGGTTACCGCTCCTAAAGCAAAACGTATCCAGACCCGTGGTATCTTGCAGCAAGTAAAGTCCATTGCACGTACTTGAGCAAATCGATTGAAATGTATTTTTCCCCTAGAAAAGAGGCAACGAAGGGTTCTGTTGGCAAAAAGCCCAGTATTTTTCCTTTATTCTTCGAATGAGAAGAGTTCTTTTTTTGTTTTTCAACAGGGGTTTGATTCCTCCCCCCCTTTCTGTACGTTGTGCTATTTGACCTTTTTTGAAGGTTCTTACTATATAGTCCCGGTCTAATACATAAATGCTTATCTTCTTTTTCTATTTTTTTTATTTTTACAGAACTGGACATCGAAGTGTTTAGTGACTGTGATATATAAGTCGGACCCTCTTTTAAGTTTTTTTTTACTTGTTAGAACACGGAGAAATACGTCGAACACATCGATGGAAGATTTATTTTGGTGGGAAGGGGGACAAAGTTGGTGTGCTTGGAAGACAAGGCTGTAAAAAATGTTTGGGAATGCTGAATTCTTGTTCGGATATTTTGAAAAACATCGCTTGTATTCGTAGATAGCAAATGGCGGGGAAAATACACTAGAAATCCGAACATGTGATTCATAGAAATTGAAGGATTGCTGACGCCACCCATATTTATTGCCTGAATAACTCTGGAAAAAAAAATTACTCAAGAATGGAAAAGGATTTTTCATTGTCAAAATTTTTTTTTTCATATATTTTTTCTAAGGGCAACTCTATATACAGTTTAGAAAAAAAAACAACATCAACAAAGAAAATTTTAAGAAAATGAGATATCTAATAAGTAGTATATTTATTTTATTCAAGTTGTGAGAACCCCCTGGGTTCCACCCCGGACACTAAGATTAACTTGAGGCAAAGAATTACCAGACGCCATTTGTATAATAACAAATTATACTTATTCAATAGATTCAATTAGAAACCTTCTAATTACAAATATTAAACAATATGTCTACGTCAAAGGGATTTACCTTTACTATTAAATTAAATTACAAAATATGAAATTAATCAAGTACTAAGCTCAATATCGAACGGGTTTACCGGAATAAGAGGACCGAGAAATATACGCAACTTGAATTACTAACATTCATTAAATTTTCTCACTAACTTTATTATATATTAACTCTTGTGGTCAGAGAGACTAAGTTATAATATATCACCTGGCTGTCATGTCGTTCTCTCCAGGTAGATCAATCCTTCTAATGCTACTTCGCTGAATAATAACAGCAATACTCTAGCCACGCAATCCACTTGAATCCTCTTAACTTCGTCACTACTGTTCTTGGCTCAATCGCCTTCTATCTGCTAACTTAGAACGCTCACGCTCTCCTTAAATACCTTAATTTATTTGCATATCCCAATTTCTTCTTTCAGAGCTGGTTGGAAATATACGAGAATTTACAATCCCCAAAGACTCTTAAGAGTGTTAGTGGAAAAGTGCCGTATAGATTCGTCACAAAGTGCATATGCAAAGAAATATACACGGTAATGATATTAGCCTTTCATCTCTTCAGTGAGTCGATAAATGCGTACCAAACTTGCTTGAGAATTTAACAGTGAGGGTTTTGCGTCAAACTGACCACTTGATCGGAACATCTGCTCATGCACCTCAGATCCCATGTCGCGTATACTGAGTTGGGCACGGCAGGCTTTAGCCCTCTTGGGCTGTTGCGCCACTGAGTTAAGTTAAGTGATATTAGATTGACTCTCATGTCTCAAACTCATGACTGACGTCGAGGGTTTGAGTCTTGGTGCCATTAAAGACTGGCGAGCGACTGATGCATGTTAAGGCTCAAATACCTTTTATTGGTGTGTGTAGAAGCTTGGATAGTCGGGCGTCAACTCAGATTTCATCTTCAACACTTGATAGAGGTTCAAAATCACGAGGTCCGTTGTCAATACTCCTCTTGTTTCAAAGGGTAACATTAATCAAAAATCAAGTCAAACAAAGAAATTTGCAGTTTTGCTATTTCTGATTAATCACTACGAAAATCATTCATTGGTGCCTATTATTTTAGAACCTTTCTGTAGATTCATATTTAGAGCGATTGATTGAATATTTATTAACTTTATTCTTTTAGAAGCAACACAAGTTTTATTGCAACACGACTCTCTCTCTGATGTACAAATATTTAAAGATAAAATCATCTTAAATTTTAAAAACTTTGTTCAAACTTGAAATTGTTTTTTGGTGTTGGAATTTGTATTGCTGCTACTGTAGTGAGAGTTACTTAGTACAAAGCTAGCTGCTAAAGGAAGACAAATTTGAATTAGGAAGATGTAGGAACTATGATAATAACGTGCTTATTATGTGTTACTTCCTGAAAATTTCCGTTTAACTCGATTTTTTTGTTTAGTTTTTTTTATCTTTAACTATCTTCTTAAATAACTTTATTTTTAGTACTGATGGGAGGACGCCGGCCCCTGAGATACAGTTGTAATTTTTGCATTTGCCCTGTTTACAGGAAATAGGGATTACACAGGAATGTGGGTGCGTCGAGGTTCATTGAACCTTATGGCCGGCAAGGTTGTGTTCTTGCGCGGACTGTTGAATCCAATCAGGGTGGTAGATTTGGCGGTAATGAATCCGTAGTGGATTCTTTTTGAAGTGGTGCGGTCAACTTTAAAACAGACGCAAGCCATTTTCTCGGGGCTTTTTTCCCTCTTACGTCTGCTAGAAAAAACCTCCCTTCGGGAAGCGAACTCGCTGCCCGAGGTCACCCCTCCGTCCGCTCCTCTCCTCTCAGATAAGTACCACCCTTGTAACTTTTAACGTTTTTTTGCCAATATGTTAATCAATAAATATAATTGTTTACCACTATACGATCAGTATTAATTAGTTTCATTGGTTTATCATTTAGAAATAATTTTAATTTAAGTCATGATGCGATGTTAAATTAAGAATCTGGATTTAGGTCAGGGAAATCAAATGAACCAACTTTAGCGTCACATTATCTGGTGGCATGAACAGTCGTCGAAATTTTTTTTTCTTTGCATCATCTGATGCCGTGAATTTTTTTTCTTTTCATAAACGAGATGTTGGGTCACCGAATAATAATCTACTTCATCTGTTAAACATGTAAAAAATTTTTTTATTGTGGGCTATTGTGTTTTGATTGTATCTATTACTCAATTTTTCCAGTTGTGAAATTTTTTTTCTCGTAGTTTTTTTTTATTATTTAGATACTTGGGGATGTGCAATCAACAAGCTCTGAAAAAAAGGTGCAAGATGTCACAGGTACTGACGTGAATTTTTTTCTCATATATGTATTTACGCGAAAGTCGATTGGTTAAAAGTTTTATTTAATTTTCCGAGATTCTGAATTTTCTCTTACCCTGCACGAGTGCTTGAATTCAGTTGTTTTAGTTAGAATTTAATTGTTTCTGTTGCAATTTAATCTTGTTAGAAATTTTGTTTTAATTTTTTAAACATGCCACGTACACGACAATCAGACCCTCTTTTGACGCAGACGGCGTCTGAAAAATTTAATCTAATTGATTTGATCCCAATGTATGACGGAGGTGAATCGTTGGGAATACGTAGGTTCCTGGAGAAAATCAATGATGTTGCAAATTTAGGCAAGTGGTCTAACGCCGAGAAAGTCACTATTATGAAGCTAAAATTAGCGGGAATAGCTGAAGAATTTTTTATCCGACCCAACCCACAGTCATTTAACAGAATTCAACGATATCGCTAGAGTTCTCATTTCAAGATTTGAGAGGACCGTTCCATTGTCCACACGGCTTCAACTATTTTCATCATGCATTCAGGGTTCATCTGAAAGCGTGCAAGAATTCACAGCACGCATCAACAAACTAGGAACACAGATATTTCATTCAAGTAATACGGCTCAAAACACAGCGGTGAGGAACGCTAATGATCAATTGCTACAGTCCCGTTTTATCAGTGGTTTGCGAAACGTTATTCGCAGATTCGTTTTGGCACGAGACCCCAATAATCTAGAGGAATCGATAAACGCTGCGTTGATAGAAGAACAAAACGTTAAACTGAATCAAAATGCAAATGACGAGAGAACTGGTTTGTCGCCTTTACAAACAGAAACACCGGTCATTTCGGCATTGACAAACAAGTTAGAAGAAATAAATTTAAGGGTCGAGCGTTTACAAGAGGCCAGTTCAGTTACGGCTCGCAAAACAGGTGGGGGTCTTATTCGCAGAAGGGAGACTGTTTTCAAATGCTATTATTGTGGCCTTGAAGGACATAAGCAAGCGGAGTGTAGAAAGAAGAGGATGGAGGAATGCACATTGAATTACCAACCCCCCTGGGGAAACGCCGCGAGCGAATTTTCTGTTTTCCGTCACCCAAGCACTCATTCTTTCGACCGGCGACGCGTCCATTTCCACGACTCGGCTTTTCGCGATAATTACGCAGCCCCCAGGCATTCGGCAAACGTTTCACAGAGCACTTCCCGTGGTAGGGGAGATGTAACTCGTTTCAGACGCAATACGAGAAATGGTAATTTAAACTTCCGCGGAGAAAGCCGATTTTAGATATTATACAATTGGTAGAAAAACGGTTTTCTCCTATTAAATCTAGAGACAATATTTTCGATCTACCAATGGTCAAAGCTAGGGTGCAGGATTTTAGATTCAGAATTTTAATTGACACAGGTGCGTCCTGATCGCATGCGCACTCGTCGTTTGCGATTCTGGATTTGATTACATTGATTTTTTTTCTTGGTTTCAAATTGTGGCCAATGCTTGTGGTGAATTTTTTGAATTTCTTGGGCTGTTGGGCATTCTTGGAGGTTATGGATTTTTTTTACCGTTTACACTTTTCGCTTCAATTTATGGATTTTAATTTGCAAATCTGGGTTTGATTACATTTAATTTTTTTAAACTTTCAATTGTGGCCGGTGCTTGTGGTGGTTTTTTTTATTTCTTAGGCTATTGGGCATTCTCGGGGGTTATATATATGATTCTTACCTGTGCACGCTCGTCGCTTCAATTTCTGGCTTTTCACTTTAAATTAATTTTTTTTACGAAAGATTGTTATCGTTGCTCTTGGTGAGCCATTGCGGTTTCTTATGCTTTGAGTACTGTTGAAGGTTGGAATAGTATTTTTTGGTGGTCTGGGGCATGCACATCGTGTTAGTCGTGTCGGGATTTCGATGTTGTGCGATTATGGGGTGTCTGTTTCTTGGTGCCGCGTTTGTGTTGATTCCATGTGTTTTCGTTTGTACTTATTTCTTGTCGCAGGGTATTTGGTTCGATGCTCGTGTGTGTGGTTGTTGTGATTAGCGGGGCTGTTGTATATGCAATTTTGAATTTACTGTGCGTTGATCGTCTTGTTTTTTTTTGTGATTTGGTGGCTCATGTTTCTTTGTGATTATTCGATTGTTTCTATTTGTTATTTTGTATGTGTTGTCCTTGTGAATTGTTTGGTGGCCCATATCTCGTTCGATAATTGTTTGTTCGGGGCGTGAATTTAGTTGTGGTTGTTGGTGGTTGAATTTTTTTTCTTTTTCTCTCTCCTTTCGCAACGTTTAAGGAATTGGGATTAACATGCAGTTTTCTTGTTGATTGTTTTTTTTTGTGTGTGCAAATTTTTTGTTTAAAAAAAAATTTTTTTTGGACAATGCTTCTTGAATTTTTTTTTACGTTTGAGTGATGGGAGGACGAGATGGGGACCTCGGGTATCTGAAAGCCCTGTGGAAGAATGGGAAATTTTGTTCTCCCTATTCTATATACTCTACTGATGCTGGCTCTCCTACGAGAGCGTGTTTTCTCTCTTTCAGGACATCAAGCCATGGTTGAATCAGGTGCATTCGGTCTAGTTTGCATCACGAGATGAACCCCTGCGAGAGTCAGATCTTCGGATGTACCCTTGCACCACGAGAAAAACTCCTACGAAATTCAAACAGCACCAGGTTACTACTACAAGGCCGAGGAACTGTTACGAAGGACGCTCCAGACATCGTTTTTCTTGTTTTTCTCCCTTCGTGACGTGGACAGCCGTTCGTGACCAGGAGTCCGTGAGGGCCTGTTGAGAGGAAGACGACTCTGTTGGAACTTTTGATATATATATTTTTTGTGTACTTCGACATGGACATTTTCCTCAATGAATTTTTCTTGTGTTGGGACTGCTGCTGCTATTGCATTTTTGATACGGACATTTTCCTCAATGAATTTTTCTTGTGTTGGAACTGCTGACGCTATTTCATTTTGTATTTACATTTACTACAATGAATTTTTTTTGTGTTTCTTTATTTCTAGTTTTGTTAATCTGAAAGAGGGGAGGAGTGATGGGAGGACGCCGGCCCCTGAGATACAGTTGTAATTTTTGCATTTGCCCTGTTTACAGGAAATAGGGATTACACAGGAATGTTGGTGCGTCGAGGTTCATCGAACCTTATGGCCGGCAAGGTTGTGTTCTTGCGCGGACTGTTGAATCCAATCAGGGTGGTAGATTTGATGGTAATGAATCCGTAGCGGATTCTTTTTGAAGTGGTGCGGTCAGCTTTAAAAGCACGCACATGCGATTTCTCGAGGCTTTTTTCCCTCTTACGTCTGCCAGAAAAAACCTCCCGTCGGGAAGCGAACTCGCTGCCCGAGGTTACCCATCCGTCCGCTCCTCTCCTCTCAGATAAGTACCATTTTAACTTAAGTCATGATGCGATGTTAAATTAATAATCTGGATTTAGGTCAGGGAAATCAAATGAACCAACTTTAGCGTCGCATTAGTACTCAAAACCATTAAGGTATTCAACTACGTTCGGAAACGTGATTTTGCAAAAGCGCATAAATGGATAATTTTCATGATATTTAGTGTCACTTAGATTAGAATATATACATAAAATTGTTTTAAGGACATTTTGACAAAAAACAATTTATTTAAATACAATATTTTGGCGAAAAATTAACTTAGAATAATCTTTTTTCCAAATGTTCTCCTTTTGTGAAAAATGCTTCTATTATAATAATATTTTGCCTGTATATAGCTCAGAACACTCTACAGAGGCTCAAGTAGAATTTTTGAAATATATAACTTAGAAGTGAGTTTATTCATGTTTTACGACAACAGAGGGGAGCAATTTTCAGAAAAAAAACGCCAATAATTATTTCAATTGGTAGTAACTCTGAAAATAATGTGAATTTTTCAAAAATTCTTGTTGGGCCTTTGTAGAGTGTTCTAAGATATATACAGGCAAAATATTATTATAATAGATCCATTTCTCACAAAAGGAGAACATTTGGAAAAAAAGATTATTCTAAATTAATTTTTCGCCAAAATATTGTATCTAAATAATTGTTTTGTCAAAATGTCCTTAAAACAATTTTATACATGTTTTGTCCAAAATGTCACGGAGTTAAAACAACAGTTCAATTAAACAAACAATTAGATTTATTCTAACGCTGGGAGCTCGATACAACACTGGACTGAGAATTCCCAACTGGCGATGAACTCTGCTTTTATACACACACTTCGGAATATTCGATCCAGTATGCACTCTAAAGAATGATCTTTCATTAAAAACAATACACTAGTTCCAGTCTTTGGACGTAGTCGATGCCTTAATTAGCATATTTTTAAACGTGCACATTCATCATTATTCCGGTGATAACTTTTTAGTTACGTTTTTCAGAAGAGGTGAACCTAAATTAAGCGTCACGTTCGACTGCGTTACGCTTAATCGGATTTATGCAGCCGGTTTCTTGCTCGGGTTCGCGAAACTCACTTGGTTTTGAATCGAAAACTTTTTAGGCCTGTGTTTGTTTTTGTTTGCAAAGATTACATGTATACTTTTTTCCCGTGAAGATTTTTTTTCTTTATTTAAATCTTCAATCAGCCCACTTCCACTCAACTCCAGCGAGGGGTTGAGAAAAGAGGAGAACAAGCGAAAATAATTGAAAAAAGATTATTCTTGTGCAGGAAATCGGATGAGGGATTCTGGTAGTTATTATAAGAATATTTCAAAGTTTGTTATCAAGCTGCAACTCTCCGTTGATTACCAGACATCTTAATAGATTATCTGGTAAAGGTGAGTTTGCTTATGATTGTTTATGATCAATAATGTTTAAAAATGTTACAAAAGGTGATCAGTAAAGCAGAACATGAATCGTTTATAATCGTTGAACTAAAAGAAATACTTTTGAAATCCTCAGAATTTATGAAAGAAAGGGAGTTTGTCTTGAACTTGCTTCCCTGCGCTTTTGTTGTGCAACGTAAAAGTGAAGACGAATTGCATAGGTTACGCTTACAAGCGGAATGTGTAAATTCACCGTATTAGGTTGTTGAAAGTATTCCTTCAATAGATAAACTGATTAAGTAGAAATCCAAAATTTTAATGAAGCTAATTGGCGAGAAATTTTAACATATTTTGGTTTATATTAGTAATGACAACAAAAAGATTACGAGAAAATAAAAGCATTAATTGCGAAAGAGTACAAACCTTCTCCTTTTTGTTTGTTTAGAAAATGTTATGAAAAGTAAACAGCTTTCAGGGCATAAGTTTTCCTAGCCTTGCATAGCAAACAGCATTATACAAATATGGACATACTTACGTATTATCGCAAAGGTATTGGGGACATTATATGAAAGGAAGCACAGGTTTGCCAATTTAGAGCGTAAGACACATGGGGAATCAGGTTGCCAACTTGTCAAGTTATCTTGAACGCTTGCGTTTCTGCGATAGTACGTAAGTACCATGTAAACATACATATTATGTAAATACAATCTACGTAAGTAATTTACAAATAAATATTTTAAAATAATTGGATTAATTGACATTTATATATCCATCGTATATACTCATATATAAATATATAAGAATGCATAATTATTTGAACGTTGCCCTTTACAGAAAACGGATAAAATAAACAAATCACCCGATGAATGGGCAGGAAAAAGAGAACTACTTAACACCCGCATTCGAAAATGTTGTAAAAGAAAGCATAGTACATTCGAAAAATTGGATTCACTTGCCCAGATTAAATCAGAAGGTTTCTCTTCTATCGTGTGGTCATGAGCACCCACACAAAAATTTTTTTATGTAAATTTAATGTGGTGAAACGATAAAACTGACAATGATTATGTAATCATTGTCAGTTTCATCGTTTCAACACATTAAATTTGCATAAAAATTTTTTTGTGTGAGTGCTCATGACCACACGATAGAAGAGAAACCTTCTGATTTAATCTGGGCAAGTGAATCCAAATTTTTTTCCCCAGTTTCAAAATATACTGGCATTTCTTTCTGTGTTTTTCACTACCTTTACGCATGCATTAGGGTCCTAAATTATTAAAGTAAGAATAAGGCAAATAATTTTTTGAGGGTATATATAACTACTAATTTCGTGCAAAAACAAAACTATAAAAGGTGAAATATATCGCATTAAAGGGGATATATCTCTAAACTTTAATCCGAAAGAAGTTGGCCTAAAAACTATGAATGTATTAAAGCTGAATGTATTAAATATATACTCATTTTGATGTTGTGACTAAAAGAATGCATCTTCAATTCAATACATCTCGCAAGTTCAATATATCGAAAAAATACAACTTTTGTTTTAATTTGTTTGATTTAATTTTTCCAACTTTTTTTATTTAATTTTTTCAACTTTTTGATTTAATTTTTCCAACTTTTTTTATTTAATTTTTTCAACTTTTTTGATTTAATTTTTTAAAATTTTGATAATTTTTTTTAAAATTAATTTAATTTTTTGACTATTACACACACTCCACTTTCCAATTCTGTTGAGATCATCGATTAACTACTGCCGTTCTGACATTGAAATATGATGTTGTTCACTTTCGCTGGCCAGCTTAGCCTAAAAATTGCATTACTTCGTTCTCAATGTTGATAGATATTTGATATCTTCACCCAGTCATTTTCTATGCGACGACATGATCTCTTTAAAAACTGACATATTCACATCTTGATTAGAAATCCAACGTCCAGGCACTTTTCTACAATCGAGGGAGATAAATATTGTTATGTTGATCGAGTTTCAAGAATTTTATTCAAATCACTCGCAAAGAACAAGACAGTTCTTTAAGAGCGATGCAAATTTATTGTCAAGAAAACAATCATTGAAATACACAGGATTCACAGCAGCAAAATTTGCGGAATAAATATCAGACATTCTTCACAATTTTTACACACAGCTCTCAGATACAACTACCCGTGTCTAAAATACACGTATGTAAAAGATTATTCACCAGTCCCGCTCGTCCTATTCAACTGCCGAGCTAATCGCTAATCGACTCTTCACGGTCAAGGCAAGACTACTAATTGCTAGTCAAAACAATACTAACTAATCGCTAGTCAAAACCAAACTAACTCATTTTCGGCAAGCATCTCTCTATTTATGCACCTCGCGGATCCTTCGAGAAAGATTCGCTTGCGTCAAAAGTCTTGAAATTAGTGAATTTCTTCACACATTTCCAGAAGAATCCATAGGGTCCTGAACTCAAAAAAATTGTCGCCAACAGGATCGCCATGTCTTCAAGTCACTATAATGGCCAAAAAAGTCACCAAACGGGTCAACAAGAACGATGCCAACTTGGCTTTATCGCCAAGTTCCCACTGAATTGCCATTATAACGTAAGGGACGGCGTTGTTTACGAATATTACAATTTTTCAAAAAAATAAATGTAACATAGAATAATATAAATGCATTACACATCCAGATACAAATTATTTGCACTATTTTTACACAAAATTCGGTACAATAACTGCAATCAACACAGGCCAGAAATCTTTCGCCATCGTATCTTAGAATCACACATGAATCCTGAATAATCTAATTTTACTGGAATGAGGTACTCAAATTAATGAAAACAGCGTGTTTATGTATTTCTAAATAATCGATAATTGTAACCGAATAAGCGAATTTAGATATGCATAGATATTTATACAAAATAAGTAGAAAATTGCTTAAACTTCTATCCAGCATATTCGAATGTTAATGTACTATGTCCAAATTTCTCATGAATTGCAGTTTCATTTGCGTACATATTGCTAGTAAAATGCATTATAAATAATTACATTCACAAAAAATAGTTTAAAAAATACATCTAAGTTCTGTTTGCTCTTGAAAAAATTTATACAAACATATTATTACAAAATTTTAGTAACGTATCGATTAACATCGTATTTCTTTCATTGTTTTATTTCTTTTTCAATTCCTACTATTAATTCACCCTCTCCTAATATATATATATATACATATATATATATATATATTTCTTGCTCAAATTTTTAATTGTTGATAAAATATACTTTCTATACATCCATTCAAGTTCAAATACATTTTCTTAAAATTGCAGTGGAGGACACTTGATGTTAATATTTTTTCAAATATTAATTCATTAATTAAATTAAAAAATGAATAATTAGTAACAAAAATAACAGTACAACACCATATATAAAGAAGAAAATCTTTTGTTGTGCCCCTGTAGGGCAATGGATAGCGCGTTGAACTTCTAATCAAAGGTCGTGGGTTCGAATCCCACCTGGGAAGGCCTAATTCCTGAGAATGTGCTTTCTTGTTCCCTATACTATTTTATTAGAATAATTAAAAATTTAATTAATGAATTAACCAAAAAATAATAATCCAACAGCGTATATATGTGTGTGTGTGGAAATTGCAAGGAAAATCGTTTTCTATTTTGTCACTTAATGTTGTGATTCTGTCATATGTATATACATATTTATATTAATTGCAACTATTTGATAAAAAGTATCTAAAATAAAATTTTTCTTTGTTGACCTAAGTAGGAATTGACTTAATTTTTTTATATTACTTGTTATATAAATAGAAACAAATATATAAAGTCTACAATGAAAATATTTTTCATTACCTAATTCAGAAGGTATTATATATTATACACCTATTCATTAAATATATTTGTTTTTACATATCATTGAGACTTATAAATATTATTGAGTTGTAACATAAACCTTTTAAAGCCGAGAAAAATGGCAAAATATTTGAAAAGCAAACACTTTTTGTGTGTGATTAAAGAATACATTCCAACGAAAAACGACTCAAGTCCTTCCGCATGACCGTTGATGGTCAACAAGAAGCAAATAAGTATGTAAATTTCGGAATCATTAACACCGAACCATAACAACGTAGTCAAAATGGATATAGGGCGGGGAAACAAAAAAAATTTAAAAACCTTATTTAAAGACGTGTACACATGTTGAAACAATGTTTCTAACGTGGTATTGGTACGTGTATCAAGTTTAAACATTTTTTCTAAAAATCACGCAAGAAAAAAAAATCTTGGAAAGCAGGAAATGACCTTCGTTTTTAATGATGTTAGAATTGCGCTGAAGCAAAATTAATTTTATAACTAACGTTTATAAATGTTAGACTCACTTTAAGAGCATTGTAGATCAGCGTTTCTCAAACTGAGGGGCGCGTCCTCTTAGGGGGTGCTACAAGGCGGGAGCGAGCATATTCAAAAGTCAAAAACAAAAGATTATTTAAAAAAAATTTCTTTACTAGAATGAAACAAACCAAAACATTCCGACATAATAAAAATAAAAGGCACATTTACACGACGTAATACACTTATAAATGTTTCAGAACTGCATGGTGTATTTTATAATTATAATTCACAAAACTTAGTTAAGAACTATTTAAATAAATGCCAGCGACCCCATGGGCTTATTATATATAAAATATTATACAAAAATTAACACTTATCTTGATAATTAATCCCTTAACTGCTGATTAAAAGTTCCTCGATTCGCTCCCCAGTTCCCTGGTTTGCCACGTATACATGCGTCTGTGATGTACTGGGAAGGAATAAATAAACTCTAATCTTCTGAAATAAGTAAATCCTTCCCAAACACTGTCAAGAACTTTTTATTTAATTCGGATTATCCTTCGGAACTATTTTATGAATTGCAGTCCATAGAAAAGATTGTACTTTGGAAAGACGTTTATATACGTTCAGGGCAATTAATGCCTTAGCTGAGTGAGACGTTTATATACGCCAGAGGCATGAAGAGGTTAAAGTCGTATTTTAGCTATAGAATCAAAGTATAATATTATTGAATTCAATATATTGTTATTGTATGAAGAATGGCGGCGATGAAAATTATGATTGTGAATATTGGGTCGGCAATATTGAAAGTTTGAGAAGCACTAGTGTAGGTCACTAGTAGGTCACCGATCATCCATCCAACATTTATCGAATTGGCCATCTATCGGCGACAGCAGCAGAAGAAGTATTCTTCACCTTTTTCAACAGCTTTCGGATCGGCACCCTATTCATCTAAAGTGGGTCCCTTCTCATGTAGGCCTTCTCGGGAACGAAGTTACGAACGACCTTGCGAAGGCGGCTACAAGCAATCCTGTGGATCCGGAAGACCACATGGTTCTTACATCGATTGAGATCTAATCCAGGGCTAAAGAATTAATATGTAGAACCTGGGTAGTCCCTCCTGTACACCCATGGTACTTTCAAAGGCACCCTGGATCCGCCATATCATTCAAGGGTTCCAAATCATATCAAACGGCATTCTCACGATTTTTGAAAGTTTGAGAAGCACTAGTGTAGGTCACTAGTAGGTCACCGATCATCCATCCAACATTTATCGAATTGGCCATCTATCGGCGACAGCAGCAGAAGAAGTATTCTTCACCTTTTTCAACAGCTTTCGGATCGGCACCCTATTCATCTAAAGTGGGTCCCTTCTCATGTAGGCCTTCTCGGGAACGAAGTTACGAACGACCTTGCGAAGGCGGCTACAAGCAATCCTGTGGATCCGGAAGACCACATGGTTCTTACATCGATTGAGATCTAATCCAGGGCTAAAGAATTAATATGTAGAACCTGGGTAGTCCCTCCTGTACACCCATGGTACTTTCAAAGGCACCCTGGATCCGCCATATCATTCAAGGGTTCCAAATCATATCAAACGGCATTCTCACGATTTTCGACTGGTCACCTGAGGTGCATGAATTTTAAGGGTGGCAAAAGAAGCTTCCCAATTTGCCCCAAATGTAACATCTGTCCTTTTTCTCCTCAGCACATTCTGCAATGTCTGGGGTTTTCCTGTGAGGAGGCTGTTGCTTCCCCTTACTGTTCTTAGACTTTGTACAGATTTTTGGACTCATGGATCTGGTCTAGTGAAACTAGACCAGATTGGGATTAGTCCCACCACCACGACTAGTGAAATATATTTTCAGCTCAGTTAATTTTTTCACAGATAGAAAGCGTTAGTATATTGGTTTCCAAGCCAGTAAAAAAGAGCAAGCTCATTTTATGGGCCTGTGTTTTCTATTACTACCGCAATATTGAAGGACATATGAATAAAGATTAACATTAACATTATTCAGCGATAATTAATACGACGAGTTTGAATCTTCATGAACAATTTAACCCTTTATCTACCGACGGTACTTATAAGTACCAATCAGTTTAAAATTACACAGAATAACCACTTTTACGAATATTCTGACGATACTTAGCATAGATATTCTTTGAAAATCCACTCTTCCAAGATATATGACATCTTGGGTTCCATGATGAGTATTTAAGAAGGAATATTGCGTGAAAAAAACTGCATTAAGTCATAATGCGGTAGACAAAGGGTTAATACGAATCCAAATAAAAAAGTGTAACAATCACATGAAAAAATCTTCAAAAGAAAAATGCCTATTCACAAATAAAAATACAATCACAATCCCTTTTAGTCCAATAAAGCAAAGAGGGATATAGATAATGTTATTAACTATAACTTACTACTGGAAACAGATCTTCAACGTCATGGCGAGAATTCTAGATATTTATGGAGATCCATTTTTTTGTAATCACAGGCGATAGACCATTTTACGGGGGAAAAATGAGTAAGATCCAAAATTATTTCTCTCTTGGGGTTAAATCAATCACACTGATGATTTAAATGCCTGGAATTATCTGTCCTAACTCTAAAAGTACAGTATCTGTAGATATCCATTATATGTATATTATATTCAGTTGAACACCATTGTAAAGAAATCGCTTAGGAAATCTATTTAATAATTTGTAGGTGTAGGGAACAACTTTGGGAAATATGCGGCTGTATAGATCGCTAAATACGCAACCTTAATTTGCCCAAATTTTGTTACATATAAATAATTTTTCTTACCAGAATACACATATATCTGTAAAAGACAGTAATACTTATCTATACAGGTTGTCGGTCTAAAAGTATCCAAAAGTAAAGGCTTATTACTACGGAACTACCCATCATAATGTAATAAACTGTTCATCCGGGGATTGGAAAATGGTCCGAGATTTTTTGGGTCCAGTCCGATTGGCTGCACGTGCACTCATTATTCAGCAACCGCAGACGATAAACTTTTTACATTGACTTCATTAGTAAAGATGTGGACGCCACAGTAAAAGATGCAGTGCGTACTTTGGTTAACGGAATTTAAATCAGTTACGAATGTACAACGACGCGTTCGAACAGAATGGAATATCAACCCTTCGACATCAAAATCTATTCCCTAATGGGAAAGAACTTTAAAGGAGACGGGAACTTTGGCATCTCAAACTGGCAAGTATCCTTAAGTTTTCGCGATAGAAGACACTGTTGATCGTGTGAGTGATTCATTTTGTAGGAGTCATGATAAGTCTATTAGGTAAATCAGTAACGATATTCATTCCATTCTGCCTTTCTTACAGCTGCTGTTTGAAGGTATTCCAAGCTTTTGAAATTAAACTTTTGGGAATTCCAAACTCCTGTGCAACATTCATCAAACTACTCACCTCTTCAAACCTGCCGATTGTTTTACCTATTGTAGATACATTCTAATGGTTTCTTTTAGCCATTATGAATTCATAATTTCCTTTCACTTGCAAGAAATGTCTGGAAAGGTGTCGTTCCTCCTTTTTAAATTTCTTTGAAACTGAACACGAACCATGCGTTTGCATCCCTTGACGTCCCCTCTAATGCCATAGTGCTGATATTTGCATATGCACCACTTTTCTACTACTCTGCCCTTTCACTGTACTGGCCGTAGGATACCTTTTCAACAATTTCATGGTTATATGTTGAATCGTGTATTCGTTGCTTAAATTTTGCACTCAAGTGTACTTACGATCGATATTCATTATATAAATGAAATGTGTAGATTAGAATTCAATAATTTTTCTAAAGGCACAATGTATATTTATAATTGTGAGAATGTATGTGCGTAAAACAGAATAAATCTTATTGAATTTGAAGTTGTAATATTTCGTCGTTGATGTAACTAGCACATTTAAAAACAATTTCATTATTTTAATTAAGTTAATTCTCCTAGAAAACATATTTGTTAACAATAAATAGTTATTTATGCTTTCATCAGAAATGCAAATGCAAATTTTATTTCAATTGCATATTTTAATTGTAATTATTAAAGCAAAATTAAAGGAATTTTAATAAAATAAAATTCTTGATTAACTAATTATTTATTTTTAAAAATTCAAATTTGCTGAAAAGAAAATCCATCTGAAAAATTCAAAACGGATACCTGACACACCTAACTATCAAATATCCCGAGCCAATAAATATAACACGCAATTTTAAACTTCCGAAAAATTACGTATTCTCTATCAATCCTAAAACCAATTTTCACTGCAATTACCAATAACATGCATTCAACAAATTTTGAAATTTATCTCCCGTCATTAAATTTTATGCATTTTTAAAATAAAAATGTATTATATCAATTTTCCAATGGAAAAATTTCAAAACTCTTCCTCCCCTCAAATGCTTAACTATCAGAATAACCTGCCGGAGACTAATGCCACGTGAGGGAGCTCCCCAACGATGCTATAATTGGCCCGGTCGATGTTTAGGGCCCAAAGGTCAAAGTTGAACTCTGGACCAAAATAGCATTTCGCAAATCCCCTTTCCGACGATGCTACTATGAAGTCAGGTGGGGGAGGGGCGAGTATCGGATAAAGGGGAGCAGACGTATACTGTGAGATTCTAGCATGACGTGAAAATTCCATAGAATTGAATGGAACCTGCAACGGTGGATGTGTTTGAAGCGTTCTCTGTGAATGAATTTAGGTTTCAGAGATAGGGAATAAGTTATTGGAAGTTGGATTAGCTATTAATAATACAGTTAATATTTGTTTTTTCTATAATGCATAGAAATTGAACGTAAAGTCGGATTTTTATAATGCTTTCGTGAATATTTCTTTTGCACACAATCACCCTTTTTCAATTCCTACTATTACCTCACAATTTTTATTTATTTATTTTTATATATATTTATTTATCTTGTGGTGGAATTTTCAATCGTTAATAAAATACATTTTAATTCGCTCAATTGAGCTGAAATTTTACATACAGGATTATTTTGGATGAGAATAAAATATAATAATAATAATAAAAAAAATAATTGATTAAAACTAATCACTTAAAGAATTACAAGTACAACCACGTTGGCATCATTTTTGGCGACTTAGTGACCTAGTTGGCGACTTGTGTCAAAACTTGAAGAGTTTTTTTCTCACGTATTAAGTATTCAGTTGAACTGAAATTTATATTGGATGAGACAATAAAATAATATAATAATGATTAATAAAAATTAATTGATTAAAACTAATCATTTAAAAAATTACAAATACAACCACGTTGGCATTATTTTTGGTGACCCTTTTGGCGTCTTCTGTCAAAACTTGAATAGGTTTTTTCTCCCGTGTTAAAGTATTCAGTTGAACTGAAATTTATATACACGATTGTTTTGGATGATAATACGATACTTTAATGATAATTAATAAAAATTAACTACCATTTAATGTTGTGATTCTTTCATATGTACATATATATATATTTACATTAATTGTAAATATTTAATAAAAAGTAGCTAAAATAAAATTTTTCTTTGTTGATCTAAGTAGGAATTGACTTAAATTTTTTTTTTTTGCATTTATATATATTTTACTTACTTAAATTGTTGAATGCAGCATTAATTATCATAAATAAACATGCATCAAGTTTTTAAATAAATTAGCATCATTAAATTTTCCAATAAGTCTCGCAGTAAAAAAAAAACTAACATTTTTCTACTGATATTTCTGATTGCATGTCCCGAGAACCTGAACGATCAGCCAGATCACTATCTCATCCAATATGAGGATGAAGTATCGTGACATCCATTTGTATATATGTTACCGTTAAAGTGCATAATTCAGTTATTTCATAAAATAACTTTGTATTTCATAAAATAACTAGAGTTAAAGTATGGAATAGATGTTACATACTTAGATGTCAGTTAAAGTATGTAATAGATGAACAATTTCTTACTTTACCTAGTTATTCTATGAAATAACTAGGCATTCTATGAAATAACTAAGAATAGATCATTAAAGTAAAAAATAAACAATTTCAAAGATGTTTTATAAATTAATTGATCATAAATAGCTCAAATCTCTCGAAAAATACATTTTATCCCTTTTGAGGATGAATAATTGATAAATAATAAGAGTAAGCAGAGATGATATAATTTATAATGTTGCTCATATTGCTATTAGTTAAACAGAAAAGAGGAAAAAGAATATGTTGCAAAATAGATTATATTCAAATATTATCAACAAAAATACATGCTGGGAAGAAAAACTGTTGCTTCATAAAAACATTGTGTAAACTTTTTAAAATAAAAATGTAAGAGTATATTAATTAAAATTTTATGAGATACCTTAATTTTTTTTTTACTTTTCATTATTTATTAGAGCAAAGAGGGCCATGAGGACACTTTGGATTGTACTGCTTATTATTTTTGAAACAAGCACACTTTTTGCTATTGCATATTTTTTACACGAGCACTTTTTAAATCATTGTCCAGTATCGCAACTTTGAGCTGTTGCAACATATCGAAGTGTTGTGTCAATATTTGAAACTTCTTCAATGGAAATTAATCCTCGCTGACATATACTGAACTGATATCTAGAGTACAATTGGTTTATTCCGCGTCATTGGAAAAATCCTTCCCGAAGCAGCTAGAACCAGTTCAGATAACTTTCGAGTGTCGCATTTCATACTTTAACCATCAAGTAATCGTTATTCTATAGAATACCTAGTTATATGATAGAATTCAACAATTTTATATACTTGAACTGACTGATCTCGTTATTTCATGAAACATCAAGTTATTTAATGAAATAACGGATTTCACGCTTTAACGTTAACATATATACTGATGCAAAACACAAATTACTGATAAGAAACGATAATGCAAATGCAGAAAGAGGGAAAACATACAACAAACAATATGCAATTATGTTTTGTTTGCATTTTTGTAATTTTTATGAAAGGTATAAGTTTAGAAATTTTAATAATTATAAGTTAATCGCAAATTTAAATTATAAGTTATGACAGCTTCTAAGTCGTAAAACCCCGGTTTTAAAAATACAATTAAACACACGGTTTACTTTAAAATATTTTTTATATTATATTAGAGAGAAGAATAGGCATATAATTCATATGCAACAACATACAGATGGTGTTACTAAATGACCAGTGAGGAGTACGTAAATGTAAACGCAATTTTCACTGTAATTGCAGACATTAGTAACTACAACTGCATTGAAAATGAAATATTTTAATTATTTTCGTAACTCAAACATATAAATATAAGAAACGCAAGATGTTTGTCAGTTCCGTGATCGCAAGAACAATTTATCAACTGAGAAAAACATTGCTGTTTAGTATTTTCTGCCTTGACATACTCAAGTCGGTCTCTTAAAATTAATGACTCATTTGAAGGGTGAATGAAAAATGAGTTGAAGAAACTGGAACTACTTCCAAGAATCTGAAGAAATGAAACTTAGGAGTGAAACGACTAATCAATACTTCTCAAGAAACGAATTAATAAAAAAAATGTCACAATAGTTTATTATTAAGTTAGTTTAACCGTTAAAATAACTGTTTTTTGTTTACATAGAATTTTACTATTTCAAAAAGAACTACAAATAGAATATTATGTAAATCAAATTTCATACTGATCATGTAATTGTAATATCAAACTAGTTCAATTATGCTTTATAGAAGCGCTCCGCAACCTTTTTATCGCTGTGGACCGGTCAACGTTTGATAATTTTACCGCGGCCCGCTGAGGGTGAGACACGTTGGTTGTTTGTATTTTAGGTTGTTTTGATTTAACACTTTTAATTTAGTTACATTTAAATATGCCCTCAGAATAAAATACAGCTATACAAAAAATGAATGAAAGTGATTTAAGATATCCGACTACGTTCGGAATCGTGATTTTGCAAAAGCGCATAAATGGATAATATTTATGATATTTAGTGCCACTTAAATTAGAAAATGTATATAAAATTGTTTTAAGAATATTATTACAATAAAAAAATTATTTAAGTACAGTATTTTGACAAAAAATGTACATAGAGTGACCCATTTTAAAAATATTCTCCTTTTGTGAAAAATGCTTCTATTATTATAATATTTTGCCTGTATATAGCTCAGACCTCTATTCAGAGGCTCAACTAGAATTTTTGAAATATATATCTTAAAAATAGGTTTATCCATGTTTTACGACGACAGAGGGGAGAAATTTTAAGAAAAAAAACGCCAATAATTATTTCAATGAGTGATAACTCTGAAAATAATGTGAATTTTTCATTTTTCAAAAATCCTAGTTCAGACTCTCTGGAGAAGTCTTTACTTTATATAAGCGAAATGTTATTATTTTAGAAGCATTTTTTATAAAAGGAGAACATAATGAAGAAAGATCATTCTAAGTTAAATTTTTGCCAAAATATTGCATTTAAATAATTTTTTTTGTAAAAATGTCCTTAAAACAATTCTACACATATATTCTAATCTAAGCGACACTAAATATCACGAAAATTATCCATTTATGCGCTATTATAAAATTACGGTTCCGAACGTAGTCGGATACCTTAACTTGGAATATAAAGAGATTTCCATAGAAAGTTGCGTAAATCCGAGAGAAACGCACCACTTTAAATAAAATGGCAATAGTTTAATGTTCTTTAGGCGGCCCAGCACCATTTGATCCACGGTCAGCTGACCGGAGGTTGGGAATCACTGCCTTGTAGCACCTCTTTCAATAAGTCATGGTCAAAGCGCGTCAAATAAAATTTCAATCTATATTAGTATATCTGTGAATTAGTTATGGTTTTAGGCTTTATTAAACTCTTAACTACCGATTAAAAGTTACGTGATTCGCTCTCCAGTGCCATCATTTTTCTCATAGGCGCTTGTAATGATGTGTATAGGAAGAGGGGGGGAGAAAAGCATAAATAAGCAAATTTTTCTCTAAAATAAGTAAATCCTTCACAAACTCTGTCAAGGTCATTTTGTTGCATTTCAAAGCCTTCGGAATAATTTAACGATAACAGCGCAAAGAAAAAAAACAAACATATTTGATAAAGACCGGGGCACTTACCGTATTGGTTGAGCGAGACTTATATATACGCCTGTAGCAGTTAAGAGATTAAAGTTGTGTTATACAGGGACCTGCGGGCAATTAATAAGGCGTTATGATCAAATGACAATGATGACACTTAAACGGTAGCAAATTCTTCTAACTTCTCCATCATAACACGTGAGGAGTTTGATATTTATCTCTATTTAATGTGCTGTGACATTGTACATTCCGTACACCATATTACTACAATAATGACAATAGTTTTAATAATTATAAAATAATAATTATAAAAATAATAAAATAGTTTTGTAAGAAAAATCAACTTGAAATCTTTATCAGAATAATAATCTAATAAAATAAAAGAATACATTTGGAAACTCTTCTTACTTTAAAATCAATGCTTAGAAAAATTAGATTTTCTATACCTGCCGAATTTAATATTATTATCTTATTATTTTTTCAAATCACGAAAAGTTTTATTTATTTTCTACAGCCACTAAAACGAAATCCTATGTCAGAGTGTATACACAGCCCAGAAAAACAGATTTTCATTATAAGTAGGCAAAACAACTCGTATAAAAGCGTGTATTATATTTGTTGTAAGCATTTTATTCTTATAATTAAATTGATCAAATGATCTTTGTATAAATATTATACGCCAGACCTTATGCAATTTTCTGTTTAACTCTTTATTGAAGGTATCATATAAACATATGAAACGATAGTAACCTAAGTTAATATGTTATCAACGCACACAAACTGCATTTACTCTTTATCCCTAATTTCATTTCATACTATAAGGCAATTGCCTTATTTCACTCATACCCTGGATATTTCTATTCTTGCATTTCTGAATTTAAATTCCAGTCAGTTTCGCGGTCGGTAACAAAATTACTGAAATATAATTTGAGGACAGAACATAAATTCTACCAAATTAGATCAAAGTCAGAAAATTGCAAAGAAAAATAATTATGTTTTGGAAATTTTGAGAGCTCTGAAACAAAACACTATGTTTTAAAAAAGACTTTTATTATAAAATTAAATTGTAAGTGATTTAACAAGGGGCAGAAAAATATGTATTTTATTTTATTCATTTTTTGAGAATTTAACGCAAGAATTGAAAAGAGTACCATTTCTAAGGTTCTGACTGACAAATGGAATTTTGACTTTAATAGTGTTAATTTAGTAGGTGATATGTAACTTAAAGTAGCAAAAATATCTAAAAATAAGATATTTTTGTTAATAAGTAATTTTCTGATAGTTGATTTAGTAAATATCAAATCACAAAAGAGATATTTAAGAAAATTAGAACTTTAAAATTTGCATTATGTTGAATTTTATGACGTTAACCTTAAAATCTCAAACATGAATTACGCGGAAAATTATTATAACTAATAAAGAGTGTTTTTTTCCAAGTATATATAGAAGTTTAAGTTGGCATTACTTTCCAAGATGGCGACCGATTTAACAGCTGTCAAGTGATTTATTCTCAGTTTGGTTTGGTAATTCATCATGAATAGACTCACGCCTGAACAACGCTTTCAAATTGTGCGATTTTATTTCGAAAATAATGGTTCTGTGCGGAATACGAATCGCGCACTACGTCCATTTTATCGTCGACAAAATCGTCCATAAGAGCAGTTAATTCGATTAAAGATGGAACGTTTTCGCACCACGTTTACTCTAATTGATAACTCGCATCCCCAGAGACGCCGTACGGTGCGTACAGAAGAAGCTATTGCTACTGTAGAGCGTAGCATTGAGGAAGACCCGAATGAGTCCATCCGCCATCGAGCACAGGAATTGGATCTGTGTCCATCCACTTTATGGAAGATTTTGCGGAAGGATCTTGGTTTGCGTGCTTACAAAATCCAACTCGTGCAAGAATTGAAGCCAAACGATAATCAAGCAAGGCGTAGATTCGTCGAATGGGCCCAAAACGAGATTTCCGTTGTTCCCGATTTTCATAAGCGAATTTTGTTTAGCGATGAAGCGCACTTCTGGTTGAATGGCTACGTCAACAAACAAAACTGCCACATTTGGAGTGAAGCTAATCCACAAGTGTATGTCGAAACACCGTTACATCCAGAAAAACTGACTGTTTGGTGCGTTTTATGGGCTGGTGGAATCATTGGTTCGTACTTCTTCAAAAACGATGAAGGCCACAACGTTACAGTCAATGGTGATCGGTATAGAGCCATGATTACTAACTTTTTAATTCCTGAATTGAACGATCATGATGTCCAGGAGCTGTGGTTCCAACAAGACGGCGCAACATGTCACACAGCTCGTGCCACAATTGATTTATTGAAAGACACGTTTGGTGACCGCCTAATTTCACGTTTTGGACCTGTGAATTGGCCTCCGAGATCTTGTGATTTAACACCGCTAGACTATTTTCTGTGGGGCTATGTAATGTCATTGGTCTATGCGGATAAGCCACAAACACTTGACCATTTGGAAGACAACATTCGCCGTGTTATTGCCGATATACGGCCACAAATGTTGGAAAAAGTCATCGAAAATTGGACGTCCAGATTGGACTACATCCGAGCCAGCCGTGGCAGTCCTATGCCAGAAATCATATTTAAAATGTAAAGCCACAAGATTATCTTTCGAATAAAAAAATTCATGTCAATCGAATAATACATCGTTGTTTTATTGCAATTTAAAGTTCTATACCTCTAAAAAAACACCCTTTAGCAATCAGAAAAATTGAATAATTAGGATTCAAAAATCTACCACTGATAAATAATATTAAATTACATGATACATTAATTACTTTTGATTACCAAAACAAATAAAAAATCCGAATGAATTTGATAAAAAGTGTTAAAAAGTATTTTTGCGGGAAAAAGTTTTATTCTAAACTAAAAAGAAATTATGAAAATATTACAAATCATCTGCATATTTTATCTGCATGATATATGCTTTGAAGTATCCATTTTATTTCAAGGATTCCATTTTTAAAAAACTTCAAAAAGATTTAATGCAAATAATTTAATTTTAATAAGTATCGTATTAATTTTATATACCAACAAGGGAGTACTAACATTATATCTCAGATATAGAATTCATGCAGATTTTCGGAAATCATACGATGAACAGTGGAACAAAATAAATGCATATTCATTGCTTAGTGATCAAAAATAAATGAGAGTTTCTTTAATTCTTAGACTCAACTTGAATAACTTTTTTTTCAATAGAAAAAACTGCATTCATTTTACTCTTAATTTAAAAAAGAAAGAACTAAATTAGATATAATCTAATAAAGCTACGCTTAAGAAACTCCAATTAAGTGTACTTGAAAATCTAAGTTATTTTATAAAAATCTAATTAGAATGTGCTCTCTGCAACAACAACGAAAAAAAAATGAAATACGTTTTCCTCTCGGCAAAAAGTTTCGAGTAGTAGTTGTACCATTCAGAAGAGGTTGATATCTGTTTTTTTTTTGCTGTACTTCTCAAGTATTTTTTTCAGCATAAATAAGTTATTCAATATTATCACCATGTTTTGACATTAGAGTCGGATTTAAGATCAGAACATTTTTTATTACACTGGTAATTTTTTATATGAATTAATGGATTTTTCGCATTGATAGAATTCTATATTTATCCATTTTATAGTGTGGTAAACTAGATATTTAATTTTGCAAATACAGAAAGGGTCTATTTGTTTAAAGTTTCTGACTTTCACAAAAGCGACGTGTTAAATGAATGAAGGAATGTGAATTTTCACACATGCGTATTGAAAAATTGTAAGGCACCCAATCAGGGGTGCCCCACTTCTTCATTATCCTCGCGACCTAGAATTCTTGGAAGGAACGAAGAAGCAGTCATATCGTTTATCTTAATATCTCTTTATTAAGATCTTAACTTAAACAATATACAATGATAATAATATTATTCTATTAAAGTGAATCTGGAGTGAAAGGACACAATTCGTATTATCAAATAATCGCATAACCGACCACTATATCTAAACTCTACCGACTATTTCTAACTTCAGTAACTACACAGTTCTTAATAATTTAATTTAACAGTCTTACTGCTATATCGTGGGTAAACAGCAATTCGCTTGATTCTAACTGACGTGGCTTTGGTCCTTGTGGAATGGTATACATCTTTAACTCTCCAAACGGACAGCACGGATTTTTCCGCCCTACTAGAGAGGCTTCGAAAACGGACCACACTGAATTTTTCGTAAGGCCGGGGACTCACCAAAATGAACCAAACTGATTTTTTCCTCCTCAAGTAATGTGTTCAAAAACGGTAAAGTCGAGTTTTTCCGAATTCTTTTCCCCCTTTAAAGGTTTAGTATCTTGAAAGATAGTTAGAGACGGTCGGGGAGACACAATGGGCATTGAGGGGAAGTTTTATGGCTCACGGGGAGACCGGTTCCTGTAGCAATCGTAAAAACCTGGGAAGAATTTCTTTAAACCCTAAAGTGTACGGAAATAATTGCAAGTCAACGAGTTGAGAATTCTCATTTTTTTCTTTACCTTAAAATTCTCAAATGGGATTAAGTTTTTATAATGTATGTCTAAGTTTTTAAAAAATATCTGTAGTATTTAAATTCAAATTATATATTAAAAAATTGAGGATAATTTACTGTTTCATTTTTTTATTTTAATCAATACTTTCAGGGATTTTTTTTAAAAATGATTATTTTGTTATGTGTCAAAAAAATAAAAAAAAGGTTCAAAATTTAAAATCTTTTAAAATTTCGGACATTTCTAAACATGAATAATTTTTAAGCTTCTGTATTACATTAGTTGCAAAAAATTTTTATGATTTGTTAAAAAAAACCCTATTTAAATCTTTTAGTTTTTCATAATTTTAAAGTCAGATATTCAGGGCATCTTACATAGAATCTCTTGTTTTGTATTGTTCAGATAACAAATCATATTTGAATTTTGAATGTCTGAACATTAATTTCATTCAAAGAGAACTTTAACTACAAGTTTATATTTTTGAACTTGAATCTTCAAATAAAGAGTATTTAAAAGCATCTGGACAAATTTACAGTTAACATTTGCGCATATAAATAAATATAAAGATCCTTTTTAAATTCAAGTTAAAAAAATATATATTTATGCGTAATCCCTCATCATGCATGTTCCATTAGTGGTTGACTGAAGAAAAGGTTATTAAAATTTGGACATTTTTATAATCTTAACCATGCAAAACTAGGAATTTTGTATTAGCTCCAGTGAAATTCTGCATTGGAATTTCGAAAAAGATATTTATGCGTGTCTCACATACTCAGTTGAAAAACATATATTTACCATAAATACTAATAATTCTTTGGATATTTAAAATTATCATTAGATTAATTTTTTAATATATATTCGACTTCTAATATTTTTTCAAGTATTCCTTAAATTTCATATAATTTAATTAAGTGAGGGGATATTAAAGTCGCACTCTCTCTCTTCTCTACTCAACTACTAGAGAGCTTTTGGCGACGGACCTGTGGCCGGGGTACCAGGTGGTCAAGGTATCGAATCATGGTTGGCATGTCTCGAGTTCGAGCCCAGTGCCACAAAAGACCCGCCGTGTAGGGCAGCGATGCACGTTAAATCTATCGAGAGCTGAAATGTCCTCTCGTTGGTGAGGTGTGGTAGTTAGGAGAGGGGGGTGCCAGCTCAGGTGTCGCCCTCATCATTTGACCATGATTCAAAATAACGAGGTCCATCACTATAAAAGCCCTCGTGTAGCTGAACAGTGCGGCGTTAATATTCACTCACTTGGCGACGGACCTCGTAATTTTAAACCATGGTCAAGTGACGAGGATGACGCTTGAGCATCGCTCCCTTACACGGCGGATCTTCAGTGGTGCTGGGGTCAAACTCATGACACGCCAGCTACGAGTCCGTTACTTTGACCATTAGGCTACCGCGGCCTCACAATGTGGTTGAAAACAGCATGTTATGAGTAAAAATATGCTGAAACATTTGATGAACTTATAATAGATTTTTGCATAGAAGATAGATGTGTGATATGCTAAAATGACAATATGTAAAGGTTATGAGAATATCGATGACAATTTTTGAAAAATTCAATTTAAGTTTTAGTTTGAAACTTATTCGTTTTTTTTTCGCATTTAATATTAAATATTCGCGGTAACAAATTAATAGTTTAACGCATTCATAGATTATAAAAAATAAAGGTATAAATGACATTGTTGGGAATAATAAGTTTTTATAGTTTTGAATTCAGACTTCTTTGCAGGAGTGTAGACTATTAAAAGGCTGATGTAGAAGTTAGAAAACTAATATTTAAAATATATGGAAAACAATATCTGCAATTCCATGATCTTGACGAGCAGAAGACGGCATTTTTACTTAGTAGGGCAGAGTAAGCATAAGGTGGGAGCTTGTGGAGTAAACAACCAGGCCTCTGCAGTTTTGGCAGGTAATGAACTCCCATTTGTTGCTTTCTCTCTTAGTAAGGAATATAAAAATAACAAATACAAAAATAAGTCATGTAAAATTTTATATATTTTAATAACAATGAATTGTGAACTTAATTTCCAATTCATTGTCACGAGTTGGCATTAACTACGGTACTCTATCGACGTACTCTCTATGTATATATATATTTATATATATATAAAATATATATATATAAAAAAGTACGGTTGATAGAGTAGCAATAATTTTAACGCAATTTTATATTTCGTTCTCGTAAACTTTACTCCTTTTAAAACATGTATTGCCAAAATACTCTCCTTTTTGTATATTTATAAAATTTTAAAAATATAATGGTTATCTTACCCAACATTTTAAATCAGGGGCGGCAACTGTGTAGCTAAGACGTGCCAAACCAATCTGTCAGTATCATTCAGCGTGCCACATAGTAGGAAATTTTTGAAATCCTTCCATTCTTACGGTAATATTTGCAGATTTAAAGAATAGAGGTAAATAATTTAGATTTACAGTTTTATTTTATATTAATTATGGATCAATAAAATACATTTATTAAAATAAAAATAAACAATATAAAATGTTACTATTTCTTCAACAAAGATAAAAAAAATTAAAAATGTATGTTTCCAACATATTTATTTAAATAAGAAATAGACAAAGTGAATTATAAATTATTCCCTTCATTACAGTTAAATAAAAATTGTAATGTGAATTAACTCTTTCACCACTCTTCTTTCATATCGCAAAACCAGGGGTATAATGCGTGACACGATTCTGAGCATTCAGTTGTTAAACAATTTCTTTGCGGAGTCGAAATATTTTCATATTAGGAAAGATTTTTACTTTGATATGCCGAATCATAAGTGGAAAGCAGAGTACATGCAATTTTCTTTTTTTCAACAATTAAATCCCCCTAGCAATAACATTCAATTATTTACAAAATAGCTGTAAATTTATCCTTAGAATTATCTTTCAGATTATTTTTGTAGTTCCATAAATGTCCATAACTCAGAAGATGTTTGTCAAATAAGGTCTATTATAAACTTCCATCCACTCAAGAATTGACAAATTTGTAGAGTAGTGCTGAGTGCCACTAAGAATTGTACCACGTGCCACAGGTCCATAGATTGCCGACACGTTTTAAATGTTCTTATTAACTAACCATCTCCTATTCAAACACAATTTATATGATAAAAAGGGTTTTCATTCATTTTGTAGGGAATTGTATTAGATTCAACCATAAGTAATTTTGTGTATCAAATAAATTACGTTGTTTAGGGATCCCCTTAGAGCAAAATGAAAGGAATTTGACATAATTATAGTAAGTTTCTCTAAAAGGGGAAACGTTCACTTTCAAAATACACTGCGTAAAGTGGTTTTAGGTGTACGAAGTTATATTCACTATTATTTCTAAAATAAATTTTTGATATTTTGGTTTTCGTTAAGTTTTGGAGTTATTTCTTCAAATATACTTCTCCATTACATTTCTTTCAAACTTGCTATTTTCTTTTGCGGCCACGGTAGCCTGATGGTCATGGTTATGAACTCGTGTCCAGTGTTCGAGCCCTGGTACCACAAAAGTTTAGCGTTGAAGAGGAGCTGATGCACGTTAAACACGTCGAGGTCAAAAGTCCTCACGTTGGTGTGATGTGGAAGTTTGGAAGGGGAGTTATCAGCTCAGGTATCGTCCTCGTCACTTAACCGCGGTTCAAAATTACGTAGTCGCTCGTCAGTAGCCACCGTGTTGACTTAGAATGCAATATAAACTTACTTATTACTGATTGACAGTAAAACGGATATCTGTGGAACTTTACGACCAAACCGAAAAAAGGTTTACCTGTTTCATTAAAAGTTCTACACTGAAGAAAGGGAGATTATAGCCTTCCAAAAAGGGTGAAATGTGTGTTTTAAAGTGGAAGGATAAAAAACCCTTGCATATGCTTAGCACTTTTCATAACGCTGACATGATGGAAGTGAAAGCTAAGAAGGGGGATTCTGTGAAGCTGAAACCAAAAGCCGTGGTGTTTTATAATAACAGCATGGGGGGTGTTGATAGATCAGATCAGTGTCTATCTTACTATCCTGTTGCCCGAAATCAACAGCGAAAATACTACAAGAACATTCTTCGACATTTGTTAAATCAAATTGGGTGGAATTCCTTCGTTATCTTTAAAAAAATGGCGGGATTTTAAATCATATTGGTTTTCGAATGAAACTGATAGAACGATTGATAGAAGAAGGAGGTAGTGATTCTAGTTCTCGAAACTTTGTTTCCCCTAAAATTTCTGAAAATGTAGTCCGCTTAATTGGAAGGCACTTCCCTTCATATGTAGAAAGTGACTGTTCAAAAAAAAAAAAAAACATCGCGAAAATGTGTGGTATGCAACCTTAAGATAAATGGTAATGGAAAACGCATTCGAAAAGAAACTCGATTTCAACGTAAAGACTGTAATGTTGGACTGTGTGCAGTGCCGTGTTTCGAAAAATATCACACTGTGACATTTCTGTAAACGACATGTATGTGTTTTTCTCATACTTCTTTGATATTTTTTGCTATTTATACCTGTTAAAATTATTTTTTATAAAAGGTTTTTTGTAATTAATTGTAAATTGAATAAAATCTTTTCTTACAATTATATGTATTTGAGGATGAAATCTGATTTACTTTATTCAGGAAATTTTTAGTAAATTTCATTTTCTTAGCCAACTTATTTCTTTTAAAACATGCATATTTGTGTATTATATAATTAAATTTCTAACTATCTAAAATTATGTCTGGCTTTTTTTTTCATTAAAATCTTTCAGGATTTTACAAATTATCTTGCCATTATTCATTATGTACTTAATAAGGAAAAATATATCTAAATATAAATAATTTCTGGCCTAATAAACATATAATTGTTTTTAGCTACAGTTTGGAAAATGCATTGAAATTTATATCGGGACAGGATTTTAACATATTATGAATGTGTTTTTGACTGCCACTATGTTATATATTTATCTTTCATTCTTTTTACAGTATGAGTAGAAGTCGTAAACAGTTTTGTCACAGTAAAATTAATTTTTGTTTTATATTCAAATTATACTATTATATTGATTCTGAAAATAATAGGTTAGTTTGACAAGCCAATATTTCACAATTTTAAAGTATTGAACAGTTTTGAAATTTTTAAAACTTTTATAAAATGTTAAATTATTAAAAATATTTAATTATTGTAAGTGATTAATATTTCTTAGATTATTGGAAACAAAAAGTATAAAACTTAAAATATATCTCTTTGTTGAATTTTAATAATTATTTTTATGGCTATAAACCTGGAAAAAACCCAATTTTTTTTAAATATTAACATTAAGATATTTTTAAAAAAATAACTAGAGCTCTCAGACCTAAATCCATATGAACTTTTATAGAACATATGTAAGGGAACATTTACAAGATATTTCAAGACTCTATCTTGAACAGGAAAAACGCCTTAGGGATTAGAAAACACTCTCATCTTCAAAATTAAAATCTGAGAAAAACATATTTAAAATTTGTAAAGGCATAAAAAAATTCCAATGCCTGTAAAGCTTTAATTTTTTAATCTGTTACTATCCAACTTATGCTCTACATGAAAATTCTACTTGAAATATATAAATATGACTGAAATATCTTTTTTAATTCAAAATATTCTAAGACATAACATTGATAACAACTGTTAATTTGATCAATTATTCACTTTTATCAGAACCTTATATATTCACAAGAGTTTTAAATGCAAAATATTTATATAGATATTAGTTGTTATACAAACGTAATCCAGAAATCACCAAGTTTGTAAATAATATCTATTTTTTTCTCAATTCCCCATCGTGGCAGTTAAGCAAGTTTAAGTTTTTGTTGCATGACTTTAAAATACTGCAGTGTAGTACTACAATAGATTTATTATAATGTAGTTTGTGGTACATCAGGGAAATATTTAGTTCAATCTGCAACATTTGTATTCTGTAGTCTAATTGTAATATTACCTGAAAAAGCTGCATTTTAGATTTACCATTTTCAGTCATATTCCATCCCTTTCAAGTATTATTTATCACAGTACCCTGCGTACATTTTGGTCATGGCATTTTTCAAAAGGAAAAAATTAATGAAGACAAAGTATAGAGCTTTTAAAATATATAAACTATGTGTCAAAAAATATATTGGTCTTTAAATCAATCTTAATTAAGTAAATATGAGAAAACTCAAAAACTTAAAAACATAAGCAAAAAGAAATGATTTTAGAAATTAAAATTGTAGTTAATAGCCATTTCACACGAAATATTGGATTGTGTTAAAAATATTTTTAATTAATTCAATCTAGGAATGCAAAAATGCTTTAAAATGAAACCGAATTTAAAATCAAAACTCAGAAAATTAAAATTTCTTAAAATCTAATTGGTTTTTTAGATCAGAAATTGAGCGAGTTTTCCAAATATATGAAATATATATTTGCAATAAATTGGGAGAAGTTTCTGTTGGCCGAGAAGTGGAGAAAATGTCCATTTCACAATCCTCGCCCTAGGCCACAGCTGTGAATGAGAAACCTCCCCTTTCGAACAACACAGAAACCGAAAAGCAATAAAATCATCCCCTGCAAAACCATTTGAGGACCTCCCGCAGTTTTAACAGGGGAAGGCATAAAACTGCGGTGCGTTTTCGAAGCAGTTCGCGAAATTTATCTGAAACATTTTCACTACCGCTAGCTTTGAAAAAGTAGACCACTTTCGAAGTGAAATTCAATTAGCGGGTCATCCACTCAGAGGGTTAACTTGATCGCACAGGTACGGATAGCTTAAATCTTGAACTCGGGATTACCTCTCACTTTTACTTAAGCACTGGCAAAACATAGACCTCGTATATTTATTTCTCATAGCCACCCCGCGTACGCTAAACCTCTACTATTTATAAGATTCCAAATTTGAATATTCAAGCTTCTCTTCTCGAGTTGGTTGGAAAGAATTGCCATTCTGGCCCCAAATAAACCCTAGAGGATAATTAGTTGAAATTGCGATGAACACGTCACAAAATATACATAGTTTAATCTATGCACTGTTTCATTATGATATATATTTCAAATTATTTAAGTTTTAAGATAAATATTCCTTATAAAAAAAGTTCAATAATAGACCCCCCTCCTCAGATGGTTAAAATTTGATAATGCCAACTTTGAATTTAACTGAGTCGTTTAATATTGTTTTTTGCCTCTTTAAAATAGGATGTTGTTAAAGAATAATGCCACCTAGATTCGGGCTTCGAGGATTTTATGCAGATTAGTCGCAAAGAATAAGACAGTTCTTTAAGAGATATGAGAATTTATTGTCGAGAAAAATAATCTTTGAAATACAGGATTCAGCAGCAAAATTCACAATAAATATCAGAAGGTCTTCACACCTTCAACAGCACTCAGACACAACTAACAGTGACCAAAATACACGTATGTAAGCGATTATTTACAAGCACCGCTCGTCGTATTCAACAGCTGAGATAGTATGTAATCACGGTCGAGGCAAGTCTACTAAACGCTAGTCTAAACCAGACTACCTAATCGGTGAGCATCTCCTTATTTACAGCCCAAGTGGATCCTTCGAGAAAGATCCGCTTGCATCATAGATCGTGAAATTAATAGTTTTCTTTTTTGAATTCTAGAGGAATCCATAGGGTCCCGAACTGGCAAAAAATGGTCGCCAAGTCGCCAAAATGGTCACCAAATCGGTCGCTAAAAATGATGCAAATTACGCTCTATGGCCAAGATTTCGCCAAGTTTTACATTGAATCGTCATTATAACGTAAGGGACGGCGTTGCTTGCGAATATCACAATTTTAACATAAAGTAATATAAATGCTTTACACATTCAAATACAAATTATTTATACATTTATAAAATACACTGTTTTACACAAAATTCGTAACAATATGATCTAATGTCCTCAGTAGAAAGTAGTATACACATAAGTTTGTTTTTAGATTGCTTTTCTCATTCACGATCACGTACCTTTTGGTTTGAGAATGAAAAAAATATCTTAACACCATTCAATGCAACGAAATTGGTAGCGTTTTTTCTACTAAAATTCATTTTTCCACCTAAATTAGGTGTTAGGTTCGCCTGTGTTACTCTCATTCGGATTTACTCGACTCCAGTTGGCAATTGTGCTCTGCTATGCTTATTTAGTTTTGAATTGAAACGCATGTTTTCTTAGGCGCATGTTTTTTGAGAGTAAAAATTTCATTCTAGAGATCGAAGATAAGAAGAAACGAAACATGAACATGGAATCTATTTTTTGATTCAATAGAAAGAGCATTTAAACACAAAAATTTGCCAAAAGCATTAAATCCGAAATTTTAATGAAGTTAGTTGGAGAGAAAGTTGCCAATATTTTGGTTTACATTCGTTATGACAACCATAAGGGATTACCATAAAATAAAAGCATTAATTGGGGAAAGTAGGAATCCTCTCCTTTTGTTTGCTTAGAGAATTTTAAAACATGTAAGCGGTTCTTAGTGCATACGTTTTCCTAGCCTTACATAATATACGGCGTTATATAAAATACATAAACAGTACTTAAATATTATCGCAATGGTATTGGCAACATTATATGAAATTAACCACATGGTAGACAATTCAGTGCATATAAGATACGGGAAATCAGGGTTACCAATTTGTCGAATTGTCTTGAACGTTGGCATTATTGTGATAGTACGTATGTACCATATAAACATATACATTACAGAAATATAATCTGATAAGTAATTTATAAAAAAATATGTTTGAGTAGTTAGACTAATTGACATTTGAATCGTATAACTCAAATACAAATATGTACGAATGTATAATTATATAAATATTGCCCTTTGCAGAAAATGGATGAAATAAACAAATGCACCGATGAACGGGGGCAAAAAACTACTTAAAGTCCACATGCGAAAACGTCGTAAAAGAGAGTGTAGTATATCCGTACAGTTGTATTCTTTTGTCCAGAATAAATCAAAAGTTTTCAGTTTTATCGTGTGGTCATAAGCACACACATATTTAACATTTTTTTTACAGCACGTAGATAGGTGAATGTTTGACGGGAATTAGCCAAATATGATGTCAATGAAGGCAAATAAATCCATCTATTTAAATATATAAGCATTTCAAAATTTCCTTATATATATAGAAAGCAATTCATTTACAATATTCAGAAACAATATTGATTAATTTTAACATTCTGTGATTTATTTTTGCATTACGAATTTTTAAAATAAGATCAATAGAGTAATACAATTTTTAGTTCAGAAGTTTTGGGAGTAAAAAAAAATAGCAATGAATGACCAGTAATAACTTTAAACGGTGAGTGTAATTCAAAATAACTTTTTTTTTCTAACAATTAAGAATATTATATTAATTCTTAAAATGTTGCCGCATATATCATAAAGGCCAAAAAGTCAAACAAAAAAAATTCGTTGATATTTATTTAAACTCATTTAGATAATCTTAAAAGCAAAACTGCATTACTGCTTCAATAATATTTACTTAAAAAAAACAGGAGTTAATATATTTATGCATAAATAAAATAAACAAGTAAGCTTTAAAATAAAATAAATAAGGAAGCTTCATTCGTGGCATCTATTTAGTTAAAGATAAAAATAAATTATCTTTAAAACCAAACTAAAGAAAACTAAAAATAGATTCGAAACAGTGTAAATTGTATTCCAAAATATTTCTTCCTTTCTGGTCCAGCTAATTATTTAAACCGTAATGAAAAAGAAGCAAATGATAGAATCAATAAATTACAAATAGAGTAAAATATTCTACATCGTAAGTTAAAAAATAACGTTTTAAAGATTGAAGTATAATTCAAGCACAAGATTTACTGCTATAAGCAATTTTGCTTTAACAATATATTTCCGTCATTTGCAAGTTAAATTTAACAAAAGCCAAATTAAAATAACCAAATTACAAAAAAACAGAGAAATATGTTCTGGCATATAAAAGGAGAATTAAGTTAAAATGAAAATGATATATTAGAAAAAAAATGACACCGTGCTCTCTAATTTAGAATGTCTCAACTTTTCTATTTTGGAAAGATTAACAACTTGGAAAATAACAGTTTTCCCTTTAGAAACAATTGAGCGCTGTTAAGTAAAATGAGATGATTCAAACAGGAAAGTTAAAAACCTTTTTTATCCGGTTTTATTAATAAATTTTCCAGCTGTGTATGCTAATTTTCTTTTTGTAGCCTTTGTCTTATAATTATTATTTTACTACATACTTTTTTCGACGTATTTGTGTTAACCGCAAAGACATTTTCTGTGGCTTTATTTTTGATTCGATGCAGTTAACAGTGTAATTGAGAAATATATTCTTTCAAAGTCTGTTTACCTTACTTTTTTGTGCAGATAATTTCTGTAATTATTTGAGTTTATTTTACTCTTGTTTAAAACAGTAAATATATGTTTCTGACGATTCAGAGTCTTTTTTTGGTATTTGAGATTTTTTTAAAATTGATTAATATTAATTAATACGCAATGGTTTAAATAACATTTCTCCTGTCCTCTCGATGTTTTCATAAATACATAAATCCCTTGTTGAAATTCTAAAAAGATTCGAGAAAAACTTAAGGTTTTTAAAATTATTCTTAAGTTCATTTGTCTTTATTCAGGATTTGCACAAAAGATAACCAGATTTTAAATTTTTTTCTTTATTTAATGCAGTATTTCACACATTACAATAAGAGATATACGAAATTAAAAAATATACCGAATTTTTTTTCACCAAAGGTTTTCCAGTTTTTCCAAGTTTTCGAAAACATTGCCAGAAATTAAAGAACTCACTCGTGAGTATTAGAAGCCATTGAAAATGTGATAATACAAAATGTGTGGAATGGACTTTATTGTATATTAGATGTTTCTCGTGTAATCAAAGGTTCATTCATTGAGCATTGTACTGGAAATAAAACTTAGTTTATTCTTCTTTAATTTCGTGTATAGCTTACGGTAAATATATGTGATAGTTTCGAAAATATAAATATTCGAATTCTGGTCATTCATTTATGCTAATCCAGTATAACTAAACAAAGAATGGTATTTTATTCTTCTTTAATTTCGTGTATAGCTTACGGTAAATATATGTGATGGTTTTAAAAATATAAATATTCGAATTCTGGTCATTCATTTATGCTAATCCAGTATAACTAAACAAAGAATGGTATTTTACATCTCATATAATTTTTACTTGGATTGTTGATAGTTTTAAAAAAAACTACTTCCTTATCTTCTCATAACGACCTCCTCCTTTAATTTGAGGTTGCTTTTTCTTGAAGAGTCCTTAAAAATTTATCACTTTTATTATTTCTACATTTTTTATAGCTAATCTGTTTATTGTATTATTTTCTGAGTAAAGTTCTGACGCCACATCAGTTAAACAAATAATGGATTATCTCATACTTTGAACTCATGCGTTATATTTCTTATTAAATGCATAAAAATATTTTTGAAAAATGTATTCTGATACAAACAAATAGAGAAATCAAATCAGTGTAATATTTGAACCTAAAATGGACTGCTTTTAAATATACATGCATAGAAATAAAGGGAAAAAGAAAAATAACATATACATATAAGTATATGTAACGAAAAATTAACGGAATTTTAATAATTTCGATACAAAACTCTAGATTTTATAATTGGTAAACATTTTTCGTAGATAAAAAAAAGAAAAAGAAATTATTATACAATATTAAATACTGTGATGAATAATATCTTTTTTTGCTTCACGTACGACATTTTAGCTGATAATTGATTAAAATTGGCGTTTTTTTAAAATTAATGATCGTTCATGAGATCGACCAATTAAAAAAAAGAATAATATTATTTTTTTTGTTAGAATAATATTTAAACATATTACTTTTTCATGAAAACAAAAGTTGAATTCTAAAATGCAGATTAAGATTAATACTTTTCAATTTTCTACACAACATAAATATCCGTAGTTATCATTACAATTACATCAAACCTGAATGAACTTCTAATAGAGCTTTTTCAGGTGCATTAAGTGGTTATGGTAGCCCAGTGGTCATGGATACAAACTCGTGGACGGTCATGTTACTTATGCACGTTAAATGTGTCATGTCTCAAATTCATCATGTTAGTATGGTGTGGAAGTTAGGACAATGGAGTTCCAGCTCAGGTATCATTCTCATCACTTGACCGTGGTTCAAAATTATAAAATTTGTCTTCAATATCCCTCGTGTTGTTTTAGGTGTGACCTTAATAAACACTCATTCACGCAGGTGCATTGAATATCTAGGGGGAGTCCGTATTGTATAGTTGGTCCTTAAAATTTGTAAGTAATAGAAATCATATTTTTTTCGGAACAATTACACTGGTGTGCAAAACTTAAGCAACAGGTGGGTTTATTGCCATAACTTCACGAAAAAACATCTGAGAGACATGATATTCAGAAATGAGGGAGAGTATTATGTACGTAAGGGATGACGAAAGCATCGGCTCTGAAAAAGGAATACAATGCATACGGTATGGAATCAAATAAAAACAAGCTTTATTGAACGTATAGTATCGTGACTCATGATGGTCTATCCAACAAGAAGAACAACAAGCAGATGTTCCTTAGTATGGTATATGCAATCCCCTCACTGCAATGCTTGCTTCGCACCGTCTCCGCATACCCAGAACCAGCAGGTGCAACATTTCTTGCGGTAGGAGTGCCCATTCTTCAATCAGCATCTGTTTGAGTTGTTGGGTGTTCTCCGTATGATGTAAGCGTGCTGCAATACGTCTTCTCAAAGAACACCACACATGTTCGATGGGATTTAAATCTGGGGAGTACGCTGGCCAATCCATTCGAGTGATATCTTCACTTTCCAGCAGCTCCCTGAACAACAAGAGTCTGTTGTGGCCAGGCATTGTCATCCATAAAAATGAAGTCTGGGCCAATGATACCTCGGAACAGACGCACATGGGGAAGAAGTACCTCCTCACAATAGCGATCCCCGATTACAGACCATCTGTTGAAAATGTGGAGCTCAGTTCACCCGTTCAGCATAATGCCACTCCAGACAAGGACTCCAGGACCACCGTAACGGTGTCTTTCCTTGATGTTACTGGAATAAAACCGGGTCTCAATTTCTCTCCAAATCAAAACACTTTGACAATCGCTTCTGGTACTGAACCGACTCTCATCCGTAAAGAGGACACGACTCCATTGATCAGTTGTCCAGTTTTTGTGCTCTCTGCACCACTGTAAACGGTGGCGTCGGTGGTCAACTTTCAACGGGAGGCAGCGTTCAGGACGGTGGGCGTATAGGCCTCCTTGTGAAGGCGTCTGGCCACAGTAAACCACGACACTTGTTACCCAATTGCTGTAGAGAGTTGCTGAGCAATGACGCTTGCTGACAGCCGTCGGCCTCCTTTCGCCTGCAGGATGATATATCGGTCATCCCCTGCAGTTATCGTCCTCGTGTGGCCACCACCAATCTTTCTAACAGCTGTACCTGTGGTTTGGAACGCTTTCCAAGCGCGCGAAACGACACTTTTGTTGATTCCGAACTCTGCAGCTACACTGGTGACGGTACGCCCCTCCTCCAACTTTCCGATCATTCTTCTACGTGTGAAGTTGTCCAGGTGATTTCTTCTTGCCATATTTCACGAACTGACTCACTGGCACTTGCAGCGAATATGTTGAATTGCGTCTGCGTCCTTCATTTTATTCTACTATTGAGCAGGGCGCGCCGACATCACGCGTTTTGCGTACGCTCACGTCGCTTCTGACGTTTGGTTCCTGATATTTGCATACGCATGACGTTTCTACTGACTTACGTGTTCACTGTACTGATCTCCAGGTCTCCTTTTCTGCAGTTTCATGGCTATTTGCTAAATTTTTACATTGTTGTTTAAGTTTTGCATACCAGTGTATTTCTTCGTGCTTTTAAAATTGTATTTTTCAAGTGTCATAGAGTAAAATTTAAAAGGGCACTCTGTAACTCTTTAACTGGTTTGCCCGTACACTGTACGGGCTACCGAAATCTGGCTCTAACTGGTTTACCCGTACTGATATTTTTTTCTCTATCTTTGATTTGTATATATTTTTATTTTTATTGTGGGAGTATTAAGGTATCCGACTATGTTAGGAACTGTGGATTTAAAAAAGCGTATAAATGGATAATTTTCATGATATTTTGTGTCACTCAGATTAGAATAAATGCATACAATTGTTTTAAGGGCATTTTGAAAAAACAAACATATTTATTTAAATATAATATTTTGGCAAAAAATTAACTTAGAATAATTATTTTTCCAAATGCTCTCCTTTTGTGAAAAATGGCTCTATTACAATAATATTTTGCCTGTATATAGCTCAGACCTTTCTACAGAGGCTCAATTAGAATGTTTGAAAAATTATCATTATTTTCAGAGTTACCATCAATTGAAATAATTATTCGCGTTTTTTTCTTAAAATTTCTCCCCTCTGTTGTCGTAAAATATAAATAAACCCACTTTTAAGTTATATATTTCAAAAATTCTAGTTGAGCCTCTGTAGAGAGGTCTGAGCTATATACAGGCAAAATATTATTCTAATAGAAGTATTTTCCACAAAAGGAGAACATTTCGAAAAAAGATTATTCTAAGAATTTTTTGCCAAAATATTGTATTTAAATAAATTTGTTTTGTCAAAATGTCCTTAAAACAATTTTATGCATATATTCTAATCTAAGTGACACTAAATATCGTGAAAACTATCCATTTATGCGCTTTTAAAAATCACGGTTCCGAACGTAGTCGGATACCTTAATGCTATTCCTTTTAACAGATGAAGTTTATCTATGGTACTGGATTACTTCACATTCGATGTTTACTTTGTGGTGAAGAGGAAAAGTTTTCATAGAAGGCAGGAATTTAGATTCTTGAAAATATTCGATAAAACACAGGGATTGGCAAGGCAATGTGTTGCTTGAGAAGAAAGGAAAATGGAAAGATAATCCAAAAAAGGCATATATTATCTCTGCCCTCATTGCAGTATAAGACCTAGTGTGCTAATATATATCACAAAATCCTCAACCGTTTGAAAAAGAGGTATTAGCACGAAATTCTTTTGTAAGCATGGTAAATTCTGTAAAAATATTTGAAACATTCTTCATAGCAGTACTTGTAAAAGTAAACATTTAAGGGTTTTTGTGTTCTACAATTATAAAATACAAAAAATAGTGTGAAAACTTGAATATTGAAAATTAAAATAAAATTCTTCAATTTTTTCGCATTTTGTTAAGTATTGTGCTTAGTTATATGCAATAAAAATGTGCTCTTTTTTTGGAACATTTTGAGAAAAATTTGACTTAAGAGTTAAGATAAAATTCCCTTCATTCTCTTTTTGCCTAGATAAGAATAAACACAGCAGTTTATTCTTTAACATCTCATGCCCTAAATTCATGATATTATTTAATGCTTAGTTTGAGTTACCATGAGATCTCAACTAATCATCGAAGCGAAGAATATTAGAAAAAAAAAAGATAAATCGGATTTTTTGGCAGAATACACGAAGGACATCTTGATGACTCGTTAGAGGACAGACGAAATTGAATCGATTGACGCCTCACATTTTAAGTTTCATCGTAAATGAGATTGATCCGAACTTTCTAAAGAAACATTTTCTTTAAATTAAATTAAAACCATTGTATTAAGATACATTGGGATTGGTTTTCAAAAAGGTAAAATCAGTATGATATTTTAGCATTTTATAGAGCATTTTAGAAGGTAGAGAGAGTACTTATTTTCAATTAATTTAATTTAAAATTATCTAACTATCTATCTAAGATTTAAAATTGTCAGTTGAAATTTATTTTCAGCCCATATGTATTTGACTGAAAAATAATAAACCAGAAACTTTTATAAATATCTGCTAGATGAAAGAATATAGAAAGAGGACACTGGTTTTGCTAGTCCTGAGTGAGCCCTGCATTAAAATTTCTCGGAAGGCCTTTTATGGGGAAATAAACAAAATTGATCGCATTAACAAAACTTATCTGAAAGTGTCTGGATGTTATACACATGTTGGGACCCCTGTACCTTTAGGTCCCGTATTATTGATACGGCGGTAGCATGCCCCTGAGAATGGATCAGTTTAAGATTTTGAATTTTTGAAAAATCAAAATTATCATTGACTGTTAGTATTTTAAATATTAAAAATAAAAAAAATGTATCAAAAATGTATTTTTAAATGTAAAATATATTTAAAAATGTCCTATACATACGTAAAAAAAGAGAGAAACAGAAAAAAATGTAGCACATATACTCGCGCAGCAATCTTCACACCTGCTAATGATCTTAGGAAAAATTTAAACTATAACTGACACATGATTCATTTAGAAATTTTCAATCTTAATAATGGTACATCATGGCTTTGAAAAAGAAATCAGAATATTTTTTAAAATAATGCCCTCTGAATTTTAACTTGAATTACTTTTTTTACTTATATATATATATATACACTCTGTCGCAAAAAATATATGCACCCAGAAGAAATCAAGCTACAATCACGAAACTCGGCAAGAATGTAGTCTGCCTAGCACGTCCAGATATGCAAATGATTAAAATTTCGAAGCCAATGAGACAAGGCTATGTGCTATGCGCATATTAGTTGCGCAACTGGGAGAGTTTAAAAGCATGAGTACGAGCGCCGTACGGCTATCCAAACGAATCTGATGACTTTGATAGACGATATTGAGACTTAGGATGCCTCTAAGACGTAACCGGCGGCAGTACGAGCAGCTGACGGACTTTGATAGGGGCCGTATAATAGGCCTCAGAGAAGCATCGTTGGTCGAATAGAAATATGACCGCCACCTCGGTCGGACGATATGGTAGTTGCTCGTGTGGCAACAGTGGATCACAGAAGGTAGAGTGTACCGTCGCGGAGGGTCAGGACGTCCCAGGAACACAAATGATCGCGGTGGTCGTGCAATCAGAAGAGACCACTTCATCACCAACAACGATCGCTAGCATCGATTCAACGCCACTTACCTCCTTCCAGACATCCAGTGCCATCAAGAGAAACCATAAGGAGACGACTGACCGATGTGTGGCTTGAGTGAGCCGACGTCCGCTAAGACGCTCGGCCACTGATCCCACATCATAGGCAGTGTCGACTGGATTTTTGCCGACCTCGGGCAACTTGGAGTGTGACAGACTGGAGACGTGTCATCTTCAGTGATGAATCCCGATTCAGTCTCAGATGCTGATGACCACCGCACATTTGTGTCTGGGAGGCGCACCGGCCAGCGGTCCGATCCGGCATTTATTGTCGAGCGGCATACAGCAATTTCACAAGGTGTGACAGTGTGGGGAGCAATTTCTTGGGACACACGATCATCTTTAGTGGTCCTTCAAGGCACTTTGACAGCTCGCAGATACTGGACGATATTTTAACGCCGATTGTGCTACCCATGCTATCAAGTCGCCCAGGTGCCATTTATCAACAGGATAATGCGCTCGTCCACATACTGCGCGACTCTCCCAACAATGTCGCAAGGATATGACGTCATAGCCACTGGTCTGCCAGGTCACCAATCTTTCGCCAATATTTGCATGTCTCTTACGCGCTGGGAAGGCAACTTCAGCCGTCCGAGATACAGGAGAATTAACTGTAGCTTGATGCAAAGACTATGGCACAGGATCTTCCACAGGGGTCATATGATCTAATTGAATCGATGCCACGCCGAATTTCGGAGAAAGCTGCCAGAATGTGGCTTTACTACTTACTGATTTTTAACCTTTTGCAATGCTGTAACAAATTAATAAAATGATATTTTGTTCTGAATTTTTAATCATTTGTTTATTTTCATATACATCATGCATTGAAAAATTTCGTGAATGTAGCTCAATTTCTTCTGGGTGCATATATTTTTTTAAATAATGCCCCTATAATTGTATATATATATATTATATTATATATATTATATATATATATATATATATATATATATATATATATATATATATATGTTATCAAATTTAACTACCTCAATTTTTTAAGCGCAGGATTTATAGAAACTGATATCTTCCATATAAAATAGGCAATAAGTTTGTATGAAAAACTCAGTTTAGTATTCAATGAAGGTTTATAAAATTGTGAACAAACTTTCGCATGAATATTTATATCATTTCTATGAGCTATGTTGGAGCATTTTATAAAGTTCATGTCAAATTTTTAAAAATTTAATATTTATTTGATGTTTTGTGTATCAGTATTTATACATTTATCTTTTTCAATTCTTGTTGTTACTTCACTCTTTCCCTATATATATATATATATATATATATATATATATATATATATATATATATATATATATATATATATATATATATATATATATATATATATATATATATATATATATATATACATATATATATATATATATATATATATATCTTGTTCAAATTTTTAATCGTTAATAAAATACTTTTTATTCATCCATTTAAGTTCAGATACATTTTTTTAAACTTGTAGTGCATGCCACTTGATGTTAAAACAGTTTTTCAAATAATAATTCATTAATTAAATTTTATTTTTTAAATTTTTTCTATGTTATTTCTGACGAAGCTAGAACTAGCACAAACTTATGGCCCCAGTAAGTTTTCCAAACGAATTATTTCTATGCTTCAAATATTTAAATTTGTGGTGCATGACACTTGATGATGATGCAGATTTTTTCAAATATAATTCATTAATTAAATTTAATTAACGAACATAAAATTTTCTGTGTTGACTTAAGTAGGAATAGACTTAATTTTTTTATAATGCTTGTTTTAGAAACGGAACAATACAACTGAAGGAAAGCCTATATTAATCAAATATTTGTTTTAGATAACGTCGATTTAAAGCTGGGAAGTGATGTCTTGACTATAAAGTTCGCTAATTTTCCCGCGAGTAGAATTACGCGTGTAAGATGTGTATTCATAAAGCCCCATTTGTGCAGAATAACGAGGTCTCTGCATGCTGAATTGAACTTCACTTCGAAGAACTCACGTAGTATGATGTTATGTAGCATCTTGGTTAGGCTTCCATTTTCATTACTTGATTAAAGTTCAAAACCAAGGATTATGTTAATAAACATAAAACTTAGAATCAAAATAGCCTATAATTCAACGCATATAGCAAAAATTTAACCTTTTAAAAATATATAGTACTTCTTATTATTTTATTTTAATGATCTTAGGAAGAAAATAAAAGTTATTAATTGAAAATTGTCAACAATTCACCAAATATATTGGATAAAAGGTTACCTTAGTTAATTAAGAAATTTTCTGTTTCTGTTCCAAATTCAAAGCATAGGCTACAACAGGGATTAACAACCTGTGGCACGCGGAGCAATTATTAGTGGCATTCTACACTACTCTACAAATTGATCAACTTTTGAGTGGATATATGTTGATAAATTCGTAATGGACCTTGTTTGACAAACATCTTCAGAATTAGGGATATTTACGGAATTAAGAAAAAATCTGAAAGATAACTCTATAGATTAATTTGCAGCTATTTTGTATATTATTTGAATGTCTTTGCTGAAGAGATTTAATTATTTGAAGAAAGAAAATTACTCTGCTTTTGGTTTTACATATCTAAGTAAGCAAATCTCTTATTATATGAAAACTATTTCGAGTTCACAAAGAAGTTACGAGGTGTGTAAACTAAATAATGAGACTGGTTTTTTTACACTTGTTTATTCCATTAAACTTACAATTCAACATTGTCTCCTTCAAATTAATTGCCTTCTGAAGCCACACAGCGCTGGAGACGTTTCTTCCACTCCTCATAGTACTGGTGGAACTCGGATATTGGAATAGCCTTCAGCTGGTCGGTTACAGCCGTTTGAATGTTTTCCAGTGTCCCAAAATGATGTCCCTTGAGGGGATTCTTCGATTTCGGAAAGAGGGAAAAGTCACAAGGACTCAAGTCGGGTGAATAAGGGGGCCGAGGAGAAACAGGAATGTTCTTACTGGCCAAGAAACGGTTCACTGAGAAAGATTTTTCGGAACCATTTTGGCGCAGATCTTTCTCATCTTCAATTCATTGGTTAAAATCTGATGAACGGTGGTGTGATTCAAACTCAACTCTTCCCCAATCATTCTGACTGTCAAGCGACGATCTGAACGCACAAGATCCCGAACTCTAACGACATTTTCAGCGTTTTTAGAAACTGAGGGCCTTCCGCTGCGAGATTCATCCTCAATTAACTCTCTACCTTCTGAAAATGCCTTAAACCACCGAAAAACCTGGGCTCTTGACAAAACACTGTATCCATAGGCTTGCTGAAGTTTTGCAAATGTTTCTGTAGCGTCGTGTCCAAGTCTGAAGCAAAACTTGATAGCACATCGTTGCTCGTTGTCACTCATTTCAGAACACACAAGAAAAACCTGTTTCACTAAACAAATCACTACAGACAATTAACTTGACTTAGCGACTTCAAACTCATACTGATGACGCATCACATGTTTGCCTACCTCCCCTCCATGTCCCATTTCCCCAGTGTTGCCAGATCAAACACTACGCTACCAGTCTCATTACTTAATTTACATACCTCGTATTCAACAAATCAATACTCAGAATCGTGTCTCAAAAATTGAAACTCTCAAACAATACCCAAACTTTGGGATATGAAGTAGAGTGGTGCAAATATTAGGTTCGTATTAAAATTTTTATTTACTTTTTTTTATTTAACTATAACGAAGAGGAAGACTTATATTTTATGTTGTCTATTATTTTATTTTAATAAAATGTTTAAAAAATACATAATATGCGTACAATTTAAATTTCTTATTGATGTTGAAGAAATAGGCATACTTTATGCTATTTATTTTTATGTTAAGAAATATATATAAAGGATGCAAAATTAATCTGTATAAAACAGTATAGTATTGACCTCTATTCTCTAACTCTTTCTGCATGCAGTATCGCAAGAATCGAACTATATCAAATATGTCCTACTGTGCGGCAAGCTGAATCATATTGGTAGATTGGTTTGGCAGGCCACAACTAAAAGGCTTCTTTTAAAATATACATTTAGTACAATTAAAGTTTATAATTGTAAAAAAGAATAATAACAAACTGATCATATACTTGATTTTTAAAGTCAGAAGTATATATAACTTATAAACAAAATATTACAAAATTCAAACAATTTTGTAAAGCGGAAATATACGTAAATTTCATGTGTAAAATTAGTAAGTTTTCAAAAATCAATACGTTTAAATTTACTTCATGAATAAATTCCATGTTATATTTTCGAAAAAACAGTACAAAAGAATTTTTCCCATCGAAAATTATAGTAAAATTTGCATAGATGAAAGCAGAAAATAAAATAATTTCAAATATAAAGACTGAGTTTCTAAGCGAAATTTATACTTGTCTGACGTATAAACTATTTTTGTTCGATGCTAAAAGAAACTCATGTTTCTGAAAACAAAAAAGGGAACATTATTACTTTTGAAGAATGTGAATTAAGTGGGTATTAAATTTCAAAAATAAATAAAGGATTTCTAAGACTGTAGCTTATAATTTTCTAAAATAACTGGAATGTTTTGAACGAAAAAAAAAAGAAAAAGAGAACTGGAAGATCAAAAGAGTTTTAACACATTATTAGAAAAGGATGATTTTAAGAAGAGTTTGCCAGAAAAAAAAGAATCGGCAAAAGAAACTAAAATAAATTTGGACTTAAAAAATTCAAAACGTTTTGAATAATAATCCTAATGTTTGTCACAGAGAATTAAGTCACGTCCATCTTTTGCAAATCGACTAACGAAAAACAATAATATAGCCTCTGGAAAAAAACAAAGCACCTATATTTCTCTTGGTTTATAACGCAACGTTGTAATTTATTCTGACAAAAAAGTTAAATCCCGATGGCCTAGGTGTTTGTCGCTGTTTTTGGTATAATTTGCACCCAGCAAAAGAATTTTTCAAACGTCAGTTAAATGGGGGCAAAGTAATAATTTGGGGCGTATTTGCAGTGAACGAAGCTACACCAATAGTCTATATCAACTACAAAATAATTAACTCTGATAAGTATGATATGTCAGACAAAAATGTGTTACTCGAAGTCGCCGATTACTCATACAAACTTTTCGACATGATACAACTTCTATAGTAATTTTTAAAAGATCAAAACCTTGTCTTGTAGCTAATTCGGTAGCAAGCTAGGTGACCCAATTTGAATCCAAAATAAAATTTATAGAGCTTTTTAGGCACAGAAATTAAAATTTTTTTTCTTATGTAGACATGGTAAATTCTCAAATTAGAAAGCCATTTAATTACGGACCCATATAGTGTGGCGGTCTGCGCTACCAAATTTAGACGCTTGAATTAATTTTCATTCAAGCTCTCCCGTCGGATACTAACTATATTGCGTGATTATAATTTTACTGAGAATGCCAGAACCACATTGATACTCTAGGGGTCTTATACGTGCCACATAATCATACGACATGCGTGCCTACGATTTTCTCGCATCCGGAAAATCGATAGACACCAGCCGGGATCGAAGCCACAACCTTGGGCGTACGAAGCGGGCACACTACATCTCGGCCAACTAGCCGATGGAAAAACGGACTTATTTATAATATAGCTCACAATATATCACAGTAAATAGGATCTTGTATTATTCGCAAAAATAAATAAATAAACAAACCTAGAATAAAAAAAAATCTTCGTTAACACTTCAGTTTTAGAACCACGGATCTCTTAGTTAATTGAAGTCATTGAAAAAAAAATGAGACTTTCTTGGTTATTAAGAGAAATGTCAGGCAACTTAAAGCATATTCTCATACTTTTTCAGTAAATTTTTTGGAGGAAATCATTGTAAGGTTTAAACTTGATTTACGCGTTGTAAATGTTATAGTAAAATTTTATAAAAGAGGACAAACATATAAAAGATTCATTTTGTTAAAATGAAAGTTAACTATATTTTTTTTTATTCAATTATATGTTTTTTTAACCTTTTCTCTCGCAATTGTATTACTCGTAGTATTCTCGTCATTATAAAATAAAGTATAACTTTTGGAGTTCTTTAAAAGCACTTAAGATGCAGAGCGGAAAACTTCATTGAATTCTGGGAAAAAATCTAAAGAGCTTTTATAAGAAACTTGTAAAAGTTCTTAGAGACTATTTTTAGTCACGCGAATAGATCCACTGGATGATATATATCTTACATAAAATGGGATTTTTCAAATATATGAAGACAGAAGAAAAGATAGAAAACTTATCAACCATTAGATCAATAATTTTGAATCTTTGACAGATCATGCGCATGTGTATGGTCTTATAAGTACTTCAATTTTGTTGTAAAATGAAGGTAAGTATATATATTAAGAAATTTACCCATTTATTTGTAGAATAAAATAAACTTGAAGGCCTATATAAAGACCGAGATAACTTCTGTAGTAAGAAGAAATACACAAAAAATAATTTGCGAATTAGGGTAGTGAATACTGAGGGTAAAGTGTATTGATTGTTTTATATTTATATGTTTTGTTTTAATAATTTTAATTTAATTGTATTTAAGGTATCCGACTACGTTCGGAACCGCGATTTTAAAAAAGCGCACAAATGGAAAATTTTCATGATATTTAGTGTCACTTAGACTAGAATAAATGAATAAAATTGTTTTAAAGACATTATGACAAAAAATAATTTAAATACAATATTTTGGCAAAAAATTAACTTAAAATAACATTTTTTTCAAACTTTCTCCTTTTATAAAAAATGCTTCTATAATAATATTTTGCTAATATAAAGTAAAAACTTCTCCAGAGAGTCTGAACTATGATTTTTGAAAAATTCACATTATTTTCAGAGTTACCACCCATTTGAATAATTATCGGCGTTTTTTCCTTAAAATTTTCCTCCTCTGTTGTCGTAAAATATGGATAAATCCACTTCTAAGTTATATATTACAAAAATTCTAGTTCAGCCTCTCTGTACATAGGTCTGAGCTATATACGGGCAAAATATTATTATAATAGAAACATTTTTCATAAAAGGAGAATGTTTTGAAAATTGGTCTTTCTATGTTCATTTTTTGTCAAAATACTGTACTTAAATAATTTTTATTGTAATAATATTCTTCAAACAATTTCATTTACGTTTTCTAATCTGAGTGATACTAAATATCATAATTATTATCCATTTATACGCTTTTGCAAAATCAAGGTTCCGAACGTAGTCGGATACCTAAAATATGCCTGCCGAATAAATTACGATTGCACCAAAAATGAATATAAGGTGATTTCCTTAGAAAATCGCACAAATCCGAGAGAGAGATGTACCACAGTAAATAAAGGGTGTTTTTTTCCAGGTATAGAAGTTTAAGTTGGCATTACTTTACAAGATGGCAACCGATTTAACAGCTGTCAAGTGATTTATTCTCAGTTTGGTTTGGCAATTCATCAAAACGATCATCAAGCAAGACGTAGATTCGTCGAATGGGCCCAAAACGAGATTGCCGTTGTTCCCGATTTTCATAAGCGAATTTTATTTAGCGATGAAGTGCACTTCTGTTTGAATGGCTACGTCAACAAGCAAAACTGCCTTAATTTGGATTGATGCTAATCCACAAGTGTATGTCGAAACACCGTTACATCCAGAAAAACTGACTGTTTGGTGCGCTTTATGGGCTGGTGGAATCATTGGTCCGTACTTCTTCAAAAACGATGAAGGTGACAACGTTACAGTCAATGGTGATCGGTACAGAGTCATGATTACTAACTTTTTCATTCCTGAATTGAACAATCATGATGTCCAGGAGCTGTGCTTTCAACAAGACGGCGCAACATGTCACACAGCTCGTGCCACAATCGATTTATTGAAAGACACGTTTGGTGACCGCCTAATTTCACGTTTTGGACCTGTGAATTGGACTCCAAGATCTTGTGATTTAACACCGCTAGACTATTTTCTGTGGGGCTATGTAAAGTCATTGGTCTATGCGGATAAGCCACAAACGTTTGACCATTTGGAAGACAACATTCGCCGTGTTATTGCCGATATACAGCCACAAATGTTGGAAAAAGTTATCGAAAATTGGACGTCCAGATTGGACTACATCCGAGCCAGCCGTGGCAGTCCTATGCCAAAATTCATATTTAAAATATAATGCCACAAGATTATCTTTCGAATGAAAAAAATTCATGTCAATCGAATAATACATCGTTGTTTTATTGCAATTTAAAGTTCTATACCTCTAAAAAAACACCTTATACTTGAAAGAAGTTAGGTGAACTTGAAAATTGTTCTCTGAGAACGAAAGGCACTTGATGGGACCACTTGCTAGATGTGAGAGTGCCGTCTGGAAGCCTCTGTCACACTTTAGGGGGAAAGCCAGACCGAGTGTTTTACCCACATACCAATGAAGAGGGGAAAGCACCATGTGGACGTTTTCAGAGAATATTATTCCATGCTACAAAGTTAAATAGATATTCAATCTTGACATTCATTATGTTCATACATCTATTTCTATGCATTTGACACCCACGAACAGGGTGAAAAGAAATTAATCCGAATTTATTAGATTACTAAAATTTTAGCATAGAATGTTTTTTGATATCAATATTAAAAATACAAGAACAGCCGTACTTCTATATAATGAAGTCGCTAAATTCCGTTAAAAAGTTCGTTGTGTGAAAAATTCATTATATAGAGGTTCATCTTTCAATATACTTTATAAATCACATAAAACAACTTGTAAATTCATAAACATTATACATGAAAAAAAGTAATTATTCACACCTTTTTGTAAATTAATATCTTTTTCTTTTATATATTTTACCCATAAAAAAATGCAAGGAAAACAAGAAAAAAATGTCGAGGAATATATTACATTTTCAACATTAAGAACATAATTTTATATTAAAATTAAGGAATTTTAAGGTCATTTTCTAATTTAAAGCATACAGATAATTTTAAATATACATTATATTATAACTAGAGACTCTAAGCATACATTTACACATGCATCCCTAAATTTAATTACTCATAAAATCGGTTAATTTTGTTTGATTTTTTTTTTTTGAAAAATGTTTTATTTTATAACACATCTCACATCTTTGTAATGCACCGAAATTTCTTTCAAGCGTATTTTTCCGTTCCTTTTCTTAAATAGCCATCCATTGTTACGTAGGAATTGATCATATCCAAATACCTTCGCAAATTGAAGAGCTTTCTCTATTACGAAAGATCTACAGATCGGAATATTTTTATCTCACATTGCCTCATCGACATCTTCATAGACACATGTTCTTAAACGTTTTGAACAAGAGTTCGATGAATCATAATTTTGTAACTTATCTCGATTTTTTATAGTAGTTGATAAGCTGTTTGGAGGAATGCCAAATTTTAGAGCAGTATTCTTTCCCTTAACGCCTTTAACCACTTCCTGAAGAATTAAATTTATTGTTAAATGCTCAAGCACTTACGTTTTGACACTTTCGAGCTACAAGAAACGAAGTTAACAGTACAACAGATCAACACTATAAATGAATGGAGACTATTTCAAGGACACGGGGACGCGAGACAACTCCACTGTAGGTGAAAGGAGATATAGAAGACGTTTCTAGTGAACTGGTCAATGGGTGTTAAAGTTGCACTTTTTTTGGATGAAACGTCCAGAATTATATTTGTCTCGGTGGGTTAGGCACCTAATAAATCCAGTTCAAGATATATGATTACCATAAAAGGTGCTAAAAGAGAGAATTTGAAATGTTCAGAAATACTAAAAATAGGAAGAAAAAGAATTGCGTCACAGCAGAAGAAGTTCGTTATATAGAAAATAAACTTCACCATTGGGAAGTGATTTTACGAAAAGTCGTGAAATATTCTTTGTTATAGGAAAAAGTTCGCTGTATAGAAAAATTCACAATGTAGAGGCTCGTAACATGGAGGTTCGACTGTATTTTATCTTGAGTTTATTAAAACATTTCAATTTATTTGAAAGTAGTTTCTTATCATATCACGATGGTTTAAAGGACTGTCAGTTGTATGTTACATTATTGTAAAGGTTGCAGTTGGGCTTCCTTCAAGAACTCTTTTTCATGATAAATTGTTTGATGTATACAAAATCTATTTTTCAAATATATTGGATGTCACAAAAGTTTCCGTGACTTTTGGAAAATCCTGTGTAAGAATATTTATCTTCTTAAAAGAAATATATCAAAATGTGTTGAAATATTACGCAAAAAATATTTTCTTGCTATTTATATTATTTTTTTTATTTGTACTATCCTGTTAGAAATTGGGGAGGAGAGTGGAAGAATTCAATTCGATGAAGAAATTTAAATAAAATCCAAAAACTTGGATAAGGGGAAATTATTTTGGGGGTTGATTGGGAGATTATTTTACGAAGAAAATCGTGAAATTTTCTTGGTTCTTGGAAAATGTTCGCTATATAGAAAATTTCGCAATATATATAGGTTTATAATATGGAGGTTTGACTGTATGTGTATAAAATAAATACTTGCTCGGTATTATAAATTAAAAAATTTTTTCTTGATGTTATAACCAAATATCTTGTCTGATTCATTGCATTAACATACAGATAAACATCTATACTAAAATCACGCGAGAATTATCTTAATAAAAATATTTTAATAATATATATATATATATATATATATATATATATATATATATATATATATATATATATCCCAGTAAAACATTTTAATATTTTGCATAATTATTATTAGTTATCAATCGAATGTCTTAGAAATCACTTTATTTTTCAGTAAGAAATAGGTGTCAAAAGAAAAAGAAACATCCAAGAGCCCGTATTAAAACAGATAGCTAAAATATTCATATATTATTTTATACAAAAGAGCAGGTTTAGAATGAATTTAAGCGCACTTGTTCTTAGAGTTTTATTTGTTACACTAAACCATGTTACGCAACATGGATCCGTTCTGTTTATGCAGAAAATCTAGTCTAAAGAATCAAAAGGAAGTCAACCAAATAGTAAAGGCATGTTTCAAAGAAAATGAATTCAATCGACCTCCTAGAAGGCTTGAGGACAAACAGATTTTGAATTTCAAATTCTGAAAATGGATGTCTTCTTGTGCCTTTTTTCTACGACATTTCCATTTAGTAAACAAAAAAAAAAGAAATACTTCTTTGAATGAATTATTCTGATGTATATAGATCTCATAGAAGAGAAATAGTAAAAGTTGCAAAAGGAATTTTCGAAAGCATTCTATAAAGGGAAGTTATTTAATTGATTTCTCTGCCAGTGGACAGGCTGAAAATAACAGAAAAATACTATATATTGATTATAAATGTCATTAGCTCAAATTTTAACTTATAGAATGTACAAGATCAGCTATTTAAACAAATATTATGTTTGGAAAAAAGTAGTTTTATTTATCTGTGCATTGAAAAAAATGGAGGTAGATAGTGATAATTTATAATATAGGGTTAATCAGAATTTCTCCTCCAATGTTTGAGATCTCTGTAGTAAAAAAACTAAGACGAATACTGCAAAAAAAAAAAAAAAAAAAACGTAATAAAGAATACATGAACAATTCATTTACATATTTTTCAGGTGTTTTCAGAATTACCTCCAGTGTTTGGGAACTCTGTAGTAAAAAAAAAAAAAACTAAAACGAATACAGCAAAAAATAACATAATAAAGAATACACAAACAGTTCATTTACATACTTCACAGGTGTTTTATGTGTGAAACATACTTAAACTCTATCCATCAATGCGATAGTCCAGTTCTTGCCACCCTCTACTTAACAAATCATCAATGTTATTGACAGCACGTGTTATCCTTTCATGCAATTATGATTCATCACGTGGCAAAGGGGGTATGAAACCTTGATCTTATGTAAAAGACGAAGTTTTCGGATTAAACGGATAACAAGGAAGGGATAACGAGTGCTGTAAATAACATGGATAGCAGCATGTTGAGTATAGTATGGCAGGAACTGGATTTTCATATTTATGCATGCAGTTTGATCAAGAGTTCACAAGTAGAACATCTGAAAATATATAAATAAAACTTGAATTTCTTCTGTATTCTTTCATATGTTTTTTTTTTTTGCTGTATTCGACTTAGGTTTTTTTTCTACAGCGCTCCCAAACCTTGGAGGAAATCCCTGCATATATCGTCAAAATAACTATTCATAGAAAAAGTTTAGAGTGTTCTAACCCTATAATTATTTTCGATACAGATGTTTTATCAGGAATTACCTGATAGTTTAAGCCACAAATTGGAGTAACCCAAGAAAAGAATTTATCATAAATAAAATTTTATGCCTCTATTTTCAAGCTAATAATAAATGCATGATATATTTCTTAACCAATCACTATTTTTCTTTTAAAAACATTCAAATTAATTGAATATTATTCATTCTTAAGATTCTATAAAGTGGTAGCGTATCGCGCTTCTAAGCCACATGTCCAAGTTCTATTCCCGGGCTTGAAAGGTTGACTCAGCCTTTCATCCCTACTGCAGTGGGTCGATAAATGAGTACCAAGCTTACTTGGGGACTTAAACACTAGGGGTCTCGATTCAGACTGCCCATCTGATAGGGACATCCGCTTATGTATCTTAGCACCCAATGGTCAAGTATACTGGGATGGGCACAGTAAGCCCTGGCCTTCAGGGGCTGTTGCACCACTGAGTTTGAGTTAATATTTTATAGAAGAATTTTAGAATATATTGATTTCATCTACATAAACTGACCGATTATTTAACACATGAAATAGAGAGATTGTTCATATGTGTGTTTGTATTTCAGTCACCTTTTGTCTGCATTTGCTATTAATAAACTTACAAATAGAGGGCACGACTAAGGAAATTAATTTGGAGATGAGACTTGGTGTAATAGTAGTACTCCTTTAGGGTGTTCAGCCCTTAATTTAATTCCGCCGATTGGCCAGTCAATTCGGAGAAAATAGCCTTCGAAATTTATGCTTACCTTTTATACAACTAAGTTTTAATTTCCTCCAAAGACTCCTTAACATGGTTGGCAGAGCTCCTGCTTTCTATGCGTGCGAGCAGAGTTCGAATCGCGGTATTAACTTTTTTTTCCCAATTCACCAATTTAATTATTTTTTTAAATTAAATAAATTTATTTATAAAAAGTTTATTAAATGATATTTTATGTAATTATTTTGTATTTTATAAAGTAAAGAAAAATTATTGTCTTTATATAAATATTTACATAAATATATTTTTATATTAATGAATAATATTTATAATAAAGTATATTATAATAAATATTAAATATTTTATATAAAAATTAGTTACAAATAGTCTTTTAATGTGAAATATAATATATTATGAATAAAATATTATATATAATATAAAGCAATCTACAAAATGTATTATTATTATTAAATTAATTATTTTATAATTAATACAATAAAAATAATGTCTTTTTTATATATTATTAATTGAATTATTTTATAATTATATCAAATATTTAATATAATTATATTAAACCAAGTCTCGTCCCTAAGTGAATTTCCTTAGTCGTGCCTTCCCCTTGTTAGTTACCAAAAACGTGATATAAAAAATAAAAACAGTTATCAGATTTCTCTTGAATAAAGGTAAAACTTACAAGGGATTGCACATGTCTTTTTTTGCCTATTTGATTAAATGCATCTCAGCGCTTCATTTATATACAGGGTGAAGCAGATGAAAGTGGCCCGGAGAGAACAGAGTTCCAGGTACCAAAGAAACACGACAAAGGAAAAAAAGATAGTTCGCTAACCTGTTTATTGTAGATGTTGAAAATAAACACGATTCCTCTCTTGGAACCTTTTGGTCTTGTTGAACAAGTTGCGGAAGGCAAATTGAAACAGGACTGTTGGAATTGCCACAATCTAATAAGAAACGTAGTGGTGCAGTTCTTGGAGACTATGAGGGTTGTTGCGATACACATTAGACTTGAGGGCTCCCCACAAAAAGTAATCGCACATTGGCAGGTCAGGTGTCCAACTAGTGCCGAATGTAGACTGACCTATGACTGAGCAATGATGACTATTATATCGAATACAACCAAATGAGAAAAACTGACCCAAACCGATTTCTGAGTCGTAAAAATTAATATGATGGATTAAATAATCACATAGCTGTTTTTTAAAGTGAAAGTCCTTTGTTGATCCAATTTGTTTTTGAATGAACTTAGTATTATATAAAAGTTATGCAAGGGTTTTTTGAGACGATCTTCCGAATTTTAAACGATGGCTCGGCGACGAAGATAGCCCTTGAGCTGATATTTTATTCTCCTGTCCTCCAAGTTTCCCCTAGTGAGAACTTAAAGGTAGAATTCAACTTAAAGTGAAATAGCCATTTTTTTTTCACACGATGGGATTTGGATGGAAGCTAGACCAAAAATGGTGGATCATATGGTACGGCACTACTTTCAGGAACCCAATAAAGCACTCTATGTCATTTGCAAATGACAACCAAAAAAGATAAATAATTTCAATTACAAAAGAAAACAAAGAACGAACTCCTCTTTCATCAATTGCTTGAAAAAATTTGTGTGTGTGTTGTGTTAGAACAAGGTTTTCCTCCATTATTTATTGTTCTATTTTTAGTTGGATACAATTCAAATTAGCTTCCAAGATTCAAGGACAAATTCGTTCATGAATGAAAATAAGTCTTTAAATACTAAACTACGATAGTTTATCTTGCATATAGGAATTTGATCATTCAGTAATTAAAAGCCTAGCATTCATAGAATTTTTCAATTCACTGCTCGTACGAGGAGTGAATTGAAAAATTCTATGAATGCTAGGCGTACGAGGAGAATTTCTACCGGAATGGCAAATATTCCTATTGGAATACAATTTCCCAACAACGAGAGGAACTTATTTCGGCATGCTTAGTTTTCGAATAACCGAAATGAATAAAATTTAGGATAGAATTAGATTTGCTCTTTTCTGCGAATCAAACATTTTTTTTCAAGTCTTAGATGGCAAGATCTTTTATGTTCCATTGTAAGTTGGGTATTTAAAGATTTCTTTTTAAATTCTTTTGTGCGTGTTTAAAATTCTAAATGCGCTTATACATTTATCAACAGATTAGCTCCTTCAATTTATTTTACAAAGGGAAACTAAGATTATTTGGTTTATTCTATTAATAACATATAAGTAAATCTTATACGAACAAGAAAATAACACCAATTAAGATGCTGGATTTTTTAGTATGAGGGCTTTTTAATAAATCTTTCGGAATGTATTTATCTTACTTTTGTTAATAATAAAAATAAAAGTAGCAAAGATGACTATTGTGCTTTTTTAAAAAAGCATACACAAATTTTAATTTTCAAATAAAAAATAATCAAAACAAATGTATTATACCATCATATAATACTTGACAGACATATTGAATAATATTGTTGAGAAGATCAGGTTTCATGGACTTTATCCTAAGGCAGTCCTAAAGAACAAAACAGTTCTTGAAGAGCGATGAAATTTATTGATGAAAATGATCCTTAAAATACAGAACAAACAGCAGTATAACTTTTACTAAAAGTTCCAAAAGGTTTTCACGTACTACAGTGTTCAAACTCAACTACAAGTGTCTTCAAAAAATACACGTACAAAATGATAAAAGTTATCTCACTTAATGATAAAGCACCCACTCGGTCGTGAGCAAACACTATGAAGTGTAATGTAACAGCCGTTTTAGGATACCTTCCACTGTTTTCTCGAGCAATCCGCTTACGTCATAGGTCTTGACCACATAGACTTCAGTAATTTCGAGAAGCATTCATTGGTCACCGTCACCAAAAGGGTTGTTAAGTCTCCAAAAACGATGCGAACTTGTTTTATCTCCAATATTTCGCCAAGTTCCCGTTGTCTCCATTTATATGTAAGGGACAGCATTGCTTGCGAGTGTTATAGTTTTTACCATAAATAAATAAAACAAAAAAGTAATTTTATCTAATTAAACATGTAGATTTTTAAATTATTTACACTATTTTAAGATGAAATTAATCGCTAATTACCCAAAATTCGGGATAATATGTAACACTAATATTTAATTTTATAAAATAACACTTATTTCCTTCTTTTAGTAATTATACAAAGATGTTTGAAATAATTGATTATAGCTGAAAGAAGCACTTTGAGGTTTGGAATTAATTTTATGCTTAAGAATGTGATGATGATAACAGTTAATTATTTTTATTTAAAAAGAAAACGTAGGGTAGATCCTTTGTATTGTAACGTAAGTACTGCAATTATTATAAACATTATCGACCTTAGATTACATAGTTCAAGTATCAGAAAGGTTCAATGATGTATAAAACCAACGTTACATAAAAATTCCAGTTTTATTTATGTATGTTTATTAATAAAAATGAGGTTTTTTGGTTTTTTTAAACAGCTCACATGCACGCAGCAGCTTTGAATAAGTCATAATATGTAACTTTTATTTAATATTTGCTGAGAAAAATCTTTTTGTGTGTGCTCAACAATACACAAAGAACCACTTTACACTTATCGCAACATCTTATTTGTTCAGGAAGCTTTTGTAGAGAAGCTTAGAAGCTTCACAATATGGATTTCAACATCATGATCTTTTTTAAGCCTTTCCTCAGATATCCTTTTTAAAAAAATCTGCTTTTCAATTCTTTGCGATGTCTGGGACAAGTGTTATCAGGAAATCTTTTCTACAAATATTTTTTTGACTTTTTAATCCCGTACAAAAAGTACTGTACGAATCTGACCAAGCGTTGAATTATACTATAGCAAAGAGTTCCATAAGGTATCCGACTACGTTCGGAACCATGATTTTAAAAAAGCGCATCAATGGATAATTTTCATGATATTTAGTGTCACTCAGATTAGAATACATGCATAAAATAGTTTTAAGGACATTTTGACAAAAAATGTATTTAAATATAATATTTTGGCAAAAAAATTACCTTAGAGTAATCTTTTTTCCGAATGTTCCCCTTTTGTGAAAAATGGTTCTATTATAAAAATATTTTGCCTGTATATAGCTCAGACCTCTCTACAGAGGCTCAACTAGAATGTTTGAAAAATTCACATTATTTTCAGAGTTACCATCAATTGAAATAATTTTTCGCGTTTTTTTTCTTAAAATTGCTCCCCTCTGTTGTAAAATACATGAATAAACCCACTTCTAAGTTATATATTTCAAAAATTCTAGTTGAGCCTCTGAACAGAGGTCTGAGCTATATACAGGCAAAATATTATTCTAATAGAAGCATTTTTCAAAAAAAAAAACATTTGGAAAAAAGATTATTCTAAGTTAATTTTTTGCCAAAATATTGTATTTAAATAAAATTTTTTTTGTCAGAATGTCCTGAAAATAATTTTATGCATATATTCTAATCTAAGTGACACTAAATATCATGAAAATTATCCATTTATGCACTTTTGAAAATCACGGTTCCGAACGTAGTCGGATACCTTAAATATTCTATATTCATCAACTGAAAGAACATCGTATAAATTTAAACCGATAGGGCTTAAGATATTCTTCAAGAAAATGGATGGATGTATACAAAAGTAACTAAAACAACAAAAATCTGCTTCAATCTTTTTTAAAAAGTGTAAGACACAAATGGGATATTGCAATACTGTTGAGTGAGTGTTTATTAACATAATACCATAAAGCAATACGAAGGCGATTGGCCAAGGACTTCGTAACCTTGAACACTGGTAAAATGGCGATGACTGTACCTGACCTGGCACCCCCTTTTACAAACTTTGACACCATGCCAAAAAAGCACTTCAAGCTTTGACAGATTTAACGATCATCAACTCCTCTACACGGAGGATCTTCAATGACACTAAGACTCGAGCTCATGGCATACCGCCAACGAATCCGTGACCATGACCACTGGCAACCACAGCCCACTACAGTACTACGGGGGTGAGTTGGAAAATAAATTTCCCCAATCGACTTTGGTCAGAGTTGTGAAGGAAAGTCAAAATATAGAATGAGATATTAAAGATAAGATGTAACTTAATTTTCTCCCATAAGTACTAAGTACATTGAGACATTTGTCATACCGCTTGATATGCTTCAAAAAGCCCTCCTGGAAAAACTCAGGGCTTTGCATACGGAAGAAGCTTTTAGAGGCTGTTGGTGAAAGACGACACAACAGGTGAACGTGCAAGACATTGATACACCATTGGGTAGAGGTCGACCTCGATCAAGCAGAATGGATTAGGAAAAAGTGGCATTGGTTTCTAAAATCTGGCGTTCTGTTGTTGGATGACAATGCAAGACCACACTCGGCCAAACCATATTTCAACTATTGGTTGGAGTACCTACACCATCCTCATTACAGTCCTGATCTCGCACCAAGTGACTTTCATCTGTATCCACATTTGAAGAAGAATCTCGCAGGAAGTCACTTTGGAAGCAGTTTGAAGTCAAACAAGCCGTTAAACTCTTCTTCCGTATGCAAAGCATTGAGTTTTTCATGGAGGGCTTTTTCAAGCTTATCAAGCGCTATGATAATTGTCTCAATGTACGTGGTACTTACGGGGGAAAATAAAGTTATGTCTTAATTTTAATGTCTCATTCTATGTTTTGACTTTCATACCCAACTCTAACCACAGATGACAGGGATAATTTATTTTCCGACTCATCCTCGTATTGGCAAATAATCAAAATTTTTAAAAATATTGAAGACACACACATCACACACACACACACACATCGCACACACACACATCGCACACACACACACATCACACACACACACACATCACACACACATCGCACACACACATCACACACACACACATCACAAACACACACACACATCACACACACACATCACACACACACACACATCACACACACACTTCACATACACATACATCACCCACACATTTCAAGATAGTTTCCATATTCATAAAAATAACAGCTTCTAATCAAAACATACAAATCATTTTAGAATTTTATTCTAATGAAAATAAGAGATAATTTGAAGAAAAAAAAACCTACTGTATAATTGTAAATGCTCCACAGTTTTTAAAAATTAAGCATGACATTGAATTGAGAATAAAACGTTTGTAAAAGAAAAATAAATGAAAAAAATGAATAAGTAAAATATACTTCTATATATACATGTTTCTGTACTATATTTTTTAAAATCATATCTAACATACTTCAAATATGAAGTATGCATATAAAATCAACTGTATCACTGGGAATTCTTTTTATTTTAAATATATTTAATAAAATTAGAAAAAAATTCTAATGTTTTAAGAATATTTATTCCAACGTAACATATTTTTATGTGTTTTTTATCAATTCAGGGCCATTTCATAATTTTTGCGCTTTCAGTTGGAAGAAATAAAAAAAAGAATTCAACAAAAACTATAAATATATTAAAAATAAAAGAAGACTAAAGATAAAATAATACGGAAACTTTCGAGCGTTGAGTTGCGGTAGAGGTAGATAGGAGGTAAAATACTCAATATTTCTCTCATTTTGGGGCTTTCATCTCATAAAACTGGAAATTGTATAGCATTTTGGAGTTCCGAGTACGTGACATGGTTTATAAATAAGAGAAACTGGAGTCTATTTCATAGAAGTTTTCTTCGGCAAGGAATTACCGTAACGTAGTGATTAAATTACATATATAGAAGTTCTTTGTGGTTCCGAATCTTCTACTCGATTCAAAAGCGTTTGCAGTTTGTCTTCAAAGCAGTAGTAATCTAATTTTTGAAAACATTCCGAATGAAATAAATAATCTTAAGTGCATAATGCAAAATATATAAAAAAGAAATGTACATTTTTTAAATACTGTAACACTAAAAGTGTTTAGATATGTAAAGTAATATCCTTGTTCAGAAATATTCTAAGAGAAAAAGAAACTGAGAAATATACCGGCATATCAAATATTGGGTTCATATACAGCAACCACATTAAACTAAGCCTAATTTCAATGGAAGAATGCAGTTTGAAAGCGTGAAACAAAAAGAAAGTATCTAAATACATTCCCAATTTATATATTAGAAAAAGAAATATAAATTGATATTTCTTGGTGCATTAAAATATTGATAGTTAATTAATGTAAAGAACTCCATGCAGCGTCGTTGTCAGACCTGCCAAACGAATTCTGGTCTTTATTTCGAGGACCTGTTGTAGTATAACCTTTCAATAAAATGTTTCCTGTTCCATTAATATGTTGCTGTTTCTGTTCTTTTTCTATGATTTTTTGCACCATAGCTTGTAACTACAGAATTTGTGAACCTTCATTCCTATGTGATTCCGAGTCGTCTTGTTGGTCTGGTAGTAGCGAATCATCCTGTGAACATATATATATATATATATATATATATATATATATATATATATATATATATATATATGTGTGTGTGTGTGTGTAGGAAAGTTGTGTTCTTTACGATTTCGAATAATTAGAATATTTTTAATTTCCAGTGTACTTCGAGAGAGAGATATGTAGGAGATGGTGGCCTCAAACGAACTGAATTGAATTTAGAGGCCAATCGAGGAACTCGGAGCGTCTGACGTCAAACGCATGAGGCATCTCAATGCCCAATCAGGGATTCGAGCGATGACGTCGAGCGCTTATAATCCCTAAGTGCGGGATCGGTTTTTTTTTGCTTGCTTACCTTCACTCGCACACCGGACACGACGGAGTGAGCTCGATGCCTTTTGGCCTTCAGGAACGGCATTTCTTTAAACCTAGTAATGTTTGACGCCCCCATCTCTACAGGTGAATCCTGTTCTCTTTCCGAATTAACTTTTAATCTATTTTCTTGTAAGCAATTTAAATCTATAAATATAATCTGTTTTCTTACTTTAATAAATTGATTTGTTCTTTAAATTTGGTTCATACTTTCTTTCGTTAAGAATTTTATCATTACCCCTAGACACCCGTCCCACAAATTGGGAGCTCGACCGCGATGTTAAACTCGTTTCTTCGTATTAGGCATTTGCCTATATATATATAGCAATAGCCTTATTCATTATTTTTTCCTCGTGCTCACCTTTCAGCGACTTTTCTTTTTTTTCAAAACGTCGAGACCTCACCCGTCCGTCGGTGTCAATTTCAACTTCCTTTCTAATGTATTTTTTTAAAGTTTGCTTTGGAAAGAGTTCGCCAGCGATCCTGAGTGCGTCGTCAACAATTCCAGTGAAATTCAATTTGCATCGTTCAGGAATTTCGTCGTGATACATTCTATTTTTCCGGGCGTCGTCACCGAAAATCAGCGAATCGCCAGTTTATTTTAAAGAAAGGCCTGCCAGCGATCCTAAGTGCGTCGTCATCCATTCCAGTGAGGATCAGTTTGCATCGTTCAAGATTTTCGTCGTGATCCATTTTGTCTTTTCGAGCGTCGTCATCGAGGGTCAGCGAATCGCCAGTTAATTCCCGCCAATGATCCTAAGTGCGTCGTCATTCATTACAGTGAAGATCAACTTGCATCGTTCAAGAATTTCGTCGTGATTCATTCTGTCTTTTCGGGCGTCATCACCGAAAATCAACGAGTCGCCAGGTCAGTGTGGTACTTTCTTATCAAATAACGATTGCAGAAATTTACGAAACTATCAACTGTTCATGTCATTTTAAAATTCTTTTTTCATGTGATTAATAACTAGGAATCGTGAATATTTTATTTTCTCCTCGCATAAATTCGTTTCGTAAAAGTGTTTTGTAATAAGAGTATGTTGTCTAATTAGCGGTAGTTGTGGCTAAGTAAATGATTTGATTGCGAATAGGAATGATTTGTGAAAATTGTGCATTGTTTTAGATAATATTTTTAGCAACTGGGAAATAGATATTTTGTCTATTTTTTTTAAAATACTTTTTACGAATATTTTGTGGTTTACTTTTAATTTAATATATGTTATTATTAATTTTAAGGAATGCTGCTTTGCTATAGATTCTTCCAGTGTGTTTTTATTGACTACATTTCGAGAAATTGAGATATTACTGTCATAATTTTTCGATTTCGTCGTATTAATATTTTTAGTGTCTATTTTAGAATTTTTTAGTATTTGTGAATTTTATTCATATACCTGTTATAATTGTATTTTTATCTACGTTTTGTCTCTCCTCTTGGTTGAGTAAGGGAGCTTTTTCTGCGTTATTGTATAAACGTTTCGCATCCGGATTAAGTATTTAGGGGAAAATTGGGCTTGGTTTAAAATTTTAAATTTGTTCTCTGAGCCGTCACTCTTGATCTTTGGTTGCAAAAAAATGGCATTTCTTCTCTCAAAGAAAAAGGAGCATCTAATAGTACTCGCCGAAGAGTTAGGGTTGATCGTCGAAGCGAGCTTGACAAAACCCAAGCTAAAGGATCTCATCGTGAAAAGCCCAGATTACATCGAAGATGATGTCAAGGTAATGATCGATAGCATTGTGAAGGATCGCATACGTACAGAAGAAGAGAAATTGCGACGAGAACAGCGAGAATATGAAGAGAAATTGCGACGAGAAGAGCGAGAATATGAAGAGAAATTGCGACGAGAAGAGCGAGAATATGAAGAGAAATTGCGACGAGAAGAGCGAGAATATGAATTAGAGAAGTTGCGAATACAGGCTGAAAAGAATGCTAATACTATGAATAACCCCGAAAATGTACAAGCACCGAAAGTGATCCACGAAACTTTTCATAAGTTGAATATGAAGGACGATATTAGCTTGAACCTGACATTATTTGAACGACATGCGGAACTGACATTCTTGCCGAAGAAGGATTGGGTACAGAAGCTTATAGGACTGATTCCTATTGACATTGCTCATTTGATTGCCAGAGAGCCAGCGGATAAATGCAACGATTACAACCACGTTAAGGGGTTACTGTTAAAAAGATTTAAGTTATCCCCGGAGAAAACTTCGTCAACTCTTTATTTCTCACCGAAAATCTAATGAACGAACTTGGCAAGATTTTTTCTACGAAATACAAACATACTTCGATGGATGGATTTCCGGTTCAAATGTAGAAACTTTCGACCAGCTGCGAGAACTAATTATAGCCGACCAAATAAAGAAGAGTGCACCGTACGAGCTTCGGGAGCACTTTTTAGATGAATGGTCTACTATTAACTCAAAGAGTATGAAAGTGTTCGAAGAACATTAAGACCGAAATTTTACAATTCATTTGCCAAGGGAAGATACGAAGCCAGCGGATCAAGCGATACTTACTTTCAAAGAACTGAATATCCCCAGGGTGGAAGTAATAGGCGTGAGAGAAAACATTTTCAATTGAACGGTACCTCCTACTCCGGGAAAAGTAAACGACTAACCTGTAGCTACTGTAAAGGACCAGGTCATTATGCCGTGGATTGTACGAAGCGCCCCAAATGTTCGAAAATTAATAACTCTACAGACTCCTCAATCCAAATCTGCTCACGAATCTCTCGAGAAAGAATTAAGACCAGAAAATAACCATGGGGAACAAGATTATTGAAGCTCTCGTTGACAGCGGCAGTTCAGTTTCACTCATTCGAGAAGATGTAAGCAAAGGAATCATCGAACCTTCGAAACTCTCGAAAGACATTTCAGTATTGATCGGACTGGGGAAGTACGAAGTCAAAACAAAAGGGTCGTTCCAGAGAAAGATTGAACTAGATGGAGAAGAATATTCTCTGACGTGGCATGTCGTACCTACGCCGAGTTTGGAATTTCAAGCAGTAATAGGTTCAGGTTGAATCCTAGGAGGACCCACTTTTGGTCGCCAAATTTTTTGTCGCCAAATTTTGAGCGATAAAGGTTACAATATGGTTACCTTTCCATTTCATCAAAAATTTGATTTTCAAATCACCGAAAAATGGCAACCCTAAAAAGTGCAACATTTTTCGCCTTTTCCGAAAAAACGTCATTTTGACATTTGACTTCGCTGGAGGTTGTTAAGAATGGCGTGTGAAAGGAAATTACTTTAAAGTGAGGCTACGATAGGTTTCTTTGTGCTCCTGGGCACAAAGGGGAAGAAAGAGACATTAGAAAAGCTAATTTAATTGCTTCTCGTTATGAATGTCCGAGGTTTAAAAAAATATGCGTTTGCGAAAGGAACGGTTGACGGCTACGAATGGCGTTGCCGCAACCAGTCGAAAGATAATCGCCACGACGTCGTTCGGAGTGTGAGAAAAGGGCACTTGGTTTAGCGAAAAAGCAAACTTGCTATAACTATTATCTTGCGTTTGACGAGATATTGGTTCGGCAAGAGCATGAATGAGTTCGTGATGAATGACTTGAAAGTTAATAAGAATATGACAAAGTTAATAAGACACATGTGGCGGCGATCTTACGATCACAAGTTGGTGAATGAGAATTTTCATAAATTCCTTGCGTCCATCGCAAGGGTGTATCCACCAACAGATCATGACGAAATGCAAGCGTAAGGTAAGTGCTTTTTAACATTTTTTAAAATTGATTTCATGTATTTCTTCGATTTTATCTTTGCGAAACGCCCCTTTCGTCCTTTTTAAAAATGTAAATCATGTTGTACACACTGATTTTAGAATACTTTTTTAAAATGAATTTCATTGCTTTCTCCGTTTTTTTTTTATATAATGATTAATTTAATGTATTTATTCGATTTCATCTTTGCGAAACGCCCATTTCATCCCCCCTCCGCTGACGCATGCGCATCCCAAGAGTTTTTCGTCATTGACGCCTTTTTGAAAACCTTCAATTTGGCGCTTTTTGGCGAAAGATTTTTGGCGCCAAAAACAGCAGTGGGTCCTCCTAGGATTTTACCTAGGTTCAGATATACTGGAGCAAGCCTCTGTCTGCTTCTATAAAGAAAGTGTTCAGTTCCGAAAACATGAGGATAAAAATTGTTTCCTGCAAATGAAAGTTTACGAAGCAGAAGTGAAAGACGAAATTGTAGTTCAACATGTTACCAATCCACAAATACGAAGAGAACTGTTTGAATTAATCTCCAACTATGAGCCAAAGAAGACCGAAATGACAAATGTGTGTGTCCATGAGAATTATCCTGAAAGACGACATACCGGTTTACCAACCTGCACGCCGCTTATCATTTTCTGAGAATCAGGATGTCAACAAGCAAATCGACGAATGGTTAGAACAAGGGATTGTAAGACCAAGCTCACATCCGAATATGCGAGTCCAATTGTATTAGTTAAGAAGAAAGATGGTACCACCCGGTTGTGTGTAGATTACAGAAGACTGAACCGGAGATTAGTCAAGGATTGTTTTCCATTGCCGTTGATAGAGGATGTATTACATAGACTACAGGGAGCCAAAGTGTATACAACGTTAGATTTAAAAAATGGATTTTTCCATGTTGACGTTAATGAAGATTGCAAGCACCTCACTTCCTTCGTTGTTCCAGACGGACAATTCGAATTTAGTAAAGTACCTTTCGGTCTAAGCACCAGCCCCAGCGTATTTCAAAGATATGTGTATAGTATCTTCAGAGAGCTCATGCGGAAAGGCATTGTAATAATTTACATGGATGATTTGGTGATTCCTGCTAAAGATGAGAAAGAAGGTTTAGAAAAACTAAGGGAAGTATTAGAGGTTGCCTCGAAGTATGGCTTAGAAATGAAGTTTAAAAAATGTCAATTCCTAAGAAGAAAAGTAGAATTTTTGGGCCACGTCGTCGAAAATGGGACAATACGTCCTTCAATTGCAAAAACAATAGCCGTCAAGAAGTTTCCGGTACCAACAACAGTCAAACAAGTACAGAGCTTTTTAGAACTCACCGGTTACTTTCTCAAATTTATTCCAGCGTACTCTCAAATAGCGAAACCATTGAGTGACCTAACAAGGAAAGACAACCCATTTATGTTCGAGCAACCCCAAATGGAAGCATTCGAAAAGCTTAAGAAATTGTTGACTGAAAATCCAGTATTAAGCATTTTTCAGCAAGGAACAACTACCGAATTACATACCGATGCGATTCAACAAGGATAT